>QJSC01020847.1:17484-37797 GCA_003697955.1 Calidris pygmaea | reverse complement strand
GGGGCAGGGGGGGCCCCGGGGTCCTGCCCGAGGGACCCCCCAGCTGTGCCCACTGAGGGGCTGAGGTAGATGAGGTTGCCTCCACCGGGGGTGTGGGGTTCCCCAACGCCGTCCTGCTCCCGGTGGGCAATAAATAGCCAAATAAATAGGGGCTGGAGTCCTGGCCGGGCTCGTGCCGCTACTTGTTGTGCCGGTAGCTCCTGAGGATCTCCAGGATCTTGGCTTTCTGCTTCTCCCAGGCCGCCGACGGCCGTCCCCGGGGCACGAAGAAGCTGTATTTCAAGCGCGGCGGGCGCTGCTCATCCACCACCAGCGCCTGCAGCACCAGGGGCTCGCGCAGTGGCCCCCGGCCGGCCAGCGTCTCGGTGGCTGCCGTGGCCCCGCTGTAGCGCAGGGTCGCGCCGCCGGCCAGCGCCACGTCCGTCGGGGAGGGCACCAGGACGTAGCCGCCGTTGAGGAGGGAGCTGCCGTCTGGCCGCCGCAGCGCCAGGAAAACGTCCTCGCTGCCGCCCGCCGAGAGCTGCCGGACCTGGAGGTGCGTGGCCCCCGCCGGGATGGTCACCACGTCGTTGTAGCCGTAGCTGCGGGGCACAGCGCGGGGTTGGAGGGGGGCGATGGCAGCCTGCGGGTGACATGTCATCCCCCCCTGGCCACCGTCATCCTCGGGGTGCTTACCGGGGTTTGGTGAAGGAGCCGTAGATCTTGGTGCAGCCGGAGCCGTCGCCGCCGCACGTCATGCACTTATCGAACTTCTTCTTGGAGCCGATGATGCGGTCGCAGCCGGCGGGGACGCAGCGTCCCTGCACGCACACCCTGGAGCTCTCGGGGGAGCAGGGCGTCCCGTCGGCCACCTGCGACACGGCACGGCCTCAGCGCCCGCCGGCGGCACCCCGGGGTGCCCGGTGGGCAGGGGTGGGGGGACACACACACTCACTCTTGGCTGCAGCACGTGGTAGTAGCCCAGGGTCTGGGACTGGCAGGTCAGCTTGCACTGGTCCCGCTCGGGGACGCCGCTGTAGCGTGGCACCCAGTCCTGGGGGGCCGGTAGCCCCTTGATGAGTTCAGGGCGACGGTTGTAGGCGGCACATTGTTCCTCCCGGAAGGTGAGGGCTACCGGCGGCGGTGGGGCACAGTCAGCACTGGCGGCAGCCCCCAGCCCTCCCCGGGGACCGGTGCTGTCCCCACACCCCCTGCCTCCCCCCAGCTCCGTTCCCACTCACGGGTGCTCCCGGGACACTCCTCCACGTTGCAGGACTGGAAGCGGGTGCGTTTCCCCTGGCAGTACCGCCCGCCGTGGCGCGGTGCCGGCGCGGTGCAGTCGCGGTGGGAGAGCTGGACGCCGCCGCCACAGCTCCGCGAGCAGCTCCCCCACGGCCCCCACGGCCCCCAGCCCCCATCCACGGGCGTCTGCAGCCAGACAACGAAACTGAGGGGTCAAACTGGTGCTGGTTTGGACACCACCCCCCCGTACCCTTTACACCGGGACTCACGGTGAGCTCCTGCACGCGTCTGGCGCCGACGCAGAGTCCATCCATGCAGACGCTGCCCGGCCCGCACGGCGTGCCGTCGGCCCAGGGGAAGTGCTTGGTCTGGCAGACGGGGCGGCCGCCGACGTGGCCGGTGCACCAGAGCGCGGCGCAGGGGGGCTGCAAGTCGCCGCAGTGCCGGGAGTCGGGCCCGAAGGCGAGCTGGCATTGCCGCAGCAGGGGGTAGACGCTGCCCGGCAGCGCCGAGGGCAACTGCAGCCACTCTGGAGGCTGGTCCAGGAGGCAGTGACCTGTGGGGACACGGCACCGCTGTACTGGGGGTCCCTGAGGGCAGCTGGGGGACGACGTGGCTGCACCGGGACCCCCCCGCACCAGGTCTTACCATGGCCATTGTCCAAGAAGTCGGTGATGAAGCGGGCGCTGCACGGGGACCACATCTGGCCGGGCTCCAGCGAGGAGAGGACGGGGGCCATCACACGGCGGGTGCCCCCAGAGCGGCTGTTCAGCTCCCGGCAGGGCTGGGAGTTGTCGTGCAGCATGTTGAAGACATGGCCTGTGCCGAGGGATGCTCATGAGCCCGGGTGGGGCTCACGGGCAGCAGTGGGTGTCCCCCCTCCTCCCCGTCGGCCTCCGCGCCACTCACCCAGCTCGTGGGCAGCCGTGAATGCCGACTGCAGCCCGTCATCCTCCACGATGGCACAGCTCCGCTCGGGGTCGCAGATGGTGCCCACGTCGGCCATGCCCAGTGTGTCGCAGGTGGCCGCCCCACACAGGTCCTGGGGGCAGGTGGGGTGTGAGGGGTGGGCTCAGGGCACCCCCAAACCCAACCGGGTCCCAAACTCCCTTGGATGAGCCCTGGGGACCATACCAGCCCCCAAAACCCATGGACACCCCAGGGGCTCATCCAGCACCCAAACACCTTGGGGTCATCACCAGCCCTCAGCCACCCTGCGGTGACCCCAAAGAGCCCTGCAGCTCCCCTCAGTTTCCCCCCCAGCCATCACCCCCCTCACCTGCCGGGTGAAGAGGATGGCGGTGTCGAAGTGGAGGGGACTGTCCTCGTCGGGGACGTTGAGCCCCTTCTGCCACTGGCAGAAGTTGCGGAGCGTCTGGGCAGCGTTGGAGGTGATGGGGGGCCCGGGGGTACCCTGGCCCAGCACCACCAGCCGCGTCACCCGCAGCTCCACCGGGTTGCCCAGGCTGCCGTGCCGAAAGGAGCGGGCGGCCGCCGCCAGCACCGTCAGCAGGTACCGCCGCAGCCCCGCACCGTGGAACCGGGCCATCGACTCGTCCGCCACCACCAGCATCTCCACGTACTGCGGCACCGAGGCGAAGCGCTGCCGGGAAGCGGAGAGCTGGGGCAGGGGACCACTGCTGGCCGGCACCCCCCCAGGGCTGGTGACACCGTGCCAGTGTCCCCCATCACCACACATATCCCTGTCGGTTCCCCCCAGTGCCGTGCCGTGCCGTGCCCTGTCCCATCCCCATGCCAGCCCAGTGCACCCCATCACCTCCGGGCCCTGCACCAGTGTCCCCCCTCCCTCCCCGCAGGGTCCCGGCCCTGCTGCAGGAGGCGGAAGGGAAGCCCAACCTGCTCCGGTGTGTCCTGCTCCATCCCACCCCATCCCATCCCATCTTGGTCTGGTGTATGTCACCCCAGCCCAGCCCACCCCAGTTCATCCCAGTCCCAATCCATGCCAGTCCATCCCAGTCCGGTGTGTCCTGCCCCATCCCAGCCCATCCCAGTCCAGTGTGTCCCATGCCAGTCCATCCCGGTCCCCACCCATCCTGGTCCATCACAGTCCGATGTGTCCCATCCCATCCCGGTCCATCCCATCCTGGTTCAGTGTGTCCTGCTCCAGCCCATCCCAGTCCATTTTATCCCATCCTGGTCCGGTGTATCCTGCCCCATTCCGGTCCATCCCAGTCCGGTGTGCCCCATCCCAGTCTATCCCATCCCATCACGCTCCATCCCACCCCGGCCGTACCTTTGCTCTCCTCGGGGCAGGGCCGGGAGAAGGTGTCCCGGCTCCGTCCGGTGCCGTGACGGGGCAGGCGGGACCGGGGGCGGCCCCGGCAGCGGCGACAGCGGCGACCAGGAGCGCCAGGAACGCGCGGCGCATGTCCCGGGCAGGGCGACGGCGGGAGGTGACAGCGGGTCCCGCCGCTCGGTCCCCGCCGCCGCCTTTAAACGGGCAGGAGGGGCGGCCGCAGGGGCGGAGCGGGGCAGCCCCGGCCCCCCCGGCCCGTTCCGGGAAGGCAGAGCCGGTCCCCGGGGAGCGGGGCCGGGCCGGGGGATCCCCCTCGCTGGGACACCCCTCCCCCCCACCTCGCACCGGGATTCCCGTCGCTGGGACCCCCCCGCACTGAGACCACCTCAGGGGGTCCCCTCACCGGGACCTCTCTCACCAGGATCCCCGCTCTGGGACCCCTCTCATGGGATCCCCTCACAGGGACCCCCTTGTTGGGACCCCCCTCACACTGGGACCACCCTCACTGGGGCCACTGTGGGGAGGTTGGGGCCGGAGTCAGGGTGGGCATCTGCCAGGAGTGGCCTTGGGGTGCCTGGGATGGCCATGGGGCTGGGGGCACCCCGGGGGGCTCCCCTGCTGAGTGGCACCCTCTGCTCCCTAATAGCCCCCTGCTCCATCCCCTCCATCCCTCCTCATCCTCTTCATCCCCTCCATCCCAGCCCCTCCGGTGCCTGAACCCTGTGATCCACCCCCCCGTGTCCGCACTTCCCAGCAGGGCCACCCGCCGTGTCACACACGAGTCACCTCCTGGCCCCCGGCCCATCCGGGGCAGGACAGGACACGGGGCCGCATCCTGCTTCCTCCCTTTTTGGAAAGAGGGGGCTGGCCCCCCCCCGCCCTTCCTTTCCAGCACCCCCATTTCCACCAGTACCCCCAGTACCCCCATTCCGGGGGTGCCCCCTCCCAGCCCCGGCTGCTGCCGTGCCCCCAGTGCCGGTGCCATCCCCGCTGTCCCCGGGACAACAACAGGGTGACGCGGCCCCGCACAAAGGGAGCCGGCGGGACCCGGCGCCGCCACACAAAGGGCCTCTGTGCCGGTGCCGTGGCTGTGCCCGCCGGCACCCACGGGACCCCACTGGCACCCACGGGCCCCCGCTGGTACCCGCCTGGCACCCACCGGTGCCCAGGAGCGGTGTCAGAGGGTGCGGAGCTCACCGGGAGCCCCCCACGGCCCTGGCACCTGTGGCGGTGACACACGGAGCATCCGCTGGAGCCGGCATCCCATGGGCCGTGGCATCTGCCAGCTCTGGCATCCGGCACGGCCGGCGTCCCTGGGACCTGACATCTGCTCTGGGTGACACCCGCCACCTCCAGCATCCTCAGCTCCAGTATTCCCAGTTCCAGCACTCCCAGTTCCACCATCCCTGAGCTCCAGTATCTCCCAGTTCCAGCATCCCCAGTTCCAGTATCCCCCAGTTCCAGCACCCCCAGCCCCAGTGTCCCCTGGCCGTGGGGCACCCTTGGGTGCTGGCTGGGGGCTCACTGGGGGGGGGGGGGGCTCCTCCTGGTCCAATCCCCCTCCCTCCCCGTCCCGAGGTGGCCCAGCGCCAGGGGGGGTGGCCAGCTGTCAACATCTGGACGGCATCACCCCGCGCATCCCCCGTGACTCACGCCGGGTCGGGAACAGCCGTGACGTGGGGGACGAGCGGCCACTGACGTTACCCGGGGTCGGTGACGCAGGGCAAGGCCACGGGTGCCGACGTGACCCCATGGCTGTGGGGGACATGGAGGGATCCTGGCACGTCTGGGTGGTCCCCGTGTCCCCTGGGAAGGGGGACAAGCCCCGATGCCGGAGCGTGGGAATGCACCGAGTGGGAAGAAAAGGGGGGGGCAGCTTGGCCGGGACAGGACAGTTTGTGTGGGGATGTGGGGACACCGTGGGTGCCGGGAGTCCCCAAGTGGGGATATCTAGGGACATGTGTCCCCCCGCCATCGCACCAGGACACCCCGCTCCTCCTTTGCCCAGCGCATCCTGCTCACCCTGTCCCCTCCATCCCATCCCTGTTCCCTCTGTTCCCTCTCCCCACCATCCTCACCCCGTCCCCTCCATCCCATCCCTGTCCCCTCTGTTCCCTCTCCCCACCATCCTCACCCCGTCCCCTCCATCGTCATCCCTGTCCCCTCTGTCCCTATCTCTGTCCCCTCTGTTCCCTCTCCTCTCCATCCCATCCCTGTCCCCTCTGTTCTCATCCCTGTCCCATCTGTTCCCTCTCCCCTCTGTCCCTGTCCCTTCCGTCCCCATTCCTGTCCCCCCCATCCCACCTCTGTCCCCCCCGTCCCCGTTCCCACGGGACCGCCCCGTCCCGCCTCCCGCCTGTGCCCGGCACAAAGATGGCGGCGGCCGCAGCGGCGCTTCCCCGGATGTTTTTCCCTCAGTAAAGATGGCGGCGGGCGCTGCCCACAGCCAATATGGCGGCGGCGGCGGCGGGGGGGGGAGGAGCTTCGCCCTGCCCCTTCCCATCATGGCGCCCCGGCCCCGCCCCCGCCGCGGGCGGCGCACGCGCGGCGCCAAGGGCAAGATGGCGGCGCTGCGGGCGCTGGGGCGGCTGCGGGCACCTTCGGGGCTGCGGGCGGCGGCGGCGGCGCGGCTGGGCCCGGCCCCGGCCCCGGCCCGGTGAGAGCGGTGGGGAACCGGCACCGGAGAGGAAAGCCGCGGGGGGCCGACACTGGGGCTGGGGGGCGGCGGGGCCCGGAGAGGGGGAGGGGGGGGGGGGGCGGCGGCGGGGCCTGATCCTGGGCCTCCCCCTGACGGCCCGTCCCCGTCCCCGTCCCCGTCCCGCAGGTGGGCGCAGCAATGGCAGCCCGATGTGGAGTGGGCCCAGCAGTTCGCCGGCGCCGTCATGTACCCGAGCAAAGAGACGGAGAAGTGGGTGCCGCCGCCCTGGAACGGTGAGGGGCGGCGGGGGGAGGGCGGCCGAGCCCCGGGGGAGCCCTGGAGGAGGGAGGCCGGGGACCTGGAACGGGGTCGGTAGCCCTGGGAGGGGGGGGACGACCTGATCCCCTGGGGAGGCCCCTCAGGGGGGAGGCCGAGGCCCTGGGGGGGTGTCAGGTGCCCTGAGTGGGCCCTGGAGGGTCAAGGTGCCCCTGAGAAGGTGTTGGAGGCCCTTGGGAGGGTGTTGGATGCCCTGAGTGGGCGCTGGAGGGGCCCTTTGAGGGTGCTCGGTGGGCTCCAGAGCCAGACTGGGGGCTCCTTGGGGTCCCTGGGGGTTCTCAGAGCTGCTGGGAGGACTTGGGGCCCCGTGAGGCCTCGGTGGATGCCAGCTTGGGGGTCACACGCGACCAGGGGGTGCCCTTGGTCAGTCTGGGGGCACGTTGGATGCCCACTGGGGCCTGGGACTCGGGGGAGGAACCTGTGGCTGGAGCGAGGGCCCAGCGGGTGCTGGGGACGGTCTGGGGGTGTCCTGGGGACCCCAGTGGGTGCTCAGAGCCAGAGTGGGGCTCACTGGGTGGCCAGCGAGGACTCAGGGCTGCCTTGTTCTCCTGAATGTCCCGTGGGGCCTTTGGGGCCAGCGGCATCGGGAGCCACCTGGCTCGTGGGAGGCCCTTGGACCTGCCCCAGGGGTCTCGTGTCGGGCCGAGATGGGGGTTGGCCGTGGGGAATGCCGCGTTCCTGATGTCCGTCCAAGCCCTGAGCTCGCCTTGGCCGTCTGTCCGGTGTCCGCTCTGCCTCTCTGGGAATGGCTGAGGGCGCCTGGGGGCAGCGGCGCTTCTGGGGATGGCTGTTCCTCCCTGCCCGACTCTCCTCTCTCCTCCGCTGGGGTAGACAAGGACCCTGTGGCTCACAAGAAGGTCTCCAGTTTGACCATCAACTTCGGGCCCCAGCACCCGGCCGCCCACGGGGTGCTGCGGCTGGTCATGGAGCTGAGCGGGGAGACGGTGAAGAAGTGTGACCCCCACGTTGGCCTTCTGCACCGAGGCACCGAGAAGCTCATCGAGTACAAGACGTACCTCCAGGTGAGGTGCGCTGGGGCCCCCAGCCCTTCCCCGCCCCGGGGGCTGGCGTTTGTTCCCGTGGCAGAGCCCGGGGGGGGTCCTTTTGGGGCGAGGAGATGGGGAGGCGAGGGGCTGCTGGCGTCCCTGCGGTGGTTGGATTGGGTCAGCAGCTGCCTCGGCGCGATGGGAGGGGATTTATTTGCCCGTCGGGGGTTTGTAAACAGACCCTGCTGATTCATGATCCCGATCGGGTTTAACCTTTCGGTCGGTAGGGGGGGGAAAGGAGCTTGAAATAGCCCAGGGCTGGGGTGGGGGGGCGCTGCCTTGGCGTGTGCCCAGGAGCGGGGCTGTGACCCTCGCGGCGTCTGGGAGCTGGAAAACTCTTGAGGGACGTTGTCTGTCTTCCCTCACGCCGTATCCCAAGGCAGGGCTGTGTCTGTTCCAGCCCCGGGGATGGAGCTTTTTGGGCTGCTGCCGTGTTCGAAGCGCCCTGAGCCGGGACGATGCCGTGCCGGGGGGCTGCATCCCGGTTCCCCCCCCGGCCACGGTGAAGCCCCCGAGCAGTCTCAGGGCTTTCACAACCACTCGGGGCTGTTTCTTTCATCAGGCGCTGCCCTATTTCGACCGCCTCGACTATGTCTCCATGATGTGCAACGAACAGGCCTATTCCCTGGCCGTGGAGAAGCTGCTCAACATCCGCCCCCCGCTGCGGGCGCAGTGGATCCGAGGTGAGGGCGGCCCCCTGCCGATTCTGGGGGGGCTCCAGCTCCCGTCCCAGGGGGGCAGCTGCTTCTCCCGCCCTGCTGAGGGCTTCCTGGGGGCTCAGAGCCCCGTGCCCCCTCCCCAAGAGGGGGTGCTAGGGGTGCTCACCCCCTGTCCCCCCCTCTGCCCTCAGTGCTCTTCGCGGAGATCACCCGGTTGCTCAACCACATCATGGCCGTGACCACGCACGCGCTGGACATCGGGGCCATGACCCCTTTCTTCTGGATGTTCGAGGAGAGGGAGAAGGTGAAGCGCAGCGGGGCGGGGGTTGGATTTGGGGCTCGGTGCTGCCCCCGGGGCCATTCTGGGGTGCAGCGGGGTCTGCTCTGTCCCCACAGATGTTTGAATTCTACGAGCGGGTCTCGGGGGCACGGATGCACGCTGCCTACATCCGCCCCGGTGGGGTGCACCAGGTGAGGGCCCCAGCTCCTCCAGAGCCCCTCTGGTCTGGGGGGGACGTGTGGGGTGTCCCTGGGTGGGCGCTGGCCCCTCTGGTGCCTCCCTGGCCACCTCCCTGTGGCCACCAGCCGTTCAGGGGCTGATTTCCCTCCCCTCCGGTGCAGGACCTGCCCCTGGGGCTGATGGACGACATCTACGAGTTCGTGAAGAATTTTTCCATCCGGGTGGATGAGGTGGAGGAGGTGAGGGGAGGGGGATGACACAGGAGCCCCCAGACCCCTCCAAAACCTGGGGGAGAGGGACGGCCACCGGACTGACCCCGGTATAATGCCCTCCCACCCCCAGATGCTCACGAACAACCGCATCTGGAAGAACCGCACGGTCGACATCGGGGTGATAACGGCAGAGGAGGCTCTCAACTACGGGTTCAGGTGGGTCCGGGGGGGGTCCCAGCCCCCTGCCGCTGCCCTACTGTGGTAGGGACCCCCAGATCGGAGCCGTCTGGTGACCGGTGACCCCCGTGGCCATCAGGGCGGTGCTGCCTGGTGACCACAGCTGTGACGCCGTGTCCTGCCCGGCTTTTCCTGCTCCTCCCGTGGCCTCTGCTTGGGGCTGTGGGGTGTGCGCAGGCTGGGAGGGGGGATGTGTGGCTGCTTCTGGGGTGCAGGGGGCCCCCCCATCATGCTGCTCACCCCCCTCCCTCCTTCCCTCCCTCCCCCTGCCCAGCGGGGTGATGCTGCGGGGCTCGGGGATCCATTGGGACCTGCGCAAGACCCAGCCCTACGACGTCTACGACCAGGTGGAGTTCGACGTCCCCATCGGCTCCCGGGGTGACTGCTACGACAGGTTGGTGACACCCCAACCTGTGCCATCCCGGGGTGTGACGGGGGGGGGAAACCTTGGCGGGTGTCACACCTCCTCGGTGGGGCTGAGGCTGCCCCACGGGATCCCCCCCCCCCACCACGCGGGTCCTGAGCGGCGCGGGGGTCCCGCAGGTACCTGTGCCGGGTGGAGGAGATGCGGCAGTCGCTCCGGATCATCCTCCAGTGCCTCAACAAGATGCCTGAGGGGGAGATCAAAGTGGACGACGCCAAAGTCTCCCCTCCCAAGCGGGCGGAGATGAAGGTAAACACTCTTCCTCACCCCCCCGGCCGGTGGTGTGTCGGCAGGAAACGTGGTTTGGTGCGTGGGGACGCTGGCGCCGAGGGTTTTACAGGGCTCGCTGCCCCCACACCCGGCCCTGGCCACACGTGGGCAAGCGGCTCTGTGCCTGGGGGGGGGTCACTTCCTGCTGGAGCCACTCCTGAGCCCCCCCCGGGGTGGGGGGGATCTCCCTGCCCCAAAATCCGCCCTGGGGAGGAGCCCCCGCGGTGCCCTTGCTCCTCGCCCCACGTGCTCGGCATGGCCAGTGGCCGTGTGAATGTGGCCACCACCCCGGTTCCCACGCTGTGTTCCCTGTCACCGGGGCGGGGGCAGGGGACGGGCAGCCTGTTCTGCCCCCGGGGGGCCACCCACCCGCCGTGACGGTGGCCCCCTCTCTCCGCAGACCTCCATGGAGTCCCTGATCCATCACTTCAAGCTCTACACAGAGGGCTACCAGGTGCCCCCCGGAGCCACCTACACGGCCGTTGAGGCCCCCAAGGTGCCACTTCTCAGGGCATTACAGGGACAGCGCGCTGTGGCAGGGCGAAGGGTGTCCTGTGCCACCCCTGGGGACATTGTCACCACCCGGGTGGGCTGTCCTTGTCCCCAGGACTCTGCTCTCGCACCGGATGGGGGCTGGATGCTGCAGGCGGGAGACAGCCCCCCACCTCCCCCCGGCAGTGTCCCCGACCCTGTCCCCGTGTCCCCAACCCTGTCCCCGTGTCCCCGCAGGGCGAATTTGGTGTCTACCTGGTCTCGGATGGCAGTAGCCGGCCCTATCGCTGCAAGATCAAGGCTCCCGGATTCGCCCACCTGGTAGGAGAGACCGGGGTGGCTGGTGGCATCGCCGTCACCGAGCCAGGGCTGGTGGCCAGGGTGGGGTTTGGGCTGGGGGGGGAGGGGGGCAAACAGAGCCCGGGATGAGCCACCTCTCCAGTGGGCTGGGTTGGGGGTCCGTGGGCCACCCCCTGGGGTCCCTCGTGACCCCCATCTCTTCTCTGGTGCCTCTGCCCCAGAGCTGGTTTCCTCTCTCTGCTGATAACTGACCACTTCCCCCCCGCTGTGGGGCAGCCCCCACCCCTCCTGGCCCCGTGGCCACCACGGCCCAGCTCCGGAAGCCGTGAGCTGAGTGTACAGCCCTGGGAGGCTGAGCTGCTCCCCTCGACACACCTTCTCCCCCTCGGCAGGCCTGGGGCTGGGGTGATGGGCTGTCGGAGGGCTCCGGAGTGGGGGGGGCTGCAGGCTGACGGCGGGGGGGGGGGTGGTCTTTGTGCTCTGCTTCAGGCTGGGCTGGATCGCATGGCGCAGGGCCACATGCTGGCAGACGTGGTGGCCATCATCGGTACGTTCCCTCCTCGGGCCCAGGGGGCTCCTGTGGCTGTTCGGGGGGGGCTCCTTCCCCATTCTGGGGCGGGGGGGGGGTGCTGATTGTGCCCTGACCCCTCTCTCTCTCTCTCGTCGCCCCCCAGGCACACAGGACATCGTCTTCGGGGAAGTGGATCGGTGATGGGTCACCCCCCGCCTTGGCTGCGTGTGCAGCTCCGGGCACGGGGAGCCCCCGTCCCGCGCCCCTTCCTCTTCTGAGTCAAATAAAGACAAAATCGGGTCCTGCCTGTCCCGTGCCTCTGTGTGTCCCCCTCAACCCTTCTTCCTCCCAGTGAAACCCCGCTCTTCCTCTCTTTCCCACCAGAGCTTCCCTTTCCCGCCGCCACGGCTCCATCCACCCGGGGCGGGGGGTGGTGGGGGTTCCTGTGGCCCCCCCCGGCTGACCACAGCAAAAGGGGGACGGGTGACACTTGGGGACAACTCGCCTGACCCTTGAGCAACATCCCCAGCGCCGGGGAGGGGGGGGGGAAGCGGAGCCGGGGGGGGCGGCGCGAGGCCGGCGGGGGGAGGAAGGCGCTGGCTCCGCGGTCGCTCTGACTCCGGCGCCATCGCCCCAACCTGCCGGACCCCCCCAGGGCCCGGACCAGCCATGGCCCCCTGCTGGCTACTGGCCACCGTCCTGCTGCTGCTGGGGACCCCGGCCACAGGTGGGGACAGGAACGGGGGGGTCCCACGGGGTCGAGAATGAAGGGGGTCCCTGGGGACAGGAACAAGGGGCCATGGGGATGGGGGTCCCATGGGGATGGGAATGGGGGGGCCACGGGGACAGGGGTCTCTGGGGACAGGGTGGGCGAGTGGCCATCGGGCTGGCTCCTTTGAGGGTGTCCTCGTGCCTTTGGGACAAGCCGGAATCTGTCAAAGCCCTCCGGGGGGGGGTCACCCCAGGGTGGGTCACGGGGGGGCTCCAGGGCTGTCCTGGGGGACGTTGGTGCCACCCAAGACCCCCCCAGACCCCCTGCCCTCGCCTTGGACAATGCTGGGGGGCGGCAGAGCCGAGCTCTCGGTGGCCGGGGTGGGTGCAGGATCTGTCCTGGGGCGACGCTGACCCCGGCCCCCCCCGGCCCCCCCTTCGACCCTCCCCAGAGGCCCTGGTGGAGCCCCAGCTCTGCTACATCCTGGACGCCATCCTCTTCCTCTACGGCCTCGTCCTCACTGTCCTCTATTGTCGCCTCAAGGTGGGCACTGGGATCCCACCTGTCCCCGGCTGAACCCCTCTCGCACCCCGTTTTTTGGGGGAAGCCTCCCCTGGGGAGGTCACAGCAGGTGCCCCCAAGGGCTTCCCCACCCCGGGGCTGTTTCCTCTTCTTATTTCGTATTTTTTGTCGTCTTTTTTTGTCTTCTGGGAAGTTCCTGGCCCGTCGAGCGTCGCAGCATCAAGCCAGCAAGGAGGTAACGGCGCAGTCGGCAAAGGGGGGCCGGGGTGGGCGTACCCTGGGGCGGGAGGTACCCCCAGAGGGAGGAGACCCCCCCCAGCACCCCTCCCAGAGGGTGCCGCAGCCGTGGAAGGGGAAAGTGAAGGGGAATTGGGGGGGCTCTGGTGGTTCCGGAGTGGGGGGGATGAAATCCCGGAAACCTCAGGGCTCCCCCCACTTCCCCAGGGGTGCAGGGGGCTGGGGGGGGTGGGTTTGTCTGTGTGACCCCGTCCTGCCCCGTCCTGCCCCCCCCCAATTCTTTCTCTTTCTCTTTCCTGGAGCAGAAAGAAGAAGCCATTTACACTGTAAGTCAGCTGGGGGGTGACGCATCCCAGGGGGGGTAAGTCAGCAGGGTGGGGGGGCTCTGCCCACTGCTGCTGTCCCTGGGGGGGTGCTGTGCCCCCTGGGGTGCCCATACCCCACTATGATCCCACTGTACCCCACTGGGTGCCCCCCCACAAGGGGATGCCCCACCCTGCAGGCACTGTGTCCCCATGGGTGCTGTCACTTGGGGGGTGCCCTGTCCCCCCTGCCCAATGCCTCCCCCCTCCTTGGGAGCCCCCACGCTGGGGGTAACCCCTCCTGCCCCACGCCCCCCCACTCCTTGGGAGCACCCACCCCGGGGGCAACTCCCATTCCCTCCCCAGGGCTTGTGTTGGGTGGGAAGTCCCTGTAGAGAGGGGTGATGGTGCGGAGGGGGGTGGCAGTCTGGGTGGGGGGGACACACAGTCACCCCGTACCCCCCTTTCCCGCACAGGGGCTCAGCAGTGAGGGACAGGAGATGTACGAAACCCTCCAGACGAAAAGCTCCTGACCCCATCCTGCGCCGTGTCCCCCCCCTCCATCCCCAGCAGTGGGGGACCCCCCCACGACCCCCCCCAACCCCTCCCCTCCCGGACTGTGATGAAGAACTGGCGCTTTTTTTCCCCTGGAAATGGTTGTTTTCAGCCCCAAAGTGCCTCCCAGTGCAGCCCCAGTGCTGCTGTGGGGCTGAGACCCCCTGAGTCTCTGGGCGGGGGGGGCTGAAGCTGCCCGGGGTGTGTGGTGCTGCTCTCCCCCCCCCCCCATCCCCCCACCTCTGCCCCCTCCCCAGTAAAGCAGCACCATCCCCAAACGGGGCAGGAGGGTTTCTGTGATGGTGAGAGCTGGGGACGGAGGGGGGCACTGTCTGCCACCAGGGATGGGCACCCCCAGGGGACAGGGACCCCCTGGGGACGGTGGCACCGTCTGATGGGGGGGGTCAGGGACACCCGTGGGGCTGGGGATGATGGACCCTGTGGGGCTGGGGACGGTGGCACCGGCTGCTGCGTCTTTCTGGGTGGAGGGGACGCTCCCAGGAGGGAAAAACACCATTTTTCTCCCCGTCTAACCAAAAAGCTGTATTTTGGGGCCAATACCATGGAAATGGCTCCTGTGCGCCCCCCCCCCACCCCGGCCCCACAGAGCCCTGGGGGTGGGGGGGAGCCCCCAGCACCCTCGGGGGTCCCGGCACCTTTCTTGAGATGCAGCCGGTGCCGGGCACCCCCGAGCTGGGGGGAGACCAGTAGGGCTGAGAAGGGGAGAGCCCCCGGGCGTGGGGGGAGCTGGTGGAGGGTGGGAGGATGAGGAGGGGGGGGGTTGGGAACTCCAGGCAGGACTGGGGACCCCTGGGAGGCACTGGGAGGGGGAATAGGGAGTACTGGGAGCACTGGGAGGGAGAATGGGGAGCATTGGGGGCGCTGGGAGGGGAAATAGGGAATACTGGGGAGGCACTGGGAGGGGAATGGGGAGCGCTGGGAGCATTGGGGGCACTGGGAGGGGGAATTGGGAGCCCTGGGGAGCACTGGGAGGGGAAAGGGGAGCACTGGGCGCCCTGTGTAGCCCTGGGGCTCCCTCACTCGGGACCCCCCCCCTCCCACACTAGGCTCTGCTGATCCGGATCGGGCCGCCCAGGAGCCGTGGGTCGTGTCTGGGGGGTTTCCCCGGGGGGAAGAGGGGGTCACCAGGGGGGAGGCGGTGTCCCCAGTCCCCCCCCGTGCCCCGCGGGGGTCAGGGGACGTTCTCGTAGCTGTCGCTCGGGAGCCGCTTTCGCCCCCGGGGTCCCGGCAGCACCGCGTAGGTGACGGGGGGCTCCGGCGGGGGCTGGGACCGGGCCGGGGCCGGGGAGGCGCCTGGAAGAGAAGCTGGTTCGGGGACCTGGGGACGGTGACACGCGTGGGTGGCGTGTCCTCTGTGTGCCCTCCCCCCCCGTACTCACCCCCACCCCGCTCGGTGACCACCACCTGGGTGTACAGCACCTCCCCGTCCTCCGGCGCCTCGGGGGGGGCGGTGGGTTCCGGCGGGAGACTCTGGGGTTCCGGGGGGGTCGTGGGGTCCCTGCGGGGACAAGGGGGTGCCTGGGGCGAGGGCAGACCCGGGGGGAAGGGGAGGGGCTTCTCCAGCCCCGGGGAACGGGTCTTCACAGTCGGATCCCCCCCCCCAACTCACCTGCCCTGGCTCTTCCTGGCGGCTGCAAGACAAGGGGGGGGCGTTAGTGGCCCTGGGGTCCCCGGGGTGACACATCGAGGGACTCCTTGAGACCCCCTGGACCCTGAGCCAAAGGTCCCGGGGCTCAGGCCTGCACACCCCAGGGGGGGGACATGCTGGGACCCCCAGGACCCCGAGCTCAAAGGAGAAAGGGGGACCCCCTCCCAGGCACCCCAGGACCCCCCGGACCCCAACCAAAGACCCCAAGGCTCAGCCCTGCCTGCCCAGGAAGCAGAGGAGACCCCCCCCGAGTCCCCCCAAAGACCCCCAGGACCCTAAGCCAAGGGCACTGGGGGCTCAGCCCCAGCCAAGATATGGGGTGCAGCCCTGTTGCTGCCCCCCCCCAGCCAGCATGGGGGGCTTTCACCCCACCAACCCAGCGCCCCCCTGTGCAGGGGTCACCCACCTGCGCGGCGCCGGTGGTGCCAGCCCACGGCAGCACCAAGAAGGACCAGGAGCAGGAGGGACACGCTGACCCCCGTGGCCACCACTGGGGACAGAGAGGGGACAAACCGGGGTCAGCCCCAGCCCCGGGGGGGGCCAGACCCCAATGTGGGGACCCCAGGGAGGGGACAGATAGAGTGACCCCCCCAAACCTGTGCCCTGCTGCCTCTGTCCCCAGCCCGGGGATGTCACCGAGAGGGTCAGCGCGGGGCTGATGGCCTGGAAGACGCGCTGGGAGCCCAGGCGGTTGGTGGCCACGCAGCGGTAGGTCCCGGCGTGTGCCAGCCCCACGGTCCCCAGGGGAAGGACGGGACCCCTGCCCAGCTCCCGCCCGTCCCGCTGCCAGGAGAAGGCCACCGGCGCCGTGCCCGCCTGCACCGAGCAGGTCAGGTTGAGGCTCTCGCCCGCCAGCACCTGTGGCTCCCTCCTCGCCATCCTGATGGTGACACCGGACACTGGCACTGCCCGGGAGAGACGGGGTCAGTCCGGTGGCCTTCCCCCACCGCGGGATGGGGCGATGCTTAGGGGGCACTGAGGGTCCCGCTCACCCAGGACAGTGACCCCCAGCGACGAGCTGTTGGCCACGGTGGCGCCGTTGGTGGCCCGGCAGTGGTAGTGGCCACTGTCCTGCTGCTGCACGGCCCGGAGCTCGTAGCGGGGGCCCGTGGCCAGCGGCGCGGCCGAGCCCTGCCGGTGCCAGGAGAAGGAGAGGGGCCCCGTCCCCGTGGCCACCGAGCAGAGCAGCACCAGGCGGTCGCCCTTGGCTAGTTGCCCCGTGGGGGGCTGCGCTGCCAGGGACACCCCCGAGACTGGGACCCCTGTGGGGAGGAGATGGGCAGGGAGAGGGGGAACTTGGGAAGGGACGGAGGGGACCCCAGGGAGGGATGGGGGGACCCAGGGAGCGTGGGGGGATCTCAGGGGGGGACCAGGGCACCCTGGGAGGGACAGAAAGACCTGGGGAGGGAGGGGGGGACCCTAGGAGGGATGGGGGGACCTGGGGAAGGGTGGGATGGAGGGGGTGGGATGGGGTTCCAGGGAGCGTGGAGGGACCCCAGGGAGGGATGGGGACACTCTGGGAGGGACAGAAAGACCAGGGGAGGAATAGGGGGACCCTGGGAAGGATGGGGGTACCCAGGGAGGGATGGAGGGGACCCAGGGAGCGTGGAGGGACCCCAGGGGGGGACCAGGGCACCCTGGGAGGGACAGAAAAACCTGGGGAGGGATGGGGGGACCCTGGGAGGGATGAGGGGACCCAGGGAGGGACGGGGGGACCTGGGGAAGGGTGGAGGGATCCCAGGGAGGGATGGAGGGGACCCAGGGAGCATGGAGGGACCCCAGGGGGGGACCAGGGCACCCTGGGAGGGACAGAAAGACCTGGGGAAGGATGGGGAGACCCGGGGAGGGGTGGGGGGACCCAGGAAAGGATGGAGGGGAGGGATGGGGGGGGACCTGGGGAAGGGTTGGAGGGACCCGGGGAGGGATGGAGGGACCCTGGGGAGGGGGGGGGCTGTGGGGCCCCGGTTTGTCCCCCTCCCTCCCTCCCTCACACTCACTGCGCACGGTGACAGTGACCAGGGCGCTGCGTTTCCGCACGCTGTTTGTCTCTGTCCGCACCTCGCAGGAGTAGTTCCCGGAATGGAACAGCTCCATGGCCGGCAGCCGGAGCTGGGGGGACCTCTGGGGCCCCCCCACCTTCACCCCGTTGCGGTAGAAGAGGTGCTGGAGCTGGGTGGGGGGCCGCAGGGGGCTGGGGGTGCTGAGGCAGCGCAGGGCCAGGGGGTCTCCCTCGGGGGGCTCGGTTGGGCCCTCCAGGCGCAGCACCGGCTCCGAGAAGAGCTCTGGGAAGGAGCCGGGGGGACGGTGACCCCCAGCCCCGGGGAAGGTGGGGGGGGTGTCTGCACCCCGCAGGGTGGGTGTTGGGGAGCGGGTGCTCACCTTGCACCACCACTGTCACTGGTGACGAGGTCTCGTGCCACAAAAGGACCTCTTGCCGGCAGTGGTAGCGCCCACGGTGGTGCAGCTGCAGGGGGCCCAGGAGCAGCTCGGTGGCCCCCCTGGTGTCCTTCCTGTGGCCCCCCCCCAGCTCCTCCTGCTCGTGGAAGAACTGCACCTTGGAGATCTTCAGCGCGCCCCGGCAGCGCAGCCGCAGCTCGTCCCCCTCCAGCAGCACCTGCGACGGCACCTGCAGCACCAGGGGGTCTGCAAGGGAGGGACGGGGGTCACCGCCGCACGGGGAGGCACGAGGATGCACCGGTGTGCACGGGGATGCAGCCGGTGATGCGCAAGGGATGTGCCCAGTGTTCACGGGGAAACACCGGTGGGCTCCCATTGCACAGGGATGCATGAGGATGCACTGGTGTGCACGAAGGATACACCCATATGCACAGGGATGCACCAATGTGGACGGAGGTGCAGCCATGTGCATGAGGGATGCAGGCAGTGATGCACAAGGATGCACTGGTGTGCACAAGGGATGCCCTGGCATGCACAGGGATGTACCCAGTGATGCACAAGGGATGTCCCCAATGTGCACGTGGAGGCACCATTGCACGGGGATGCACAAGGATGCACAGGGATACAGCCATGTGAATGAGGGACGCACCCCGTGATGCACAAGGATGCACTAGTGTGCAGGGGGATGCACCGGTGTGCACAGGGAGGGGGTCCCATCACACGAGGGGTTGGACAGAGCCCACCTGGAGCCCCGGGTGAGGGCACCCTCCCCACTCCTCACCATCTGAGTAGCTCACGGTGAGGGGGGGGCTGATCTTAGCGCCGGGGCCGTGGCAATGGTAGGTCCCACCTCTGTAGACCTGGATGTGGTCGTGTCCCGCTGGCCACGAGAGCTGCCCATGGTTGTACCACCACGTGGTGGGTCCGGGCTCACCGGAGCCCTGGCAGGTCAGCGTCACCGACTCCCCCCAGGACACCGGCATCCAGGGGGGGTCTGACGTGAGCTGGCTGAGCTGGGCGCCTGCAGGGTGACGGGGGGGACACCAGCCTGCCAGGGCCACCGGGGGGCAGGGGGTGTCTGGGGACAGCGGGACTGGGGGCCGGCGAGGACTCCCCGGCGAGGACTCACCAGCGAGGCCGAAGGCTTGGGCTGGAAGGGAGAAGGAGAGAGGGGCCGGGTGGGGGCTGCTGCTGCAGGGACACCGGCCCGGGGGGGGGACGGGGTACAGGTGCTGTCCCCAAGCTGCCTCCCCGGGGACACCCCCACCCCTGGGAAAGGGCGCTGAGGACGGTCCCCAGGAGAGCCCAGGGGACATGGCTGCGTCACAGCCACCCACGCACCGCATCCGTGTGACAGCCTCGGGGCTGGTACGGGGCGTGGGGACACTGCGGCCACCCCAGGCTGGCATAGGGCACATGGACACCTCTGCTGGCCCCACAGCTGCTGGCCCCATGGTCCCATCCCCCTGACCCATCCCCAGGTTTCCATCCCCATGTCCCCATCATTGCCATGTGCCCAGCCCCACATCCCTGTCCCCACAGCCCCATCCCAATGTCCCCAGCCCCAAAGACCCACGGTGCCAGTCCCCACAATGCCATCCCTGCAGTGCCTGTCCCCAGAGCCCCGTCCCCATGCCTCCATCCCCATGCCTCCATCCTCATGTCTCCATCCCCATGTCCCCATCCTTGCCATGTGCCCAGCCCCACAGCCCTGTCCCCACGGCCACCCCAGCCACGGCCAGGGGTACAACCCCGTGGGGTGACTCTGCAGGCCCTTGGGATCTCGGGGGACCCCGCAGCCACCTCGCGCTCCTTCCTGGTGGGCCGGCGGGTTCCACCGGGGCTCTGCCACAACCCCAAAGCAGAGAGGGGTCCGGGTGATCATCCCTGTGGCATCAAGCCCCCTGCCCATCCCCGGTGGCCCGTGGCCGGGCACTCACCCCAGAGGAGCAGTGCGACGATGCTGGCCATCCTGGGGCTCTGCCGCGCACTGGCGGGGCCACCAGCCCTTTGCATAGCAGCCATCTGGGGAAAGGGGAAGGAAGCGACTTCCGTGTCCCCGAGGGGTTTGCCCCCCCCGGGGGACAGTGGGGGAACGTGACAGGTACCCACGAGGGGCAGGTCTGAGGGAGACGCCAGCCCCTTCGCCCTGGGGGTCCCTCCGGGCACCGGGACCCTCCAAGGACACAGGGCACAAGCGGCCCCGTATGTGTCCTGCACCCGAGAGGGACTGGGACCCCGAGGGACTGAGACCCCACGATGCTGGGACCCATGAGAGTTGGGACCCCAAGGGGCTGGGACTCCAAAACCTGGTTTTCCGTGGGCTGGGTCCCCCAAGAGCTGGGACCTGGAGGGCTGGGACCCAGAGAGCCGGGACCCCTAAAGGGTCTAGGACCCCAAGAACTGACCCCAGGGACTGGGACCCCGAGAGCTGGGACCCCAAGAGTCCGGGACCCCCTGGGCTGGGACCCCCCAGACCTGGGACTCCGAGGGGTTGAGACCCCCAACATCTGGAACCCGGAGGGTTGAGACCCCAAAACCTGCCCCCCCCCCGGGGTGGGACCCCCGGAGCTGCCGCCGTCCCCGCCCCGGTCTCTGGCCCCGCCCCGGTCTCTGGCCCCGCCCCCTGCGCCGCAGCGCCGCCTGGCGGCCGCCCGGGCACACGGCGTCGCGGGGGGGGCGGGACTTGGGGAGGGGGGCGGGGCCTCGGCGGGGGCGGGGCTCGGCGGTCCCGCCCCCCCCGCGCGAAGATGGCGGCGGAACCGGAGCCGGGCCCGGGCCCCGACCCGGAGCTGGAGGAGCTGCTCGACAGTGAGCGGGGCCGGGGGGGCGGAGGGGACCATGGGGGTGCAATGG
>QJSC01020847.1:0-13955 GCA_003697955.1 Calidris pygmaea | reverse complement strand
AAAGTGACCCTACAATAATATGGGGGGGGAGGGGGCACAGAGCGACCCTACAACAACACGGGGGTCGCCGCTGCCATGGCGACGGTGGGGCGGGGGGCGGCGCTGTCGCGCGGCGTCGCGCGGCGGCCGTTGCCGTAAAGCGGCGCCGTAAAGCGTCCCGCGGAGGCGGCGCAATAAGATGGTGGCGGCTGGGCCCGGAGCCGGTGGCGGAGGAGCAGCCGGCGGCCGCGGGGCCCGCGCCTGAGCGACGGCCGGGAGCTGCCGGGAGCCGGGTCGGTGCGGGGCCTCCCCTCCCTCCCCTCTCCCCGCCCTCACCGGCGGCTCCAGCCCCGGCCCCGCCGCCCTCCCCTCCCCCACCCGCCGGGCGGCGGGGCCGGCGCCGGGGGCGGGGCCCGCTCGGGGCCAGGCCGGGAGAGGACCTCGGGGGGTGGAAAACAACCCGGGGGGCCCCACTGCCCCCACGGTGTACCGGGCCTTTGGGGGCGGCTGGGGGGGCCTCGGTACCCCCGGGGGGTCATCGAGTACTGGGGGATCTCTGCGCCTTTGGGGGGGGGGTTCTTCTGTCCCCATGGGTTCCCTGCGCCTTTGGGGGGGTCCCTGCTGCCCCCGGGGTGTCCCTGCGCCTTTCAGGGGGGTCTGTGCTGTCCCTAGGAGCTTGTTGGGCCTTTGGGGAGTGTCCTTGCTGCCCCCAGGACTGTCCCTGCCGCCCCCGGAGGAACGTTGTGCTTTGGGGGGAGTGTTGGGGTGGGCTCTCTTGCCCCCACGGCTGGTTCCTGTTGCCCTAGGAACCCCTGGGGAAGGGTCTTGGGGATCCTTTCTGCCCCCGGTGTCTTCCCTTTTGTTCCCAGGGTGCCACCAGTGCCCTTTCAGTGAATACTGGAGGGACCCTTCTGTCCCCAGGCTTGTGCTTGTCACCTCTGTGGTGCCACCATCTCCTTGGGGGGGACACTGAGGGGACCCCTGCCATTCCCAGGGCCATTCCCTGCCATCTCCAGGGTCTTTACCTGCCTCAGGGGGTTGCTGAGGGTCCTCTCCTTCCCCTAAGGCTCCTTCCCCATGGTTTCACGGCACCTTTAGGGGAGCCCTGGTGGTCCCTTCCAGCCCTAGAGTATGTCCTATTGCCTCGGTTATGGGGGGGGAACTCAGCTGAGGGTCCCTCCTGCCCCCTGAAGGTCCAAACCTCGTTGTCCTTTGGCCTTCCTCACCCAATCCCTTCCAGGACAAGTCCCCACTGTCCCCGGGGGGGGGTCTCTGGGGCAGGCGTGGCCGGACCCCACGCTGCCAGGCTTTAACCTGTCGTTTCCGTCAGCTGCCAGCGAACCTCCAGCCCCGGCACCGCCGCGCAGGTGAGTGGCCACCCTGGCTCCAGCCGTGCTTGCCTCCTGTCCGTCTGTCCATCCCACAAGCCACAGAGCTGGAGGTTTGGGCTGCGTCTCCCTCGGTCTTTTCTCGATGCTGAATTATTCCTGTTGGGGGCTCCTCCGGCTGCTCGCCCCCTCACTCCTGCGGGATTTCTCCATCAGGCTGGGCTTTCCTCAGCCTCGGGACCACCGATTCCCCCTGGGGAGCCTCTCTCCCGCCGGGTGCTGGGCCGTGCTGCACGCTGAGGCAGCCAGTGCTTGTTAGCTGCAGTTAATTAGGCCCTGTCTGCACTGGGAGCAGATCCGTGCCGTCCCACGAGTTGCTGGGGGAGCCAGGGCTTTGCCGTGGGATGGCGCGGAAGAGCCGTGGGGAGGTGGGTGCCTTGTCCCCCAAGGAGACGCTGTCGTGCCCAGGATGCTCTGAGATGGGGATTCCGGACCTCCCTGTAATTGCAAGCGGGAAGCTGCTTAATTAGTGTCGTCACTAGGACTGGCCAGGCTCCCAGGTAGATTTGTAATTAACCAGGGCTCTCCCAGATGTGGCCTGGTGGTGGGTTTCTGTCCCCGTCCGGCGAACAGGAGGTGCCCGTCTGGCCTCTTCCCCATGAGGGGCATTTTGGGTGGAAACCTGCTTGTTGCGGGAGGTTTAATTGGGGGTTTAACCCTCCCGACACCATTTTGGGGGGAAGGAAGGCTCCTCCACGGCGAACAAACGAGGTTGCCTCCGTCCAGGTCCGATGAGAAAACTTTCCTTAAATAGAAGAGGTTGAGCCGGCAAAACATGTGCGGGAGGGACCTGCTGTAAACACGGCCACAAGGCCGTGCCGTGGCGTCCTGTGGGCATCCCGGTGTGCCGGGGCGTCGGGAACCCAGGTGAGGGGCTCTCAGGGGGTCCGAAATGCCCCCCGCTCGCTTCTGGCCCCCTTGCTCCTCTGCTTTATGTAGCCCAAACGCAGCCCGGGTGCCGAGCGCCCATGTAGCCTGGCTATTCGGCTGTTTATATAGCTATGTAAATATTTTAATGAAGGATCGTTCAGGGACAGAGCGGCTGCGGGTGCCGCGTTTCCAGCCGTAACGCGGCTGGGCTGATGATGCCGAGTCCTGCGGGTGCCGCGGAGGGCACCGGGTGCCAGTGGGGATGGATGGTGGGTCTCGGGCGGCAGCGAGGGGACTGCATCCCATCGGCTCGTGGCGTTAGAGGTTGGGGTTGCGGCTCGGGATGGAAAGGATGGTCTCCTGGGCACAGCTGTTGGAGTTGCCGATGGGTGTCGTGCCGGTTTGGGGGTTTGGAGCCTGGCACACAGTGGGCAATGCAGCGGTGTGAGCCCCAGCTCTCTGTGCCATGGGATGATGAGCCCCGGGCGCTTGCTCGGAGGGTTGAGGCTGCTCCTGCCGCCGTGGGAGGAGGTGGTAGCCCTGCGGTGGTAGCCCTGCGGCAGCGCTCACAGCCTGATCCTGGTCGCTGCCTCTGATCCTGGTGGCCGTGGCAGCAGCCAGGAGGCCATGGCATGCAGAGGGATATTTTTAGGGCCCTTGCAAGGGTGCTGGGGAGTCAGGCTCCAAGCATGTGAAGCTGGGAGCACTGATCCTCTCCAGATGTTGACTCCAGGGAGCTGCGAACCCACGTGTCAGCTCCTGGGGACGCTCCATACGGTGCCCCGGAACTGGGCTGGGTTCACTGGCCCTGGCCATGTGCCTTGAGGCATCTCCTCCTTGGCAGGGGGACCTGGCCTGGTGGCTCGGTGATGGGCTCAGATCTCCTGGTGAGGGTTCAGGGCTCTCTGCAGGGCTGGTGGTGTCCCTGCTCCCTCTGGTCCGCGCTGAACAGTGTCCCGTTGCCTCCCTCAGCCGGTGCTCTGTGGTTCGGGGTGATGGAAGTGATGCCTTTGGTGCTGTCAGTGTTTCCAGCCACCGGTAGCTCAATGGCAGGGTTCCCCCGTGTCCCCCTGCTGCCGGTTTGTCCCTGCCCGAGCCCCCGAGTGCCGATGGCACGCTGTGCCACGCCGCGGGGCTGCCAGTCGTTGCCACGTGAGCGGCTTGGGCGGCTGCGAGCAGAGATGGTGGGTGTCTGGGGAGGCTGACGCAGAGCTGTGGGAGCCGAGCGCCCATTCCTCAGCACCGGGCACCAGCAGGGGCTGGCACCGTGCTCCTGGCCACAGGAGATGTCTGGGGAGCCTGGGGTCCCCCAAAGTGTCCCTGGTGCTGGCAGAAGCCATATCTGTCCCTGCTGTCCCCTTCGCTGAGGGCTTTTTTTCTCAATTCTCTTAATTTCTCTGTGAGGTGACGGTCCTCCGGCAATGTGGGTGGATGAGACATGAAGTCAGGCTAATTATTTGGTAATGGATTCCTTTCCCCTGAAAGCGTGCTGCTTGTTCCTCACCTTCCTGAAAAGGCTGCCGTGAAAGGGTATTAATGACAGATCTGAATAGGTAATTTGGCAGAAGAAAATAACTGCTGTGGAGCAAAGTCCAAACCCTGTTTCTTTTGTACCTGCCTAGACCTTCCTGGCCCCTCAATTAATTGTGTGTGGAAGTGGGACACGTGGAGTGACCTGTTGCTGGGCTTTCCCATCCCGAGCGGTGGGAGTGAAGCTTTAGCTGAGCTGGGTGGTGTTTGGAGCCTGTTCCTTACTCCCCCGGCGTGACAGGCGCAGGACGGCGTTGCCTCCAGATTCCAGCAGTAAATTACAACCAGTCCTGCCCCTGGCCATGTGCCCCAGGGGGAGAGGGATGCTGAGCTCTGGGGCACCTCTCATCCCCTGCCTCACTTCTCAGCCCTTTCTTCCCCCTCTCCACAGCCTCGCTGGTTTTACAGTGGTTCTGGCAGTGCTGGACGGGGAATGGTTAAACCTGAAGCTGCAGAAAACACTTTATCTCTTTCTCCTGCGCTGCTCCTCTCGATAGGAGCGGCTGGAGCTCGCTGCTGTTTGCAGTTGCATAAACTCAGTTTCCTTACAAACGCTCCTACGTTGGAAGGGCTTTTATCGCCCTTCTGCTGTCCAGGGCCCTCCTGGGGCACCCCCCTGCAGCCGTTGGCAGCTCCAGAGAGCCCTGTTTTCCTCCTAAATCACCCTTTTCTCAGAAGGCAGATGTGCCCAGGCTTGGGCCGGCCCTGACAGACCCAGCCTGGGCAGAGTCTTTTGCCTTCTTTGGCTCTTTGGGGCTCCGCTGGTGCTAATTCCCGACCTAACGAGGATTAGCCTCCAGAGTGTTTGCCGTAATCGGAGTTAATGATGTTCTGGCTTCAGCTTTTCCCTACTGTGTGAACCGGGAACTTTTAGCAGAGTCCCTAACACTGGTTAAGAGCGAGCAGCTAAACCAAGTATAAAAAACTCTGGCTAAAAATAGAAGGAAAGTAAAGAACGAGCAAAGCATAAATAAAATGTTAGGGTGTTGTTTTTTTCCTCCCCCCCCCCTCCACCTTGGCAAAACCTCTGCTGTTCGTGACTCTGACGTGTTTTCCTCCTGCGTCTCGGTGTAACCCGGTGCCTGGTGCTCTCGCCAAAAGCCACCTGTGGCCACTGGGCAAGTGATGGGCACCGCTGTCCTGGGGGTGTTTGCAGCCCCCGGGGCTGGAGGCAGCTCCGCTCCGTGGCCCCATGGGAGCCCCCCCTGCAGCGGGAGGAACCAGGGCCACTTTGGATGCCATCCTGCAGCCTGTGCCCCCCCTCCTGGCTCCCAGGCAAGGGCTGGGAAATGCCTGGGAGCCAAAAACATGCTCGGCTTTGGTTTCCCTGTGCTCGCGAGGGATTGGTGAACCCCTCCTGTGGAGCAACGGGGAATGTCAGGGAGCTCCCGGCCTCCTCGCCTGGCTCTGCCCTGGTGGCGCAGAGTTTTGGGGATGCCAAAGGCCAAAGCTTGCTCTTGGGGGGCAGCGAGAGGGCTGGCCTGGTGTCCAGAGCTGCTCTCCTGTCTGTGGCGTGGAGGAGAATGGCCCTGTGGCGATGCCAGGAGGGTTTTGTGCGTGGGAAGGTGTTTAAAATCTGCCGCCGGGGTTAAAAAAACCCTCTTGGGTGTCTTCTAACTGGCAGCCTCCGGGCTGCAGGTGCCAAGAGGTTTCTCAGTTTCTCCTCCCCAGCCACTTTTCCTTGTCCTGCCCCCCTGCCAGCCCCTTCTCCTGCCGTCCCAGCCCCGCTCCTGCCCCTTCTCCTGCCCCTGTGCCGGGCTGGGGATCACCCCTCTCAGTGTGAGAGGTGACACAGGGACTGGGAACCGTCCCACGGGCAGGAGGATGGGCAGCGCGACAGCCACAGATTGGCTTCCTCGTTAGTTTGCTCAGACGCCATCAACTTAGAGATGGAGAAGAGTTCAGGATGGCGGCGATCAGCTGTCACCCGGCCATGGGTGCCACAGAGGAGGCCGAGGGATGTTTCTGTTCCCTCTGCTGATGAGCTTTTGTTGCCGTGCACACTCGTGTTGTGCCGTGCACACTCAAGTGTGTCACCTGTAGCTACATGGGCACCGCGCCCCCCTCTGGCTGTTTCCCTTGGAAAATGGTGCTCTCTGGACCTGCCTGTGACGCCGCAGGCGCCTGTGCGGCTCCACCAACCCGGGGATGGGCCACCACATCCCCGTCTGGGCAAACTGGCCGTGGCGGGGAGGCTCCAGCCCCTGTTCTCTCCCTCTCTCCCACGCAGGGTGAGCGCTCTGGAAGACGCCATGTCGGATAAAGGGAGCAGCATGGAGGGGAAGACGGACATCGTGAACGGTAAGGGCGCCAGCAGGGACCCCTCTCCCTGGGCCGGGGGTCTCCCCTCCTGCCGGGGAGGCTGACGGCGTCATCTGCACCACACAGGCAGCTTGTCCAGCAGCCCGGAGGAGATGTCAGCCGAGGAGGGGCGAGAAACCTCCTCTGGCATCGAGGTGGAGGCCTCCGACCTCAGCCTGAGCCTCACGGGGGACGACGTGGGGCCCAACCGCACCAGCACGGAGAGCCGGGACACGGACACGGAGAGCTCGGGGGAAGAGAAGGACTCTGACAGTATGGACGACACGGGCCACTATTCCATAAACGAGGAGAACCGGGCCCTCGACCGGTCGCACTCGGAGGAGGAAGAGGAGGAGGAGGAGGAAGAGGAGGAGCAGCGGTCCCACCGCCGTGCCCAGCGCAAACGTGCCAACCACGACCAAGACTCCTTGGACAACGAGCAGGCCCTGGAGGACTGGGTGTCCTCGGAGACCACGGCGCTGCCCCAGCCCCGCTGGCAGGCGGTCCATGCCCTGCGGGAGCGGGAGCTGGGCTCCAGCGCCCGCTTTGTCTACGAGGCCTGCGGGGCCAGGGTCTTCGTGCAGCGCTTCCGCCTGCAGCACGGTCTGGAGGGACACATGGGCTGCGTCAACACCCTGCACTTTAACCAGCGCGGCACCTGGCTGGCCAGCGGCAGCGACGACCTCAAAGTGGTGGTGTGGGACTGGGTGAGGAGGCAGCCGGTGCTGGAGTTCGAGAGCGGGCACAAGAGCAACGTCTTCCAGGTGAGGAGGGGGCGGGAAGGGTCCCGGGAGGGCTGGATGTGAGAGATTTCCCTCCCCACGGTGGGCAGGGACATGCTCTGGAAGCACCTAATTTCCTCTGGACGATGCTGTGCAGGGAAGGAGGAATGTGTCGTGGAATTGTAGAATTGCTCGGGTTGGGAGGGACCTTTCAGGTCATCGAGTCCAACCATCAACCCAATGCTGACCCACGTCCCTCAGCACCACCTCTGCCTGGCTTTTAAACCCCTCCAGGGATGGTGACACTTCCCTGGGCAGCCTCTTCCGAGGTGTGACAACCCTTTCAGTGTAAAAAATTTTCCCTAATATTCACCCTAAACCTTCCCTGGCGCAACTTGAGGCAGTTTCCTCTTGTCCTGTCGCCTGTTCCTTGGGAGAAGAGACTGACCCCCAGCTTTTAACCGTGTCGTTAGAGCTAAGAGCAGTGGGAGGAGTCCAGCCTCTGTGCGGTGGTAACTAACCATGAAAACCCACTGGTTTGCCATGAAATCCACCGTGTGGTGGAGCCCTGGCTGGGGCTGGCGGGGTGAGGTGTCCCCACAGAGGTTCTCCAAGCTGAGCTGTGGCCATCGCTGCAGCTCCGGTCCCAGTGAGCAGCGGGTCTGGGAGCGGCCGTGGGCAGGAGCCATGTCTGGAGGAGCCCGTGCCATGGTGGGCAGTGGCTCTGTCAGTGCCAGAGGGGCCTGGAGGGCCGGGATCTGCTGCCACCGCAGCACAGATCACGCTTGGAGGGTCCACCAGCATCTCCTGGGTCCCGGCTCTCTGTGCTCACAAGGATGATGGTTCAGAGAGCTTGGCCCATCGAGCCCAGGATTTACAGTCACCACCCACAGATCCAGGGCTCTTTGGGCTCTGCCGGGGGTGCCTGCCCCCCATTTCTCTCCTGTTTCACCCTGTTTCCTTCCACGCTGCCCCGGGGCTGAAAGCCATCCCTCCGCTCGCTCTCTTGCAGGCCAAGTTCCTCCCCAACAGCGGCGACTCCACGCTGGCCATGTGTGCCCGGGACGGGCAGGTCCGGGTGGCCGAGCTCTCTGCCACCCAGTGCTGCAAGAACACCAAGCGTGTGGCACAGCACAAAGGAGCCTCGCACAAGGTGAGCCCCGACCGGCCCGCCGAGGGAGCGGGGGGCCACTCGGGACCCCCCAAAACACCAGAAATGGTGAAGGCAGGGCTGTTGCCATGGAGAGACCTGTTCTTAGACGCTTCTTTACATCGCTGTCACCTCTGAGGGTGAGGAGGAGGGTCTCTGTGCCCAGCAAAGCGGTGATGTGGGCACTCGGCCCTGGGTATGGAGGGCTCAGTGCTGCACTGGCTCCTGTTCGTAGCCGACGATTTATGGGGAGAAAGGGATCTTGCCACTTTGTTGGGTGAAAAGGGAACCAATGCCCGAGTATTTATCTTCCAGCTGGCCCTAGAACCGGATTCTCCATGCACTTTCCTATCGGCAGGTGAAGATGCTGTAGTCTTCACCATCGACCTGAGACAAGACCGACCCGCCTCGTGAGTATTTCTCTGCCCTGGGACCGGGGGGGACTCTGGAGGGAGATCTGGGGTCCCAGAGGGCTCCCCTGCGGCAGGCGGCACTCGACTGCACAGGGATGGGGGTCCCGCTTGGGCCGCTGCCTTTTCACAGCCTCTTCAATGGGGGAAAAGTGGGAAAAGAGATATTTTTTGGCTTTTGAGCTGTATTATCTTCCCTGAGGCATGTGGTCGGACCAGAGCGCTTTTCGGGGCTGTCCATCTCACACAAGGATACGGATATGAATGTTGCTAATTAGCCGAGTGTTTTTTGAACCCTCTTCCTCCACAGGAAGTGGATGTTTGGGTAGAAAACAGCAATAAACACCCCTTTGCCCATCCCAGGGCAGGGCTTGGGGTCCTATGCTCCTTCTGCGCAGTGAAGTGGCTGATCTGGCAGCCGCCTGGAGCCCGCGGTGCGCCTGACGCGCTGGTCGCATGAGCGCGATTGCAGTTAATTGAAAAAACAATAATTAGCCAAGCAGCCGGGTGGTGCGTGCTGGATCTTCACCCGTATCGCCCAGCGGATCTGTCGTTTCTGACAAGCTTCCAAAATAAATCCGCGGCGGGTGTTGGAGCAGACACCAGGTTTTGCTATCACGGTACTTTTCCGACGTAGCAGCATATTATTTTGAAGATGATCCTGCTTAAAGCCCGGGGCTTCAGCGCTCGTCTCCCCGTGGCTGGGTTTTATTTGTGTGCGCGAGGGCTTTTGTCGACAAGCCTTGAACCCATCTGTTTCATAACCAGGGCAAAAACTGCCAGGGCATTTCCAAACAGCCGCCTTTAATCCCCACATCCCTGTTTCCCCCCCATCCCTTTTTTGGGTGGGTTTGGAGAGGAATCTGTTGGTCAGTGGGTCTGTCCCCCCTCCCTGGGGGTCCCACGCTGCTGTTTGGGTTTGGTGCTGGCAGGGGATTGTCACCTCGGGAGCGTGACACAGCTCCGGAGGCAGGGCTTGCAGGCAGACCGTAGGCAGCTCCCATCCCTCATTAAGCCGAACGGTATAATTAGAAGAAAAGACGAGCTTTTGAGCTGGCTGTTCCTTCTCGACGATGCTGCCTCAGTTTGTGTTCACGGCTGCAAAGCCCGAAATATTGAGCTCCTGGGGGAGGGGGGATGGTGTGTGTGTGTGTGTCGGATTTCGTTAAATCTGGGTTTTATTACAGCGAGACGGGTGGGGAAAAATAACAGTGGAGCGTGTTCTGCTCGGGAGTTAATCCCATTCTGCCCCCGCTGCCGCCCGTCCGGCTCCGCCGGCTCCAGTCCGGGCCCCGAGACCCCTCAGACTTTTGGGGGGAAGGTGCCAGGGGATGATTTCACTCCGCGCCACAGACGGAGCATGTGCTGGCTTCAGCTGGGAGGCTGAAAGAGCCGGGGTTTGGGCTTTTTTTTGTGGTGTTGTTGGTGTTGTTTTTTTTCTGGGAGTGAGTAAGAGACTCTCGCAGCTCCTGCTTTTCCCATCTGGACCCTGTTTTGAATTGGGAGGTGGATTTTTTTTGTTGTTGTTGTTATTATTTTTCCTTGTTTCTCAAAGGAAACTGGTGGTGACCAAGGAGAAGGAGAAGAAGGTGGGTCTGTACACCATCTATGTCAACCCAGCCAACACCTACCAGTTTGCTGTGGGAGGCAGAGATCAGTTTGTCAGGTGAGTCTGTGCCGGGGGCCCAGACTGAGCCCCCAAAGCAGCCTCAAATGTCCCCATGGGGGCTGAAGGTCCCCCCTGAGCTCCGATGTCCCCCCCAGAAATGCCTGTGGCTTCAGTCACTAGGTCCTCCACAGCCTGTTCTCCCGTAACAGCAGGAACACCAGGGGGATTAATGGAGGATTTGGATCCTTTGAGGTTTAGCTCTGGGATCCAGATCTCCAGGAGCTCAGAGATCCCTCCCTCGGGAGCTGGCGATGCCCTTAACGGGGTTCCCCCCCTCGGGCAGTGCCCAGGGGGCAGCAGAGGTGGGATTAAGGTTTGGGAATGTCTCGGTTTCAGCAGGACTGAGCTCCTTGGGTGATAAACGCAGCCCCCCTGGCCTTCAAAACACTGGGGGCAGCCCTTGGTGTGGGATGGGGCTCCGTCTGTGTGTCTGTCCCCTTGGCTCCCCGCACAGCCCCCCTGAAGCTGGGGGATTTTGGGGTGCAGCTCCTGTGGCCACCAAACCCACCCAATTCCCGGCTCCTCGGGGAGCGGGGGGGATGCCGCAGCCCCCCACCGGCACGGCTGGCACGGCGGTGGCTCCCCGCAGCGCCAGCACCCGGGTGTCTGGCGTCTCCTGGGGCGCCGGGCGCGGGAACACCGCACACGTGGGCTCGCAGACTGCTCACACTCAGTAGCCCTGGTGCCTCGGTGGCTCCCAGAGAGCCCAGATGGTCTCTCAAAGCGCAGCCTCCCCCTTTCCCCATCTCCGCTGCTCTCAGGGTCCAGGCGCCTCCTCTCCCCCAGTCTCCCCAGCTCTGGGGGTCTCCTGGTGGGCTCCTGCATCGGGGAGGAGGTTGGGGACCCCCAGGAGCCAGGGGACAAGCGCGGTGGTGGCCACCCCCAGCCCTTGCCGAGCAGCCTTTGGGCTGACAGAGCCCCACGCGCTGGTTGTGGCCGGTGCACACACAGGCTCTGACGTTGTCACACGCCACCGACCTGATGAGAGGTGACATTAAGCTGCTTTGGCCAAGGCTTGGGCCGCTCCGGGTCCCTCGGCCAGTGCCGGGGTGGGTTGTGGCTCCAGCGGTGGCACAGTGTGGTGGGGGACAATGCCAAACACCCCCCTCTTCCTCCCCCAGGATTTACGACCAGCGGAAAATAGACGAGAACGAGAACAACGGGGTGCTGAAGAAGTTCTGCCCCCACCACTTGGTAAGTGGCTCCATGTCACGGGTGGCACCAGGGGGGTCTCTCCTCTGCAGGGACGTGGCGGGGGGACCGGTGGAGGACATCCCATGGTGGCCACCAGCTCTCGGCCGCTGGCGTGGGTGGGCAACAGCCCTGCAGCTCCGAGCACAGAGTGGGAAAATCTGGGGGGCAACTGCATCCGCCGCGGGGCGAGTGACAGGCAGCCGCGTCCCCTGCCCATGCCAGCCTTGCCGCAGGGCCACCGCTCGCCCCGATCCCGTACCCGGGCCGGTGCTGGCGGCAGGGAGAGCCGGGCCGGGCCCTGGACAGGACTCGTAGCCCGGATCTGTGGAGTGTTCCCTCGGGAGCCTGGCCTGGGAGTGGCCGAGCAGCGAGAGCTGGCCAAGTCCTCGCAGGCTTCCTGCCTGGAAAACCGCTCCGGAGCCCCGGCAAACCGCCTGCGCTTTGGTGTTTTAATGATTTGACCCAAATCTTCCGCTGTCCGTGAAGCCCTGTTGTGGCGTGGGAGGAGGCAGGGATTTTTGTGGTCGGAGTTTAGGGCTCGTGCGGAGCCGTCACTGGTGTGGCGAGCTGTGTGCGGGCTCAGCACGGCGGGTGGGGATGGAGCGGGGCTCTCCGTGCTTTCCCCAGGTGAACAGCGAGTCCAAAGCCAACATCACCTGCCTCGTCTACAGCCACGACGGCTCGGGTGAGTCACTGGTGGCCCAAGGGGGCCAGTGGCGGGCGGCCGGGGCTGCGGGGACATCCCCCCCAGCAGGGGGACCACCCCCCCCGTGGCCCCTAACGCCCGTCTCCGTCCCACCCCAGAGCTCTTGGCCAGCTACAACGACGAAGACATTTATCTCTTCAACTCCGCGCACAGCGACGGCGCCGAGTACATCAAGAGATACAAGGGACACCGCAATAATGCCACTGGTGAGGACGCCCCCTGCTGCAGGGGGGGTCGGGGGGGTCTCCCCAGCTCACCGTCGGGCTCCCACCGCCACCCCGTCCCCTTCCCCAGGTCCCAGCTTGCCCCTGCGTCCCCCTCCTTTCACCCACCCCCAGGCTTTGGGAGCCGGGGGGGCGTCCCCAGAGCAACCTGGAAAGAATAATCGCCCGCTTTGAGCTGATTTCTGCAGCTCCTGGCGTTTTCGTCTCCCTCTCCAAGACCCCGAGCACAAACTCTGGGGCTGGCAAAGAACGAGCCGTTCTGTGCCCGGGGACGGAAGGGATCCCCGCGGTCACCCGGGAAACAGGAGGGGAATGGGTGGCTCCTGACGGCCCTGGGGGGCTGCTGCTTTCTCTCCTTTTGCAGTGAAAGGCGTCAATTTTTATGGCCCGAAAAGCGAGTTTGTGGTGAGCGGCAGCGACTGTGGCCACATCTTCCTGTGGGAGAAATCCTCCTGCCAGATCGTGCAGTTCATGGAGGGCGACAAGGGAGGGGTGGTGAGTCCCCGCGCCGGCCCCTGCCACCTGCAACTGCCACCACTTTTCAGGGTTTTTTTTTTCTGCCAAAACCCGGACAGGGAACCCGCGGGTGCCCCAGCGGGGGGGGCAGGGGAGGGCCATGGTGCCTCCAGGGTCTTCTGGGGTACGAAATCCCACAGGGATGTCACCGAAGGAGGGCTGGGGACCTCATAGTGGCTTCTGTCTGTGATGGGGACAGCCCCCTCCCCTTCCCCCTTCAGGGGGGGTCTGTGGGGAGACTGGGGCTCCCCGCTGGCCCTGCAGCTGTGTCCCCAGCCGTCACATCCAGGAAGGGGACACAGCTGCACCGGGGACGGTCCCACATCCCATTTCCCAGGCTCTGGCCGAAGGCGGTCGGGTCCCGCGGCCACTGCTGGGGGGGTGGGGGGGTCCGTGGCCTGGTTTGGGCTCAGTCTCACACGCCCCCCTGGCCATCAGTGCCTGTCCCCAACGGGCACGGCGCTGGGAGGGGACGGGGCGCACTGGTGGCACCCCCAGCTCCTGGGACAGGGCAGGCTTTGAGTCACAGGGAGGGGGATGGTGGGTTTTGGGTCACAGGGAGGGGAGGGTGGGTTTTGGGGGACACACACACACAGGTCCCTTGCTGGTACGGGGACAGAGGGGGCAGAGCCGGTCCCCGCTGTCCCTCTCCTCCCCCGGCCCCACAGTCGCCTTTTGTCTGGGTGGCTGTGGCACCCTGCCAGCTCCTGGTGGCCACTGGCACCACCACCCCCGGCTGGCAGAGCCGCTGCGGGGCTGGACTGGCCCAGGGACACACACCCCCCCCCCCCCCCAACAGCCGAATCCGGGCTTCAGCCCCCTGGGAGGTACAGGCCCCCTCTCCTTTTGGCTTGGGGCTCCCCACTTTCGTTGCACCTCTGGGCTGTGGGTGCTCCGTGAATGACTTGGGGGGCACCCCCAATTTTGGGCCTTGCCCCCCTCCCCCCATTCCCACACACCGGGGGTGTCCCGTGGGACACCCAACAAGGGCTCCCCATCTCCCTTAACCCTTTGAAACCCCGACCCAAGGCCAGGGTGATGGGCTGGGGGGGGCGGGGGGAGGGAGGGATGGGCACCTTCTAGGTGCCAGGGTTGACACCCCCCCGACTTTCTTTGCCCCCCCACCCCCCTCCAGGTGAACTGCCTGGAGCCCCATCCCCACCTCCCCGTCCTGGCCACCAGCGGCCTGGACCACGACGTCAAGATTTGGGCTCCCACGGCGGAGAACCCCACCGAGCTGGCTGGCCTCAAGGAGGTGAGACCCAGAAAAACGAGGTGGGGGGGGCTAGGGGGGCT
>QJSC01020791.1:513636-580978 GCA_003697955.1 Calidris pygmaea | reverse complement strand
GGGGTTTTTTTTTGTTTGTTTTTTTTGTGGTTGGACTCAATGATCTCAACTCTAAATGAAGTGGCTAACAGAGCACTCTCTAGCCAGGGTCCAAGGAGGCCTGGCAAGCTTGACTGACCTGAGAGGAGGACGTCCATCCTGCCCACATGTCCCATCCTGCCTTCCCTCCTCCTGCCTGTCCCCCAGGGTCCATGGCAGCTGCCTGCTATGGGGTGCAGCTGGACTGCAACTTGGAGGACTCCAAAGAGGACCTTCTAGCTGGCAGAACAGACTGCAGGAGTCCAAGAGTAGAAGAGGTTTGCTTCAGCTCTGGGGCTTACGAGTTCAAATACCAAAATGCAGACAGGGACTTTGAGCAATCCCTCCACAGACTTCCCTGCTGGGGCAGTGCCTGGTGTCACCGTTTAAATAAAACTCTCAACTGACAGTGTGCTTTCTCCCCCTGGGTGAGAGGCAGATACTATCTCCTGAACTCCCTCTTCATGCTTTGCTGCCTAAAACCTGCAAGACATGCCTCAGGCCCAGCACGGCATTGTGAGGGCTTTTATTGTACCCTTAGACCATAGCACCGGATTTAGCAAGAGCCTTGCACGTGGGACAGCCCTTGCCTTGCCAGTGTGGGGCAAGAGTTTTTGCTTTTGTCACACTTGAAGGTGACACTCCTATGTGCAATCCTTCTTATGGCTGATTGATTGTTTAATATCCCTCTTCTTGAGAGGTGAGGCAACCGACTTCTTTCTTTGGTGTGTCCCTGCCTTGCAGATGGTGATGCCTGCGAGGTGTTTCTTAAGTTCAGTTCCTTTGAGCAACCTGGTCTGGTGGGAGGTGTCCCTGCCCACAGCAGGAGGCCCACACAGTCTCATATGTCAAGTACTGGAGCACAGGAACGAGACATACGGGGGCTTCAGCCCCAGTACATGCTGCCTGTTTCCCTTTGCACAACTGCCTGCCTTTGTGGCTCACAGAGAAGGCCAGCCCAGCTCTGGAAGAGCAGCTCATTTTGGTCTTCACTTCTTTCTCTTGGCAGTTTCATGTCCTGTCTCTTTTTCAGGCATTTTGCAAGATAGTACACTGTAATCATACTTCCTTTATCTTATATTGATGGGGGGGTTGTGTTGGGTTTTTTTTTTTCTTTCTTTCCTGACTTTGTTTTCTGGTGTGACTGATTTGCTTAAAAAAATTTTTTTAGAGGGTAGCTCATTTCTCTCTGCCTGGCATTCTTACCTACCTGTGAAATGCTTTCTTCACTTACTTGTTGTCCCAGCCTTGTAAAATAGCTATAAGCATCTCTTGGGCACTGGAGACTTCTTTTGTGATTGAGTCTGTCTCTAAATAAGGGGATAAATGTCCCTTTTGACTGGGTGGACAGGAACCAATGGGAAGCTGTAGCCTTCATTCCTCAAGCGCAAGAAGCAGCCCATCCTTTTATGGCATCATTGGCATTGAAACACCCCCTGCTCTGTACTTCTCTGATACACATGGTTCAGGGATGTAAAATTCTCTTATAGGTTTACTAAGAATGTTACCTAGTAACCCACACTATAATTTTTAATTTAAAGAGCGGTGAAGAGTAAAGCAAGAGAAACAAATTCAATGGGTGGCCCTAAATGGCCTTTTGTGGGTGCTTGTATGAATGGACCCCATAAGTACTGGTTGTTGATGGAGAAAAAGCTACCAGAAAACAGCAAGACAAGGAGGAGGGTATGTGCTGAGAGGTACTATGCAAAAACCTCCCAAGGACTGATAAGTTCTGGATTCCAGGAGTTCTGCTGGAGCTGCAAGACCTGGTCAGCCCAGAATACCAACAGTCTGCTAAATCTGTACCACCAGCATACACCAGCACCTACAACACGCAGAATAACCCAGACTGTTCCAACGCAGGCTACAAGGTTGTGCATACATCTGATAAAACTCAGTGCCCTCTGAGGGACTTTCTGAACACCTGCCTAGACACCAAGAGTGTGTCAATACGCCCTTTTGCTGCTGAGTGTCCTCCTGTGCTCTGTCTTGCGGCTGCTGCTTTGACTGGGTAGCTATGAACAAGTGTGTGAACTGCACGAGGAGAGGAATAGAATGGGGTTTGTGAATAGCCGCCTGCTTTTTGTAATAACAGCTTGGCTCTATCAATAACTTAATTAATAAATGGTGTTCTAGACATTGTTGGCTGTGATCTTTGCCTCCCTGATTTTTTTTTATTTTTAATGAAGGAAAAGGGAATTTAAAACTCATTTCCCAAAGAAGAGCTGTTCGGGTCTGCAGAAGCTCATTGTTCCTCTGAGAAGTATAATATCCTGAGCTAATTTCTTGAATTTAATCTCTCAGGTGGTGACCAGAAATTTATCCTGCCCTGCTGCTCTTAACTTTGTGTCAAATACCACTTTTGTAGTTTTTTTGTTCTTTGAACTGAATAACACCAAAAAGGTTTCTATCAAAATACGATATACATTATAAATACTTGTACACTGGGAGGTGTAGTAACTTGTTTGGAGAAAAAAAAACAACTCTTGAGATGACAAAGGGAAGCAGAATTCCAGACTAAGAAGAAGCAAAAGAAAGAAGAAAAAAGATGGGGAAAGAGAAAAAAAAAAATAATAAGCAGATCAGCATTATCTAATAGAGGAGATGTACAAGAGAAAACATCAACTGAACTAGTTAATCAATGGGTCGATCATCAGAGCTGGAAGCGCTCAAATTAAGACCAATCCTTTGATTGTTAGTGTTGGTTTCTCAGATGCAGGCATTATTAGAGCTGTGGCTTCAAGCTTTTTGAACGTCAGAAAGTCATGATGCGATTTGATAATTTGCACTAGGGTCTGACACTAGCTGAAGTTTCTGCTTGAACTGAAGAGCAGCAGGAAATATGCTCTTGTTGTTCAGCAGTGTTCAGAAATACAGGGCCAGCCTTAGCAGAAAGGGTTGAAATTCTCCCTTTCTACTATTTCTACCATTTTCCGTGCAATAGAATAAACCACAAATAACGGTGGCTCTATTTTCTCTAGTAAACTGCTCATGTGACACTGTGGCGCCCTTACGGGAGTAGGATGCAGAAAAGCTGGGGGTGTCCTGTCCTGCTCCTCCAGCTGTGGCCATTGCCTTTGCAGAATATGTCAGATCTAGTAACACAGATCTAAATGACTCATTTCCCACTGATGTTTAGTCCCTTTTTATCTATAAGAATCCAACCATTTCCTTTTCCAGATGGCATTCTGCCAAACTACATGAGACAAAATTTTCAGACTTCCTTCTGTAGGAGAGGCCTCCCATTCCTGTCACCAGTACAGCCGTTCTCTGCGCTCTCGTTTTGGTCTCTCTCTGACCGGAGATGCTTTAACCATAAGGGGACTCCAGATGAAACAGAGCCTGAGCACCAGCTTGTCTCTGTTTCTGGTAGGAACACATTTACCAAAGTTTATCATGCTCACAGGATGCAAATGGTCCGTATACATCCCGTGACCAGCTTTCACAGCAGATGAACTTATTGTTCCAAACAGTACTTTTAGCTGTTAGTCTTCCCAGCTATTAGTCTTCCCAGCTTCCCTTCTGTTTTGCACTGTTGAATTTTTCTGTTCTGTTGAGTCTTAGAAGTGCTTATGCACAGTCAATTAGTTGATCTTATTCACTGTAGCTTGCTGACCTGAGTGTATTCCATCAGATTTGATACATTTTTTCACTTCCCCAGCTCTCCTGAAGGTATATGTTGCCTCAGCTGTGGTACATTACATGCCTAGATGAGCAGCTGTGAGATTTAGGGATGTGGCTGATTTTGCTATAGGGTTTTTTTTGGGTTTCCGAATTCTTTTGGTTACCTTGTTCGCTTTTTCTTTTTTACTTTTGTAATAGCGGGCTTCTGGTTTAGTTTAAAAAAACGAGTGTGTTATAATTGAATGGATCCTTCCCATGCATGGGATGTTATGAGTACAGTAGCAATTAATGAATCTTGTGTATGACTATCAATCTGTATTTTGGGAAAGGGCTATTTTTCCAAACCAGAATATGAAAGCGGAAAATCAGCTGACTTGGAGGGTTGAATTATAATGCATCTTCCCATCTGAAAGCTACTTACAGAATTTCTCTTATCCTGTGTGAGATATTTTTGTTCTAATTTACAGCTTTAAAATAAAAACTAGGCTATAATCCTTTTCTCTTCGGCAGACATTATTGAGCACAAGGACCTTACTTGAGTACAATAACTTTATTTGTCTTTTCTAGCAAGGGTGAACAATCCAGGATCATTTAGTCTCCTGAAATACAATAAAAAACTATTATCTGACTGTTTTTACAGATAGTCCTTCTCTTCACCTATTCCAAACAGATCATATACTTCTTAAGGTTTGGTGATCAGAGCAATGCTACAGAGTATTCTGGGTGTAGTGCCACTAGTGCTTTATGTACCAGGACTTAAATTTCACTGCCTTTGCTCTAGATACTTTCTCTGATGCAGCTGGTATGAGATCTTTACATCCATAGTATATTCCTAGTTCCTACTCACAGTCACAGGAAATATTATTATACTCAGGTCCTTCATTTTTTGAGCCATTTCTGATTCAGAAAGTTCTGGCTACCAGTTTCCATGTATGTGGCCTTACCACTGCATTGTTGGATTTCACCCCATTTTGATTTCTCTGTTCCTTAAGCCTGAGTTGGAGAATGAACTGTAGCAGTATTTGCTTACAAGAAGTTAGAAACACTCTGTGTTTTAGATTCAGTCAAGAAATCTTTCTCCTATTTACCTTCAGCATTGTCAACTACCAAATGATGTTTTCAGCCTTCCAGATCTTCACATTTTGAGATGTAGCACAACAAATTATGTATCAACTAAATAAACAGCAGGGGCTTCTTCCTGTAAGTCCAGAAGTCTGTTGGAGTCAGCTGCCTAGATCAAGCAAATGTTGAAATTCTCACATTTATTCCATTTTAAAATATTTTAGTACTTCAAACAGCCAGAAGTTTCATCACTCTGTATAAGGGTCAGTTAAGAAATGGAGAAGAGACAGCATTTCTCAGCTGACCAGTAGTCTTACTGCAATAGGATGACTGTACAGATTTTTTGTTAGAGCTGTAACTTACTTTCTTCGTTTTAGACCTTATGTATGGTTTCTTTTAAATGGTTATAATTTCTGACTGTCTGGAGCAATAGTCAAATGTTAAATTACAATATGGAATAAATAAATAAAAGGATATAGTTATACAAATGTTTATTTTTCTTAATGCCTACATGAAAACATTACAGCATTCAGAGGTGCCGGGTGCTGGCTTGCCTCCTTTAAGTTAATGAAGATCCTCTGAAAGTTGAAATCCTTTAACTTGGTGCCTAAAAGAGGATCTAGCATGGGACCTTCAAAGGCTCCAGATTTATTTTGGTGCACAAAGCTGGTGGATCATTTTAGGTATTTACAAATAAACGTGTTTTACATAAACACGTTTTACAAATGACACTTCCCTAACATGCACACTTGTGGGAAAAAACCAACAAAAAAATAACTCAACCCCCCCACCCCCAAACAGGTCAAGCTGATTTTTAGTAGAGTTTGGTTTATTGAAACCGTTGCTTGTTTTGTGATATTTTGTAATAAATGTATTTTTTAATGTTCCATCTACATAGCTGTTCCAGTATTTTAATGATCCAAATGTCTTTTGTTAATTTAGACTAGTCATTTTGATTTTAGCATCATTATAAAGAATAATGTTTGGTTAATTTTCTCAGGGAAAGCAAAAAATTGAAGCCTAAGTCTCAGTTACGCAGGTCTGGAAGAACAAAGGAGGATTAGTTCATACTCCTGCTCATTTTCAGAATGTTTTACTCTCCTAACACAGAGCAGAACAGTGTGCGTAAGCCTTACACTAATCACTCAGGTGGTAATGTGTGTGCCTAATCTTTTTCCATTCCATTCATCATTTTTCTTAAATTGCAAAAATTGTACCAGAAGCTCCAGACATCCCTCTTTCGTCATGCACATTTAAGGTTTCACAACTGTGGAAGCATTAAAAAACATCGTGACAGTGCTGTAAAATTCCTTAGATGATCTATTCTCTTGCTTCTGCTTTCATCAAGGAGTGTGTCCGTCTGCCTTTCAGCTCCAGATAAAATCACTGATATTTTGGCATCAATTGGATGTTTTGTTCTTGCTATAGAAGATCCTGTTTCATGGTCTCAGTTATGCCATTTACAAAATTACTTGCGTGTTAGAAAATTCACCCTACACTACTCTTTGGATAATAGCAACAGTCCAGCAAAGCACTGCTCTACCAGGATGACAAAGAATTGCTTGTCTCCGGAGAAATGTAGTGACACGGCAGTAGAGCAGGTGGCCAATTTCTCATGCAACGAAACATATACTCCCACCTTGGCTAACTAGGTCTCCCTATCGTTTCTTTTCCTCTGTAGGATTGTTTGTTCCCCTCAGAGAAAGGTGGTTTCTACAGCTGTGTCCATCTCTGCGAGGGAGATACATGAATTGTATTTTCTTGAAGATTCACATTACTGTGCAGTCTCAAAATCTGAGTGTTAGTGTACGCTTTTCCTCATGCCATAGATCTGGAGGAGAAACAAAGAATGAAAAAAATTATTGCAGAAAGGGAAATAAAACATGACTGCCAGAGTGGAAGAAGATATCTTCCGAGATGTCACCTTTGTCAAGAGGTCCATCTAGTTTGGTGCCTTTGAGCTGCCAGGCCAAACGATCACTTTGGGAAGGTGGCACAGAAGGCAAGAGCCAACGTCCTGACGTGTCCTGACTGAGGTGACAACCTTGAGCACAAGTGCTTACTTCTTTTGGATGAGACCACCATTTGCCAGCTTTAAGATGCCAGCCCACCTTCTGCTTTGCTTTCCACAGATTCCAGTAGGAAAGAGAAGCCGAAGTGTGATCAGAAATCTGCTATTGAACATAGCTGCCCAAACTAAAAGACAGCTTCAAAGCCATAAAACATTTTGTTCAATTCTGTGTTTCAAGCCTGAACAGGATGTAATGGGCAATTAAATGTTGTCTGCCCAAAAGAAGAAGAATTCTAATGAAAAGAGTTCTGCAAAAGTGGCTGCGTTTCCTTCAATAATGGCAGAAATATATGCCAGTCAGGGAGGGCAGAAGTGAGGTAAAGAGGAAGAAAGAGAATATAGCAATGGGTGAGAGAGGAACATTTTTTTGGCAGTGCTGTGGTTGAGGAAGTTCAGATGTATCTTGATGTCTCTGCTGCTTCATTTGTGCCTGCCAATATAAGGAACCCCTGCAACAGGGTAGGTTAACTTCCTAGTTTGAATGCTAGATCCTTTTCTTGCCAGCTACAAATGCCAGCTCTTTTTCTACCTTTTTGTTCTGACGCCTTTCTCTTTACCAGCTATGACAGAAGAAATAACATATGCTAATCTGAAATTTGGAAACAGCTATGAAGTGGATAATATCACAGAGCCCGAAGACACTAAGGGAAAAGGTGCAGTATCTATGAAGCTTTTATGATTTATTCTTGCTGAAGTAGATAAGATGGGAAATACTTCTAATTATATGCCCAAGGGACCTTTGTTAGCTTTGTTACTGGTCAGAAAAGTTATACTAGTTATAAATGTATCCAGTTTTTTGTTACTGTCATTTCCACCTGAACTTTTTTAGTTTGAAAGGTATCCCTGAAATACTGATCTTATTATTTCTCAGAAAAGCATTTTACTGAGAGTTATACTGAACTCTGCAAATAGTCCTAATTGTCTAAATCTCAAAAGAGTTAACTTGAACTAATTTACAGTTCCATGTAATGTCTCCATGCATTTTCACTCAAGCTTAGAAGTGCATTAGCTTTAACTAACTCACTTTATTTCAATTCTGAAGCTCTAGCCTGAATTAAGGCACTGTAAATGGCTGTATCTATTAAAGAGATGAAGGCTTTTTAAATTCTATATTTTAAATCGTAACTTACTAATTTTACCAATTTAAAATTAAATTAATTTTGCTTAATTTGTGTTAAATTGTGAAGGTGAACTCTAGATTTCAGTGATGCAACTCATGGGAACAAAGAACATAGAAAATGCTAGCTGTTTGTGGGGTTAGGCTCTCGAGCAGAGGTTTACAAACAGCAGGACATGTTGTTTGTGATTCAGAAGGAATTCTCTGAGGAATTCTGTATCAAAGAGCAGTGGTTTCAAACACTGTTATGTTTCTTGAACATATGTTATGCTTTTTGAACATATGTTTTTTGAACATTTTTATGTTATGATTTTGAGCATTGCCAAATTATTGTAATTCAGGGGCTAAAAAAAAAAAAAAAATCTCTTAACTGTTTTTGTGTTAAACTCTGGGCTTCCTTTCCTTTAATGTCCAATGACACCAGTATCCTTACACAACTCTAGATGTCCTGCTTCTACGTCCCAGGGTAAACAATGCATATTTTGTGATGAGAAAGCACCATTCTGAGAGTGCACAGCACAGTCTGTGGATTATTTTGCAAACATGAAATTGGAACGAGCACAATGAATAAATATATCCATTCTAGAGCAATGGGAGAACTGTACAGAAAGGAGAACCCAGTGCAAGGCCCCTTTAGCCGTGCTAGGTGCAGCAGAAGCAGTGTGAAGTTAGAAAGTACAGTACAGGGAACTTAAAGAAACTCTTAAGGCAGTACTTTAATTAAAACAGCCAAAGCTAAAATTACTGCTGGTCTTACATTCATATTGCTGCCCAGAAAATATCTTGTATTTGTTTATGAAATCACACTTTCAAACCACAAAATCTTTTTCTCTTCTCATCTAAAAGCTCCAGGAAGCGTGGACTATAATGCTTTCTGTCTTCAGCTTGGGGCTGTGACTTTGTAGGGGTAGGAACAATTTATTTTTGCCCTTTCGCTGCAATTTATATACGTCTATTTAAAGCCCGCCTTGGGGAGTCAAATTTCAATTACTGAAGTGATAGAAAAGCAGGTACATAATATTCAGCTTCAGAGCATGTACAGAAACACTTAAGAAGAAGACCTTAAAAATATTCATATGTCCCAGCAGTCAATGCTTCCTTAAGTCTTATTAGGATGTGTAAGATATGTGGCTCTCCTGTGCAGGCTTTATCTCTGAGTGTATCTGTTGTATGCCTGTGAGGTCAGACTTTGGAAAATAATGCAGAAGGGAGATGTTCTTTCTCTTTATGAAGGGCCTGTGCATTTCTTTTTTGTGCAATACCAAACAGTTAGAGTTCTTCCTTAGACTGGGGTTGCATTCTGTGATGAAATGCAAGTGCAGGGAGAGTGGCAAATGTAATATATATTTAGCAAGGCTTTTGTCAGTGTCTGTTACAGTACTGTCATTTTAAAACTGAGGAACTTATGGGCTGGATGGTGGACTGTTAGGTGGATTGAAAACTGGCTGGTGTACAAAGCTCAAAGGGCAGTAACTAATGGCTTAACATCTGTTTGGTGGCAGGAGTCCCTCAGCGGCTGATACTGAGCCCATGTTGCTTAATATCTTCATCAACAACCTGAAAAATGACACAGAGTGCAAATTTATAATGATACTAAACTAGGGGTGGCGGACTGATGCTACCAAGTGGTTGAGCTTCAAAACAGAGGAACCTTTCAAAACCTGAGGACTGGGTGAGCAGAAACCCCATGAAGGTCCACAAGTTGTTGTGCACTGAGGCTGGAATAATCCCAGGCAGTGGTACAGACTGGGAGCAGGCTGGCTGGGGAGGCTGGAAAAGTCCCGGGGTTTATGGTAAATGGGAGGTTGAATGTGTCCAGTTTTGGGCTCACTACCACAAAAAAGACATCAAGGTGCTGGAGCGGGTCCAGAGAAGGGCAACAAAGATGGTGAGGGGTCTGGAGCACAAGTCTTATGAGGAGAGGCTGAGGGAGCTGGGATTATTCAGCCTGGGGAAGAGGAGGCTGAGGGGAGACCTTATTGCTCTCTACAACTCCCTGAAAGGAGGGTGTAGAGAGGTGGGGGTCGGTCTCTTCTCCCAAGTCACAGGCGACAGGACGAGAGGAAATGGCCTCAAGTTACGCCAGGGGAGGTTCAGGCTGGATATTAGGAAAATTTTTTTCACCGAAAGAGTTATCAGACACTGGAATGGGCTGCCCAGGGAGGTGGTTGAGGCACCATCCCTGGAGGTGTTCAAAAGATGGGTTGATGTGGTGTTGGGAGATATGGTTTAGTGATGGTGTTGCTCTTTGTTTGTTGTGTGGGTTTTTGTCAAAATTAGGTTGACTGTTGGACAAGATGATCTTTAAGGTTCCTTCCAACCTAGAAAATTCTGTGATTCTGTGATTTTGTGAATATAAGCCAGTAGTAATCTATGTACCAGTTCAAGTCAACATCCATCACTTGATCTTCTTTCACCTGGATATTCATCTACTTGAGTTTCTGTAGGATGAGGTCTTGTAGAACATTCTGCCCAGGCTTACTTCACCACAGAAGCTGACCACAGATTATTTGTAGGAGAGGCACACTTCAGAGTTTCCATTCCTGTTCCTTCAGCTCGACGTGCTAAATTTCAGTTTCTACTTCAGGAATTCACTCCCCAGTTTTAAATACTGCTTTCCCTTTTCTAGGCTAACAATTTCCTCTTCGCATTGCCGTTCTACTCCTTTGTTGGGTTAAGTCAAAACGGTAGCAGCTCTCCACAAAGCCCATATAGTGGCAACTTCAATATATGCCTTAGATTTAGTGCTTCCTTAGCAAACTGAATGCTTTTTCTCCCTCTTTCTGTGCATCTTAGCCTAAGAAATCTTCCAGCTCCTATGAACAGGGTCTTTTTTGGATGACCGACATGCTTAAAATTTCCTTCACTCAGGAAAAGATCATTGCTTTTTCTCCTCATTGAGCACTCATTTCTGTATCTAGTTTGTAACCATTGTTACCGAAAAATTCTCTATGAATTCCTAGCTAGAAGTCTTAAACTACCACAAAGTACCAGAGGAGTTTACTGCAGCACTCAAATTAAACAGATTGCCACAGATAGATGCCGCACATCACAAATTACTGCAACTCTGCAGTGCAAATTTGTTTTCAGCTTTGAGCAGTCAACATTCTAGATTTTTCCAGTACCTTGCTTTATCAATATCTTTACCACCACAGTCTATGGCCTTTGAAAAGCCCAAGACTGTCCACATTCTGCACTGAGCTGCTGTGATCTCTCACTGTCTTACTTTGTTTGGGCATCTTTTGCTGTGTGCAAAGACTCTGCAGCAGGAATATGCAACCGTAAAGTACAAGCAATTATTTATTGACCAATGCACCACAAAGATGGCTGCAATATAGTAAGGTAATGTGTTCACCATGCCTGTAGTGTCACACTGCCATTTCATGACTGAATTCCTCCCAGGGCCTCCTCCTGCTTCATCTCGCCCTCCCTGGCCAGTAGTCCTGATCTTGGTGGTGCTGTGCCTGGCATTGCTGGTGGCGCTGGTGACCCTCACCGTTTTGTGTAAGTACTAATGCATTTCTGTTTGCTGGGGAGCTCAAGCTACTGAATAATATCAGACTGACATGCCCTTTCAGTGCAATTTCTCCTTCAGCTGAGAACAGGCAGCCAGGCAAACCTATTTTCCTTTGCCAGGCATCTTTGTCCTCTTCTCAACATGATGGGGCTAGAAATGAGCAACACAGAAGGGACCTGGAAAGGAGCGGAGTAGGAGATCCACTGCTTGCCCTGGCTGCCGTTGTCTGGTCTCCTAAAAAACTGTATCCACATCCCTACTGCACTGACTAACAATGGAGTGAATTCCTCTTTGATAATGCTGGATCTGAAGGGGAGGGAAAAGCTTTGTGTCACAGTAAATAGGTCATGCCCATTACCTCCCATCCGCAATATTTCCACTGCGATCCAGAGCTGAAGTTTACATTTTTAGGAAAAAAAGCACAGCCTGGAAACAAACCTAAGAAAAAGATACGCAATGGAAATATATGATAAAAGAATAACATTTTAATTTTGTTTGCTTACAGCCAAATAATAAGAAATCCACTATGCAAATGTTCTCCATCTCCGCAGACCTTACATGCAACTGTTCAGGGAGGAATAACATTTATCCCAAATGTTTTATTTATCCTTAATGATCTGCTAAGACATTCCCTATCTACGTCCCACCCTTTCTGAAGGATAGCACTGGAAAATGTCTTATTGTGAACTTCAGTTTTCCAGATTCCCAAGGTCTACAGGACACAACTCAGAGACCTCAACATGACAAAGAATGAGCTGCATGCAAATTTCTCAAATATGCTGCAAGCAATAGGAAATCAGCTGTGCTTGGAAGGGGACAAAAACCTTAAAAATAATGGTAAATCAACAAGTTTTGACAAGAGCTTATTTTTTAACATGGCAGGGAAGAAAAAGAGATGTGTCTTCTGTGTCTACTCAGGTCTGTCTCCTCAGGTGGGCTTGTATCTTCTCAGACGTGGCTACCTAGAAAGTGGGCAATGAGCATGTCTGCCTCGTGCAGTGCCTGGAGAGAGGTGCCCAGCCTGGCCATACGTGCTCTGGCGTGGGACCTGGCAGTGGTACCAAGGCTTCAGGATTTAGTTTCTATAAGAAAAGTGTTCTGTGGGATGCCTTCTGGACATGCCAGTTCCCGTCAGCACTAATTCATGGATCTCCACAACATGCTCATCTGCATCTAATGGACAGTTTTACAGTGGTGCCTGAGAATTAAACAACTTACTGCGCTCTATGTCAACAGCAGTCCACACACAGGACACTGTGCTAGCACCAACCCCATGTAAGACAGGAATGTCCTAAATTCCGAAGTGATGTGTGGTGAAGCATAGCTAAACCAGCCTGGGAGTTCACTCCCTGTGTCCAGTGCAGGGCTGTTTCTGAAATAATTTTGCCACAGCTTGGTTATTTAACTGACATCTGACAATGAGCCACCCAGAGTGATAGTTCTCTTCAGAAATTATACTCTGAGGAGTAGGGACATCGGGCAGAGGGGTCTTACTGTGACTATCGTTTGTCTGGGTATAGTTCCACAGACAAGCTAACTGTCTAGGTCTCCCTTTTAGCCAGTGAAGAGAAATCAGTAGTGCAAGGATACAAGACAGACACCTGAAGCGTGAGACACACCTACTTCTGTTTGTTGATTAAAATGGCAATCCAGATAGGTTGGCTCATGTCACCTTTGAAGACTCCTAAAATTAGGCTAAATAAATCCCAATTGCAACACCTGAACCTCCTCCCAGTGCTAAAGGAATGGGAGAGACAGGGGTGTGATTCAGTTTTCATCTCTGTCATGACCTGAACCTTCTGGGACCACAGTGGGGTTTTGACTACATGAGGGGCTGTCTCAAACATCCTCAGTCCCTAAGGATACAGTTGTCACAGGCCAACAGTGATGTTCTTTGAGGGACAGGCTGGGAACAGAAATGAGGCAGTGGTTTTCCTTTTCCAGGCCAGAACTGTATACTGTGTCCTGCAAACTGGAAGTGGGAAGGTGATGATACGTGCTACTACCACTCCGAGCAAAAGAAGTCATTCAAACAGAGTCGCCAGTTTTGTTCCTCACAAAACTCCACTCTTCTTCTGATAAAAGAGGCAGCAAAGCTGGTATGGACTGGTTTCTCACTCTATTTCTCATTCATGGGAGAAGTTCACGCACCCTATCAGCTACTGACCGCACACCCCCCCAAAATTTTCTTAAATGGCACCATGAGCTGGAGTTTTTCTACAGTGGTTAAGGAGTCCTGGGCAGTGGCAAGGCATAGGACTGATCGTTGTCACACAAAGGACAACCTTTTTGAGCAGCTGGTGGTCAGAGACAGCCCATCGTGCCTTAGCTTGCCGTGGCCGGCTACTTGCTGGGATGACTGGTGAAAGCATGTTCATGGCTGTTTGGTTGTGGGCAATGATTTCACTTATTTAACAAGTATTAGAGACCCAAAGAAGGATTTAGTAGGATATTAGCACAAAAACCTCTTTTAACCTGGCCTTCCCATAGGCAGGTTCTTCCCCCGTTGTAGAAATTCTTTCCACAAAAGTTGATCTCATCTTTTCAATCAAAATTAAAACGCCAGGCAGCAAGTTGTTGAAAACTGGCCTAATTTTAGTAAATGACAACAAACTGAGGCGGGAAGGGGAAATGCCAAGTGCAGAGTGAAATAATCCTTTTGCCTCTGGATGCCAGCAGACATATTGGAAGACTGAGGGCAGAAAAGATGACCCAAGAGATGGCAGTCGTGGCTGGTCCTGCCCGCTCTCCAGCACTCGGCAAATGCCAGTTTCCCTCTTGCTGAGGCCATAAGGTTTCCCCCAGAAGTAAAGGGGAGAGGCTTTATTCTCACCTTCCCAAACCGATGACAGCAAGGATTGTGGGGGGCAGTCTGTTCTCGCTGCCTTAATCACAGCACTGAGAGCTGTGAGGAAAAAGAGAAAACAGAGGAGCGGCAGTGATAAGTGAAGGAAGGAAGAGCAAAACAGAAAAATGGAATTAAAATCTTTAGAGATTCCCTCAAGCAGCAATGAAAAAGGCAACATTGGTACATGCATAAAAGCATGCTAAAAAAACAACACGCTAAAGCATAAGTTTACATCCTTACCTGTTCTGCTCAGAGCCTTTTTTAAGGACAGAATATTGCTAAATGCTGAAGTTTAAGACCTCCTCTACTCATCATGGTCCACTCGCTTTTGGGAATAAGTTAACGATGCTAGAACCAAGTGTAAAGGTTCAACAAACCAAACTCAACAGCTCCCTGCAGAGGCTTCTGTTTCGCTGTTGACAAATGCTAAGGACAGAGTAAAGGAGGAGGAAAGATTCACGACTAAAGAGGGAAAAACAATGCAGTGTTTCACCCAGAGGGTTTAAATCAGGTTGATGAGGGTGACATTGCTCTTCAGAGCTAGAAGTGTATCTTCTCTCTGATTAAGAACAGCTTTACTGTCATTTCTCCTTTGACACTAGTTTTTTCCCTTCAATGCTGAGCTTGTTCTGACAGGTTAACAAATTGCGGTGCTTATGTTCTTTAAGCAATTTTCATCAATGCTTTCAACTTCTGAGCCTAAATATTTATTTTTAATATCTTCCTAAATATCTGTTTTTAATTGTCCTTATTCTGCATAGGAATTGGTAAAAAGTTTTCATAGAAAAGTATACTGGCTTGGATTAACGTTTAGAGGTGGACAGAGAGACTGGTATTGGGCAGACAACACAGTTCTTACGGAAAAACAAAAGTCTTGGTAAGTGGGCAGCTTTTTCGCGGTGCATAAAGTTGGTCCTCACCCACACGCTAAACCCCAGTGTCTCTGACACAAAGGGTGCACTGAACAGCCAACTTCTATGCAGCTCTCTCTGGATTCCGGGCCTCACTTTTTCATTTCGGATTTTTTTTGGCCTTACCCAGAACTGCTTGGAGGGTGATCTAGGCACTATTACTGGGCAAAACCTGGAAAGTTTATTTCCGTGATGTGGTTTCAGACTGACCACAAATGTCACGTATTTCTCTTGCATTTAACATCTTGTTTCAGTGAAGACACAAGGAAAAAACTCCAGTGGAAAGGTGCATCATTTCATGCTTTTGGTTTTATACTTTTTTTAATTCTGTATAAGACAGTATTTATTCTCTAGAATCATTTCACTTTGGTTTAGCAAGTTATTTCAGAAAAACATTTCTTCTGGCTTTCAAATCTACTTTGCCAATTTTCCTTTTCATTTTTGGGCGGTATCCTCTACATTTCTGTTGAAACAGCCACTGACACCCTCCAGTTGGTACCCAGGAGTTAGCACAATGTCAGGCACAAGAAATGGTTTAGGATCCACCCCTGCTGGGGGTGCTTGTTGGCATGCTCAGGACAGGGTGAGCCTCCTAGGAGTTGGTACACATGCTTTATTTCTTTGCTGGGGGTATATATTCTTCGTGAAAGTAAAGACAGCTCTTTTTGGAAGGGGCAAGGATGAAGTGAGATGCAAAAATAAATGGTTTTCTTTCCTAGGACAAACTATCTACGCTCCTTTGAACACTGTGGATATTTTTATCATCATGGCATATATAGCTCATCATGTACAGAAGAGCATTACTATATCTGTGAAAAGCCCGCCATCCAACTGCAGCGAGGTAACAACCATTGGCAGGAGGACTGGTTTGTCAGACCAAAATGATTATGAGAAGCTAGAAGTCATTCTGCAAGGTTGGATTTTTTATTTATTTATTTTTTCAGAACTGTCAAATGAGAATTTAAATATGTGGGGCCAAACCTATTCAATTCCTCCATTTTCATTCTCTTTCAGACTTGTGTAAAAGTATCTTCATACTAAGGAAACAAGCATGGTGATGGGCTGCAGGAGCAACCCAAGTCTGTCGTTCCAGATCCAAAACTGTCAAATGAATACTTGGTTTTAACCAACACAAGGGATGGACAAAATGGTCAGCAGTGATGGCCAGAAAAAAAGCACAGTGACAGGGCAAGCACGTAAAGATGCTGCTCCTCTCCCAAGCATCAATTGGTACAGTCCTAATTACCACTTGTTAGTTAGTAACTGTACAGCTGTAACATAACGCAACTGCTGAGGATTAAACACTTCCACTCAAGAGACGCTTCTGATGTCTTGTTGATCTGACTTCTTTAATATGCTAGGATGGTGAAGTATAGAGTACACAAACACAGTTATCCTCAAAAGGTGGGCCAAAGTGTTCCTGAATCATATTTCCTCTGGAGCACAGGGATTCCTAGTTCTCATAAGGACTTGTCCATGTGTCACAGTAGAAGATATCCTTCAGCTATGAATGTCTAGCTCTCTTCCATATTCTATACTTCTTCCTGGCACTGTTAGTTCTCTTCTTAATTTTTCTTTTACTTTTTTTTTTTTTAATATTTTTTTTTCTTCCTGGTAATAATACAGTTCTTCTTTTCTACTTTTCTACTTTTCCACTTTTTTGATCTATTGAAAGAGTTATGTTAGGGTTCAGTGAGAGGCATGAACAGAACCTCCTCTTATGTATTTTTAGGATATTTCCTGGAATGCCATACTACTCAATGTGCTGAGAAAAGGTCTACAAACCCATCCACAGTGAAAATACCCCAAGAATTTGGGGTATTTGTTAATGAACAAAATATCTCCCTCCAGATCTCCATAGAACAATGGCAGCCAGGTTGAAACAAGAAATCTCAGTCTTATAACGGTGTTTTGATTTGAGTTCACAAATTTCTCGCTTCGTCTCCCCTGGAGACTTGTGTATTCCTTGTGGATTGTGCCCCAGACTATTTATTGTGGATCATTTACCACCGTTGTAGCATCTGGGCTGTGAAAGCATTGGTCATTCCCTTCAAGATGCTGTTCTAGTGTATCACTGATCTCAGCACTGCACAGCAGTTTCTGGTCACCGACATGAACATTTTTGTTATTTTCAAATACCAATTTCATGCTCCAGAAACCTTAGTGGATTTCTGTTCCTCTCTGCTGTTTACACTCACCCCTTGCATCTCTAGTGTAATCTCTCCCAGCTGCTCTCCTGGCTGTTCCTGTCTTTGGGGGTGAAAATGCAGAGTGCTTCTGTCCTGCAGCGCGGACACAGCCCTGGTGTGTCTCTCAACATCATACCAGCTACACCGAAATAAGAGATCTCGTCTGGAAGGCATCCGGAGCTGTATTCATGGTGCATCCTTTCCTGATATTGAAGGACGTTGCTGTAATTCGCGAGAAAAAAAAAAAGAAAGAAAGACAGAAAAAAAAAAGTCTGATCTTGTTTTCTCTTACATTAGAGTGAATGTGAGGTAACAGGAAAGATATTCCCAGGATGTTTTTTGATTAATGCTGCATGCCTAAGAGCAGATGTGCAAATCCTAGGTGTTTCTGCAGTTTGTTGAAGACAAACATGAGGTGAGATTGAGAGGTCCCCACGCCGACAGGCAGCCACAAGCCTACCTCTTATCTTGCCGTGGCCTTGATCTTTTGGGTCAATTTACTGCAAATTTAAAGCAATCTCTGGTGCAGCAACTGTATTCGTAACCGTAAAGGCAGGTGGGGTTACAGTAGGGTTTCACAGTGCCCTGGAGCTAGCTGCTTCTCCTCAAAAAATGATGATTGAAACACAAAAACAAACAAACAAACAAAAAAATCAACATTACCCCAGGGAAGAAAGGCAGAAGGCAGTGTCCTACCATTCACTGCAGACATGAAGACTGCTGCAGGCAACAACAACCAACCTCATCCAGCATAGGCTGAATCTGGCAGATGACATGCTCTTGTGGTGGTGCAACCAGATGGGATTTAAGGATGTGCTGGCTGTATCGCCTCTGCCGTTCAAAGGAGCTTTTCCTTACAGATGACAAGACATAGGAAGGGACTTGTTCGTGTATTGGCATTTTTGAATCATAGTTCTGTACAACAGCATGTTTCCCATGTCTAAATTCCACTCCTCCCCATGTCCCCCCCAAGTCATAGACTCCAGATAAGGCAATTTGAAAGGTCACATTCTGGTTAATAAACCCAGCCATTTTGCTCAGCCTGCTGAAAAACATTTGTAGACCTGCTGTGTTCAAACGTAGACCCAAACTTCTTCCTTAGCTTACTTTTCTTTTCTTTTTCGTTTTAGTCTGAAGAAATGAGAAATTTTCTCTGCCCTGGACCTTTACAAGAACAGAGAGCACCTTACAACTTTTGTTACTTCTGTTCTTACAGCAGGATCTGTTTTAAAAGATGGCTCAAAAAAAGATATAATTAACATATATATATAATATATATAATGTGATATATATAATATAATGTGATATATATAATGTGATATAATTAACAGACTGCTTATTGAATACAGAGCTAACAAAAGAATACAAGAAAATTACTTTACCTCCTGTTTCCTTTGCAGAAGTAAGATCAGGTTGGAAAAAAGTTTGCCCGAAGGCAATTCATTACATGCTTGAGAAGTTGCTGCTAAGAGTGAGGAGGTTACTGTCATGAAAACTTGCAATGAAATTCAGTAATATAGACACACTTGTCTCCCAGTTATCTGCAGAAAAGCCCTTTTCACAGTAAGGTGCCAACATACGGTTTTCAGGCTCGCGAGACAAGTATTTTTGCACCATATTTAGCATGGGTTTTTATGAGGATATTATGGGTACACCATGAGCACACGGTGCCTGCTATTCCTTGTGTGCCTCTCTGTGTAACAAAAGTGACTGTAGGTACCTTTTATTCCCAACTTTTCCACCTTCCATGCATTGCATGCAGATAGGATATAATGCAAGAAATACATGCAGCCAGAGGTATTTTTACCCTGAAAAAATCTATTATCTGCACAGCAAGGCAGGAAGAACGCCCCAGTCATTACAGTGTATTTCCAGTCTGTTGATATTATTTTGCAAGTGGGAGACTCTGAACTTTACACACAAGAACGTGAACAGCTACACAGAAATTCCCCTCTCTCACAATTTCCTCCTGACTCACCCTGTCACCACGACGTGACTCATCATGTCTGGGCAAGGGCTCTGTTAAGGAGAGTTGGTTGCTGAAGATGTGTAAGAACTAGAGCTCAACACTGGAGCAAGCCACTGCAGAGAGCTAGAGATGGAGGGCGAGGATGGATAAGCCACTTCTGCACAGTGACTTCTGCATACAGTGCAACAGCAGAGAGGTCTTCAGTGTGGTCTGGTCTTTCCCTGACGCAGGCTGAGTGAGTGGTCACTTGAATCCTGCCAAGCTCCAGGCCTCACCATCCTTTCAGCTCAGCTTTTCCCCTTCTAGCATTTGTTTCAGAGAATTTTTGCAAAATAATTTCATTTTTCATTAATTTCATAACAGTGAATGGGAATGTAGCCTATTGCTTTCTGTGCAGCTGTTAGAATCATAGAATTGTCTAGGTTGGAAGGGACCTTCAGGTCATCTAGTCCAACCATCAACCTAACTCTGACAAAAACAAAAAAACCCACATCCCTAAACCATGTCTCTAAGCACTATGTCAACCCATCTTTTGAATATCTCCAGGGATGGAGGCTCAATCACTTCCCTGGGCAGCCCATTCCTGTTGGGTGCTATTTGTGCCCCGATATACGAACAGATATCTTTCACCCCTTAACTCAAAATAGCAACTATTTCTAGAGAATCTTATTTTGAGGAGGTAGAAAATTCTGATGTTTTCTGTATTTACAGGGTCTGATCAGGTGGATAGTTAAATGAAACAGTCTTAGGTTCTAGCCAGGAACCAAGACTCCTGGTCTTCGCATCCAGGAAGAAAACACACATCCTTGACAGTGTCCTTAACTTGCTTTCAATACATTACATTTTTAGTATGACACAGTAATCAGAACAGAGCCAGCTTCCTCCGTGGTTTCACTGGAAATCCTGAAATGTGAACCATTCCCGTGGCTCCAGCACTGGTCTCACTGCAGCATGCCCTAACTCCCAAAGCGCTCCTGTTGCAGACAGAAGTGTGATGAGCTGGAGATGGAGGATGAGGAAGGCTACACCGCTTTAAATTTACGACCCTCAGCTTCAGTTATTAGTTCTGGATATTCGAGCAGCAACAAATGTTCTACATTCAAGGCTCCGGCCAGTTGTGTCAGAGTAGACAGTAAGTACAGATGGAAATTAGCTTTTCTATCTAGATCATAACTTCATATAACTTCAATTTACATAGTCATGTTGTTTGCTTTATAATCCCTTTAAACTTTATAGTATGTTCCTAGATAAATGTTCAAGGAAACAACAGAGACAATAATCATAATGGAGTCTTGCATGCTATAGTTTCTGAATACAGATGATATTTTTTCTGAAGCTTATCTTTACTCCAATTGCTTTTCCCATTTAATTCCACGCAGAAGACAAATTTCACCTTTCTATAGATTTTTTTTTATTATTTTGGTAGGACTCATTTATTACAGCAGGGCTCTACAAGAGAGGAAGGCACTGTATCAGATAATGAGGGCCTTGAAAATGGAAGCAATTTCCTCAGCTATGGGGAGTAGAAAGGTGCTCTGTTTTTTACTTATAATAGTGAAAGTATGCTCTGATAGGTGTATATGTTTTTATTTGTTTATACTCAAAGTTTTTCTATAAACAAGCCGGGTGTTAACTAAGGCATTATATTGTGCCCATGGAATGTCTGAGACCATAAAATGATCACTTGAGTACTGTTGCTGTGGCTCAGAAATTCACACTGTGTGTGAAATAAAGATCATGCTGGGCAGGGTAGAAAAAGACTAAATTAACATCACCCTGGTGCTGTCTGGAAAAGATCTAGGACTATCCATTGAGAATGATCGCTTGACAAGGAGGATGGAGGAGAAGCTGTTGAGAAGCAGCAGTCAAAAATCTAAGGATAAAAAATTAGTGAGTGTGATCTAGGGGCAGAGCTTCCTGGAAATAAACAGGTTGGCAAGCTCTTAAAATGGCCTTTTGATATGCACAGAGATCAGGTAAAATAGATAGACTTATGACTAAATTCGGCTGAGAGGGACCTCTATAGTTCATCTTTTCCAATCTTTTGCTCAACAGCTCTAAAGTCTGATCAAGTTTAATGTTTAATGTTCACAGGGTAATGTTGAAACATTGCAGTCATTTAGAAATCCCAATCACAGGTTCTAGAAGAAATTATTCAAAGCTAGATCGTAATTTTCCCTTTGCAAGGTGGAGAAGTCTTAGAGATTATTTTATTATTTCCAGGACTGTGGGAACTGCAAAATATAATCCATTTACTATCTCATGAGAAGAATTTTTATTTTAAAACACTAGAGCCTCAGTTATTAAATATTCTCAGTAGATAAATAGATATTTTCTTAACATAACTTCAGGAAATTCATAACAGTGATAACAAGTACTGCAGTAAGAAAAAAAAAAAAGATGCTCTGCAGAAGGTGTAAGAAGGTATAAAGGTGAACTGCTGCTGTCAGAGAGGAGGTAGGACCGCTGCGTGGTGAGGAAAGCTGTTGGTTTTGTTGCTGAATGGGTTTTTTATTTGTCTCAGGAGCCTCTTCCTCGTCTTCTGTATGGCGGACAGTGGCCTTTGCTTTCCTTGTGTTGTGCCTGGTGTTGCTGTCGGGGCTGGTAGCCCTGCTGGCCCTGTGTAAGTACTGCTGTGTCTGGACATGTGGCTGTTGGAGTGAATTCCAGCTGTACAACTACTTCTTCTCACCCCAGAAAACTTTCTCTGGTGTCTGGGTTTCCCCCAATGGAAATAATCCAGCAAGAAGGGCAACAGTACAGCTCTGCCACAAAAGTCCCCCCACAAATCATTGTAGCACAGGTCACTTGGGGTCACAGAATCATACAGAATCTTCATGGTTGGAAGGGATCTTTGAGCTCATCGAGTCCAACCATAAACACACACACAAAACCCCAACCCAACAATCTCAGACACTAGAACGTGCCCTGAAGTGCCACGTCTACACGTTTCTTAAATATCTCCAGGGATGGTGACTCCACCACCTCCCTGGGCAGGCTGTTCCAGTGCCTGACCACCCTCTCAGTAAACTAATTCTTCCTAATATCTGATCTAAACCTCCCCTGCCCCAACTTCAGACCATTTCCTTTGGTCCTGTCATTATTCCCTTGGGAGAAGAGGCCAACCCCCACCTCTCTACACCCTCCTTTCAGGGAGTTGTAGAGGGCAATGAGATCCCCCCTCAGCCTCCTCTTCTCCAAACTAATCACTAATATCTGCATTTATAGTTACCCTAACCCTAAGGGTTATACTAATCCTAATGTAATACCTAAATCTAACTGACTCTAACCCTAAACCTAACGTCTAACCTTAACAACCCTAATCCTAACACTAAAGTTTATCCCTAACCCTATCCCAATCCATATGCCTAAGCATAAACCTAACTCCTAAACCTAACCCCAACCCTAATCCTAAATCATAACTTTAAAGGTAACACCTAATTCCTAACCCTAATCATAATGACTCTAGCCCCACTCCTAGCCCTAACCTCAACCTTAAGCCTAATCCCAGCCTTAACGTATATACCTAACCCTTACCCTAACCGCTGACAAACCCTAACCCTAATCTTAACACTAATCCGTTTCTCAAATGATGAGTTTGCACAGGTGGAAACTCATCTCGTTAGCCACACTATCTGGATAATGGTGCCCCCCCGTGACTGTTACTGGAATATTTCCCAGTTCCCTCTTCTTGGATTGAAAGCTTTTTGCAGGGAGGGCAATCCTGGCATCAAATCACTGTGACTGGTGCATTTGCCTAACGATTACAGTAGATTTTCCGTAGCAACATTTCAATTAATGACAAAAGATGATGGCACATTACATTTGGAAGCAGAGGCAGAGAGTCCCCGCTGCCTTTTTGGAAGGAGGAAAGCAGTTGCGAGTGCCCAGGATGAACATTCAGGGTGGTCCATGGCATCACTGAAATGTTAGCTCAGAGGGAATTCTTCAGGTTTCTGGTCTGACACCCACCCCTTAGTGCCCACCATTCAAAGATGGACTATCACCAGCCCCAGATAAAGTAATTTGTAGCTTTGTCCAGATGACTTTTGAAAATCTTCAAAGGCGGAGATGCCCCCTACTTTCCCAGGTGATTTCTTCCACTGCTGCACAACTCTCCTGGTGAAGAAAATGCGGATAATGTACACACAATGGTGGACATACAAATAAAGTAGACAAAAATTAAAAGAATGCCAAAAAGCTACAAAATAAAGTTAAAAGCTTTTTTAAAAAAATCTTTGATCAACGCTTCCATGCCTTTCAGTTTTTCAGGTTTCCAAGGATCCTGAGGAAGGAAAGAAGCTGCGGGAAATGAGGGAAGCGTTGTGTTTGGAAAGGAAGGAGAAAAATGGTAAATGCGGTTGCTACGTAAATAAACACAAATCACCTCCTTTTCAGAGCCCATTGACTGAGGGACTATAAAATCGGAGGGAAAAGATCTGGTCGGTTAGTGTCTGGTTTTAACTGTGGTAGTATGTAGTTGTGGGTGTGTGCACACTAACGTGCAAAACAACTCGTCTGTCGCCCCTGAAGAGCTGGGCTGATTCATGGCTGCCCTTAAACTCTTCTCACTCAAGCCCCTGTATTCCTCGCAGGCCTGCCTAATACTTTCTCTGATTTCTAGGGACAAAATGTGCCGTCTGTCCAGCCAGCTGGGTAAACAGCGGAGCTGAGAGCTGCTTCTACATTTCAAAGGAGAAGAAAACGTGGAAGCAAAGCCAGGAGTTCTGTTCCTCAAGGAACGCCACTCTTCTTGTGCTGAAAGACACAGCAAAGATGGTACAGTCTTAACCTCATGCATTCCTTTATGTCATGTTTTAACTTGCAGGCAGAAATGAGTTTGATCGTTTACAGTGCTGGTATTTATTTTTCTCCGGGTCCAGTAGCCTTCCTGCAAGTCACAAGATTGTCACAACTTGCGACGCTTTCTAAACTGTGCGCTGTGGGAAATAGTCAAACTGTGTACTATGAGAAATAGAATAAGCCATTGTATAAAAAACTTTAATTACCTAATGCTTAGGTTTTTCACAAAGAAAACAAATTGTGCATTATACCACGGAGGAGAGACCCACCACACAGAAGGCATGTTTCCATTGTCTCTTTCCACGAGTCTTTCGGAGGGGGTCCCGGCATCAAACCCACATCAACGTGAAATGTAGGAGAGCGGCCGATTCACCGTGGTGCTGTCATTTGCACCCTGCGGTGCCAAGGGACTACTACAGGTTGTTTCCTGACCTTGTGTCATCCCTCACAGAGTGGTGTTAGTGATGTCACAGCAGATGATTATATTATGACAACTGAAAAATGTTTCGGCAATTAATAATTTTAGCAGTCTTACTCATTTCGTTTGGTTTGTTTTTTGTTGGGTTTTTTTTGGTTTTTTTCTGAATAATGAAAGATCTGTAATTTGCTGTTAAGACCCTATTTTTCCTTTTTGTACACACGTATCTGGGAATTCTTTTTCAACAGCTTACACAAAGCCCAAATATCCTTGTTGTCTTTTTCCACATAAAGCTTTTTAAAGGGTAGAGATAAAATAGGAAGTGGAGAAATGCTTTATTATTGAGTTTAGTGGCATCCTGAGGTCACGATCATGGTTCACCATTGCGAGACACCTGAATACCACAACTTCAATGCTGAATTCAAGAGATGCTTTTCATATGCTATATAAATCCCAAGATAGTTTGATTTCAGATGTCTGGCTGCTTGCTTTTTCTTCCATGATTAGTATAGGCAGCTGCAGCCATACTGAGGCCAGGCAAGGTTATGCCAGCTGTGGATTTTAGATTTTGGATGAGTCCCTAAGCATGCTACAAAGCAGCAGTAGAGCATCTGGAAGATCTGAACAGGCTAAGATGCTGAGGAACCTCTTTCAGGTGCCTAAGCATAGGTTTCTAGGGTTATCTGACATGCCCACGGGTCTTCTCCTTGACCTCAGCAAGGCACAGTTCTCCCGAAGGTTCTGGGTCTTCTCTGTCAACCATATGCAAAGATCTCAGAGAGGCTGGAGAATCTCAAAAGCTGTTGGAGGCCTGCATTTAGGCAACAGGCTCTGCCCTCTAGGCTGGGATTCATCTCACCTGACTTCAGTGATCTACAGTGTAAGAGGTCTGCAACTTCAGAGCTCCTTCCCCAGGCTACTTCCGTACAGTCAGTGGGAAATCTGGCCAACTCAGTCACTATTCAGTAGCACTCCCACTGGGTGAGATGAATCGCTTCTCAGGCTCCATTGCATCCGTTGGCCAGATCTCTGCTGACTCTAACTGGGTCTTAACTGGCGCTCCCATATTTGTATCTATACTGCAGATATCTGAAGGCAGTATAGACACCTAAAGGCAGACCAGATAAAGCTGAAAGCTGCCTTCTTTTTTTTTCTTTTTCTTTTAAAAAAGCAGTGTTTTCACAGATCCATGGTGCATTTGTCTTGTCGAAATTCAACAAACAATGGTATTTGAATGATCCTATAATTAGAGTAGTCAGCACTGCCTCATGGAGAGCAAGCATGGACAACATGTTACTCTCCTATTGAGCAAGTACTATCTCCTTCGGTTGCAGAACTTTCAAAGCTGCAAGATACAGGAACTTGGCTCTTATTTTTGAAATACTGTGATGATTTTCCCACACCTACAGGTTTATCTGCCACAGGATTCACAGCTCTACTGGGTTGGATTATCATACGTACAAGAAAGGAGTGGCTGGTACTGGGAGGATGGAACGGCTTTTTCAAAAGAAGTGACAAAACGGTAAGCCTTCATAGCTTAGGACCAGTATGGTTCTATCTGATGGGCCCCAGTAAATTATATGAAACCTGTGGTTCCTCTTTCCCATGTTTGTCACATGTGCAATGACAAAGGAGTGTGGAGATCATACCATCTGCTATGGAGGTCTGAATTCGTGTCCTGTGTAAGGAACAACAGGTGGCAAAGTACAGCTCCATCACATGCACCAGACACAAGAGGACCACCTAGCACAAATGAAATAGCTCCAAGGGGAAAATAACTCTACATTCCAGTGACAAATCATTATGATTTGAAATGGTCCAAATATAGATCACATGATGTCATTGGGACATCATTAAACCGTATCTTTTCGTTTCCTAGGGTCGTGTTATATGACAACATCTTCTGTGCTTCTGTCTATGGACAGATTATTTATGCCAGCCACTCCTGTTCAACAAAGCAATTATGGATCTGTGAGAAAGCGGCCGTTCATTTCACCTGAAGAGGCATTGCAAGAAGGGATGTGGGATCTGCCGCTGTGAGATACCAGCTTTAGGAACTGGAACTTTTAAACGTATTTTTATTTTTGTTTGTTTAGCATGCAGTTTTCTCAGAATGGTGATTCAAATGGACAGGTCATTAGAGACCAAATCTTCCTCTTTGCCTGCATTTTCCCTCCCAGGCTCACAAATGAGAGAGAGAAAAAAAACTACAAAGCTAAAAACCACAGGCCTAGGAAGCAACATAAAGGAATTAGCTACAGTCAAGCAATGATTATCGTGTGTCTCTTTAGGTTGACAGCCACACATTCTTGTAGGTTTCTATATTTCTTGAGCTTTAGTCAGCACTTTATGCTGACACCTGACAGTCATAAACCAGTCCAGCTGCATCCTTGATAATTTACTGTCTGAATTACTTACTCTACACACTAACTACTCTCCACCCATAATTCTCTTCTAGATCAGTTTGCCTAGGCATACCTTCTTTCCTAAATCTATTCTTCTGGCTGTTCCCCTGTTTGAGGTATAGAGATACAGAAAGAACACAAGGCTCTATTAATCTATAAAATTCTTTTCACATATGCATTAACATTTATAGAAAAACATATATTTTTTAGAAGACTACAGGGAATGTCTTGAAACAATTTCTATTAAAAGTAGAGTCAAATGTCATGGCTGAATTAAAACATTACCTGAATAACTTCAATGCAACCATAATGTTAATTGCTATGCGAACAGCAGGGAGGATAATAATTATGTGTTCTGTTCAGAGCTACACACAATCACTCAAACTGATGCAGAATCCATTGCCACAAATCTTACTTGAGCTCTTGTATTATATCTACACTGTTTGGGTTCTCTGGAGTCCAAGGTACATGTTATGCATCACCTGTTATTAAAGCACTTGTCATACTTCTTGAAAGAATAAGATGACTCCACTTTTCTGGGTGGAGTTTCATAGCATGAGTTCTTTGAAGTTCTGTATGTCAGCATCTGGTTTGTATTACATATGCACATATTCCTTGTATATATATTCCTTATGTCTATGTGTATATGCCTTAGTATTTGGAGACTTTCCTAAAAATAAATGAAAAAATAATAATATGTCTTTAATATTTAATATTTCATTGGGAAATATTCTCAAAGATTGAAGCAGTTCCTTGGTTAAAAATGAAACCCTTGTCCCAATATGCTGAAACATATTTGTGAACAGAATCAACTCACTACGCTCAGTAGAGCCAAGTCTTAATTTATGGACGCAAATACCAGTCAACTATCTAGAATTCCTTACTATTGCAGTAGGAAGTGCAAGGTACAATGCAAGGAAGTACAGTGTTTCATCTGTTTCAACCCACTCAACTTGAAAAAAATAATTCACAGCAGGCTTCTACGCTGCCACGCTTTACCTCTTTTTCTTCCCATAAACTGACTCTTGATTTTTTCCTAGCGATCTGCTGTACGCCACTGTTTGGTTGCTGCATCGTGAAAACATGGGTTTCCTGTGCGCTGTCTGGTGTGACTTTTTAGGGAGCATTCCCTATTACTGCAGCTCAGTGGTGGTAACTTGCAGGGCACCTTTCTTTCTTTCTTTTCTATGGCAGGATGATCTTTGTAAGCTATTTCCATATCTTTATATAGTGAACTCCATTTGGCCCCCGCAGCTTGGAAAGGGCTTTTCTCCTGTTAAGAGCAGCACATTCCAGAAGGAACAAATTATAGTATCTAGTATTTTAAATTAAAGCAAATTCATTATTTCATCCAGTCTGCCTTCTATCTCAGATGTTGTCAAAGTTCTCCTGCCTACACACAGATGGAGTCCAAGACACAAGCTGCTTAGGGAAGTCCACTATCTTTGGGGGTAGGGAAGGTCCACAGTCTTTCTCTGGCAGTGGGGTGTTTGGAGAAGTGGTTCTTTTGAAGCACATTTTGTATGGAAAATAAAACCCAGTATTATATATTGTGTGAGAGTAAAGCCCTTGGTAGATCCTGAGACTTCATAAATTTTGAAAGGTTTTGGAAATAAAGACAAGTTGTTGGCTTCAACATCCCTTCAAACAGGACATGGACAGTGAAGGAGATGGGGCAAAGTGAATAGAGACGTGCATTGGGGAATGAGTAGTGCCATTCTGAAGTGGAAGCATGACAGCTTTACATTTGCCCATCTACAACGAGATAACAAAGACAAAGAAATGAGAGGAGCCATGGGAGGAGTTGCTGGATAGGAAAAAACAGAGTTCATGTATGTCTGGAAGGCGGGTTCAGGAATAACAGAGTTGAACCAAACACCCTGGCTGCACAGTGCTTCTTCACATCCTCCACTACATTCTCTGCTCCAGGCCCTCCAGTGCATCCTCTCTTGTTCCCAATGGCCTCCATCATCCTTGTCATGAGCACACCCACTGCCCTGGAAGGGGTTCAGACTTGCCAGTAGATGCCAGTGCTCACAGGCTGAAACGCACTGTTAGCAAGATGCTAAATAATATGATGACAATCTGTGTTCACAGATACTGTCTGTAGAAAGCAAGAAAGAAGACGATGCCCACTCTGTGAAGGTCAGCCAATTTACTAAAGAATCTGATGCTCAACTGTTCCTGGATCTTCCTTCTCTGTTCTTTGTTTTTCAAATCAGAATCTTAAAAAAATTAAGCCTTATAACATCTTGCACTGATATGCTTTTAAATCACTAAGAGGTGACTAAAAGGGTACAAGAAGGTGCCCAAGAGCACAGCTGAATGGCAGACGTGGGACCAGCTCTTTATCAGCAAGTGCTCCTTTGGGGGCCTCTATCTTGTCCCCATATTCATACCTACACTCTGCCAGGGCTGATTAGAGCACTACTAGAGGCAACTAACAGAAACCGTAGTAGGAAATCCCAGTTAGACACAAGGAGAACATTCTTCACAGTGGAGGTGACCAAGCATAAGAATGGGTATCCAGAGAGGCTGGGAGATCTCTGACCTTGGAGACTGTGCGAACTTGACTGGACAAGCCCTTGGGCAACTTCATCAGTTCAAAGCTACCCCAGCTGTGAAGAGGAGGTTGAACCACATGACTTCCCAGAGGTTCCTTTCAAACAATGGCACTTAAGACACCATGGCTCTGCCATGCATCTTTTCCTGGGGATGGCCAGAGTCCTTGACACAGGTCTCAATCTGGCTCAAGCATCTCTAATGACAAGTTTCCAGCCACGCAATCTCACTATCACATCAGTCTAAGTCTTTCCCACACTATCTTCTCTCCTTAATATGATCTCTCAACTGGTATAATTTTGTCCATGGAGTGTGGTCCTTCACTCTGTCCTTGCCTTCACTCCATCAGGTTTTGTATTTTTTTCTGTGTCAAGTTGAACAAACATCTACTCATCTGAAACATCTGAGGCAGCAGGTGAGGTGCCAACCTTTCCGAAACTTCTCTCTTTACATGGTGACTTTGATACATCCTATGTTCTCCTGGTAGGGAAACTTCCAGAGGAAAAAGGGGAGAGTGCACAGCACTGTGCAGAAGGGCCAGCAAGGTGTGAGCAGGGCTTTGCAAAAAGAAAAAGGGGCTCCTACTGAAGTTGGGTGGTGCAGAGAATTTGAGTTACTAAAAAAAAGTATTATTCAGTTTGTTTCTCACTTTCTAAGTTTTTCTCTCCGAGTTACAAGAAAGGGGAACAGATGATGCTATTTCAGGTTCCCTTGGGCATTCCCCCCTAAAAATCATTAGTGAGTCTTCCCTTCATACTCATAGCCGTCATGGAAAGATTCCATTTGGGAGGGACGTCTGAAGTCCATCTGATCCAAACTCCTGCTCAGCAGGTCTAATTTCAAAGCTAGATCAGATTAATCCAGTCCCTGTCTAGTCAAGTTCAGAAAATCTCCAATGACAGAGATGACACACCCTGTCTGGGCACCTCTTCCAATATCTGACCACCCTACTTCTTGTCCTTTTACTGTATACTTCTAAGAGTCTGGCCCCATCTTCTCCATAGCCCCTTTATGCAGTGAGAGATTGCAGTTGGATTCTCCTTAGCTTTCTCTTCTCCAGGCTGAACAAATCCAGTTGCCGGAGTCTGCCCCTGTAAATCAAGTGCTCCAGCTCCTAAGCATCTCTGTGGCTCCCTTCTTGACCGGTTTTAGCATTTATGTATTTTATGGGATTTTTTAAATTTTTTATTTTTTTTTTAATGGGGAGCCCAAAACTGGACATAGTTCTCTAGCTACATATTCAGAAGTGACAGTGAACTCCATCACCTCCTTTGCTCTGCTAGCTGCACTCTTCCTAGGTCAGTCCAGTATGTGGCTAGCCCTTGCCACAAGGGCTCGCTTCTCTTATTTGTTAAATCCTGTCTGTGCCTTTTTACCCACACCCTGATTTCCCACTTCTCCCACTGAGAATATGACATTAGACTGTGGACAGCACTTCTGCCTCCTCTGTGTGATTAAATAGCTTCAGCAGCTATTTGCAGCTGAAGTTAGCCTGCCTCTGAGATGAATCAAAGGTGTTTGTTCTGCCTTAAAATGTGGAAGGTTCAAAGGAGATGAAAGTCGTGGGAAGGTTAAATTGAAAAGAGGGGAGCTACCAGGCCATACTTTTACTGGGACTCGTGTCATCCCTACATGTCGCAGACCCAGGGTGAGATGTGATGGGTGGGAAGAGAGGAGTTCCACCCCTGAGGGAGGAAAGGGAGGAGTCACACATAATACTTGAATAAGAATATCTTGCCTTAGGGCATTTGAAGCGTGACTCATTCTCCTATCCCCTCCCTCTTTCTGCTTTTCTTTTTGCTTCTCCTTCACAAATCGTTCAGTCTGTCTTTTAAGAGGACCATTACTGAACCACGAATGAGTTCTCGGATAATGCATATGAATACAGAGGAAGAGGATGGATACTCTCATTTAAATCACCTGCCACAACATCCAGTCAGACACTACATGTCTTTGAACATCAACCAAGGTATGACAGAAGCTTGCTCTTTGAACTTGCTGCCCTATGGTAGACACTGACAATAGGAACAGTGTCTCTTGTCCAGCTCAGTAAATTAGAAAAATATGTATTTATAGGTTTAATTTTTATTTCTGTGCACTATTTGTATTGATTTGTCTGACAAAAACCAGCATGAATAAATGTGAAAATGCATGGAGTGGAAATACTGCCATTACTTGCCCTAAATTTCTGTATTAAAAGACTTCAGGATCAAATTCTGTAATGTAGGAATCAGCTTTAATGTGGTTAGTTTTACTTATTGTTTATTTATTATTACAGGAAATGGCTATGGAGACAGGACAGTCTGACTTTAATAGCAAAAAACTTTTCTGTTTTGCCCTCTAGACCTCAATTTTTCAGAAAATGCTTACAATGCAGCCTTTAAGGCCAGAAGGGATGAGGCAGCACCAGGCCTCAATGTACAGGTCATGTAATTTCCCTTCTTCAAGTCCCATAGCTCTGGTTGGGCTAAAACACGTACTTCAAGAGGGCATTCAGTCTTGAGTTAAGTACTCTTCATATGAAAGGTCCACCATACTGCAATGCCAGGACTGTCTGGTGGTGGTAACTCTCAGGAGCTTCTGAATCCAGGGAAAACTCAGCAGGTATTTTAGACTCCAGAGTTTTCCTGAACCAGGCTTCAGCCTGAAGCTGGCACCCAGCCTGAGCACTGGGTGCCTTGAGAGCAGGAAGGATTTGGGCAAAGGGTAAGGACGGTATGCAAACACAAAAGCAGTGATACAGTACTGCCAAAGGAGAGCAGGAGCATCCCCTACTTCGAAGTCAAAAGATCACTATTATAGTGATCTGTTTCACAGATGTCACATATTATAGCGATAAGTTTCACAGTTTCATCATTTGTCAAAGACAAGGAACGCCCAACCTGTTCCGTTTAAACCATGCCCAGTGACTCATCTCAAACAGACCCCTTTAACAGAGGCACCACATCTTCTTCTCAGCTTGCATTTGGCTTGATCCTTAAAATATAATACAGCCTGGAAGGGGAAGTCATTAGAGAGTCATCTGGTGGTGGGGTGGAGGGTTGGGAGTGCTGCAGAACAGGGTGCCTGCCCTCATATAAATTGTTGGTTTCTCCCAGGGCGCTCTCTTCCCTTTGCTGTATGGTGGCCAGCAATCTTCACTTTGTTTGCACTCTGCCTGGCCCTCACCATAGGAGTGATAGTCCTCGGTAAGTGCTGAAATACACTGTGTTCCTTTATGCATGTTGACACCTTGGAAATAACTGCACTGAAGGAAGGTGGCAGACTGACGGCAACAAGGACAGTCGTAGCTCATCCTCCCCACGTATATTGTCCTTTCTTTTCCTCCTAATTGCCTGCGATGAACCCTCTGCAGCTTGGTGCACATAAGGCTTTGAGGGAAGCAATTTTTTTTTTAAGTCTGGACTTGTTCCCAGAGTAGGGATATAGAAATCAAGATGATATATTTTGGACAGAGTGGGGGGAGGAATGGATTCTGTCCTCATCCAGCTATTGCTCATTTATTTGCTAATTTGAATCCAGTTATAAAATTATAATGTTGACTTTCATAAATCAGTTTGTTGTTTCCCTTCCCCTCTTCTGCAGTTGTTCAAGTTTCTCCATTATACTGGAATAGCAGTTCTTGTCTCATTCCTTTCACGTTTGTAGACTAACGTTTCATGTTTGTAGACTACTATCTTAAATTAGTTCATACTAGTATGTTAAGAATGGACGTACACCTAGCACCCAGATTTATGAGGAAATCTCACTTTTTCTGTTTTATTTGGTCATCCCAGTTTACCTGAGATGTGCAAGAGAACTGAAGACTCTCATATTTATATTATCTTTTATCATGTGTGACGTGACTGTTTATACTTTCTGTCACAGAGCCTGGACATAGTCATTCTGAGCTGTTGCTACCAAAAGCCAGTATCTAAACGCTGTTGAGGAAGAGATATAAAAAAAAAAACCTCCCCACTTTCTTCAGAGAAGTTCTATCAGCCTTTAAGAATAAAAGGGTTTTTCAACCTGAAGTATGTTTAGAATTTTAGTTTTTTTCAAACTTCCTTTTTTTTCAAAAACTTCCTTCAAGACCTGTATGATTAGTTCAAGATGCTTCCTAAGCATATTTTTTTTTGCTTTATTTCAGTTTTTTATTAGGTTACCAAGTGGCCTGCAATGGCACTATGTTGAAACTGCATTTAAAATCTAGAAATATCTTTATCCATCATTTTCTCATCTGCTCACAACATCTGACACTGTAGCATCAGAGTTGCACGTGAGCACACTGTTGCAAAAAGTTAATTTGCAATATATGATGAAGCATGTATCATGCAGTAGCGTTATCACAGCTTTTTTGTCTCATGAAGAACATCTTTATAAACTCCAGGTCTCAGAGGTTCTAAGGCACCTGCGGGACATGACGAAAACTTGCAAGGACTAAAGGAGAGGTTGTGCTTGATGGGTGACGCAAACACTGAGAACGATAGTAAGTAAAACTACTGCTCACACAGCCTTAAATCTATGTGTTAGGCCTTATATCAGATTAAACAAGGGTGTTATATGCTATATCAGGTGAAATAATCAGTTTTAAAAAAAAGCAATGAGCGTAGGTGTGACCCATAAAATGCCTTATTCATTTCAGCTCTGCATGACTTTGACTTTCCATGCCTATGCATGTAGACTTTTCTGCTCTTCCTTTGGCTGTTTATAAGGGACTGATGGTTTCTTTCTGTTCTAGGACCCGCATGTGCACTCTGCCCGGTAAACTGGAAATGGCTTGGAGGTGACACTTGTTTCTACTTGTCGGAAGAGGAGGCCACGTGGCAGGAAAGTGAAGACTTCTGCTTCTCCCATAACGCCACCCTTCTCACGCTGAAAAGGAAAAGCAAGCTGGTATGGTTCCCATCGCAATGGCATTTCATGCATTGGTATCAACTAGTCAAAGCTCCTCACCGGTCAGAAAGTACTTCTTGATGTTTCATAGTAGTAGAGGTACTGTCTCCAACGTCAGATTGCAGAACACTTAACCACAAATGTGTAACGATGAGATAGCTGGCAACGCAGGATATGATTCAGCCAAACAGTGGACACGAGTGTGATGGATCCTGTGAAATTTATACGCAGTGAGTCTTTCACTCAGGAAATCTCTTGGAATACTCTGAGAGACAGAGCTCTAAAAAGAATTGTTGCCCCGGTCTTACATGTAGTAGAGATTCCAAACACAAAATATTCCTGTTTGTATGCCAAATAGAGATGTTGTCTCCTGAAAATCGTTATGAGGGCCTGATGAGGAGTTCAGTGAATCACTGTCAAATTAGCTCCTTTGGTTCTTTCTTTTGATCACCTCCTCTCTCAACTGTTGTTGTTTACGTACAGCAAAAAAAAAAAAAAGAAAAATGCCACAAGCTTCTTGCTGATAAAGGTTTTGTATTTTTTATAGATTACTGTATCTCAAATGTCACAAAAACAGTCTTACTGGATTGGATTATTATATGGAGTTGATGGCTGGTCTTGGACAGACGGTACAAAACTTTCTACAAAAAGAATGGACTGGTAAGTTTTCTGAACTTAAATAGTTGGTGGTTTTTAATCTCTTCTTGCACAATATCCTCCCTGTACACTGAAGGAGGAGGAAACCAAAATCCCATTGATGACAAAGCTTCAAGACAGAATACAGCCACAAATATATTTGGAGTTAAAATACTCTTTTGGGTGTGGAGTCCCTGAAATAGAGAAAGAGTCTCAGAATACTGAAGTGTGAGTAGGAGAAGGACTCAAAAAACCAGTGCAAGCAGTGACTGCTCTCACTATTTAAACCCACTCACTTTATGAAACATCCCACGACTCTATAGGAAGCAACTCACACTTCCTTCAAGACAGCCGACCTCCTGAAAAGCCTGCCTGCACCTGCGTCTTCTTCTATTCAGCAACAAATATCCCAAGTTCCTTTCTCTCTTCCATAAACATTTTGAAAGCTTTATTACACAAAAGTGATCAACATTAGGTGTTACTTTTCCTGTAAACTCTCATCAGTTTACTTGGTGTATTTCTAACCACGGGGAAGGGAAAAGAACCGAATTCCCATTCAGTTCTGTGTGAAGTTATCACTGTATGCAGTAATACAAGAGTCCTCTTCAGGGTCTGGAGAACCTTCTTTGAGTGAAGATTCTCCAGTACCTCCTTGAAAACATGCTCATTTTGTCTTGTGAACTGTTACACCCACCGAGGCTAGTAGACATCGGGCAAGATCCGGCTTCTGCTCAGGCAGACCACTGCCTTTCAGTTTCCAGACCCAAATTACCTCTGCATATAGAAATGGTTGGAGTGACATAATCATTGGTAAGGAGCTAGTGCTATTTTCTGTTTTGATGACGCTGCATACGTAGGCTTTCAATTTTGCATCTTTGAGCTGAAGGCAGGGGGGGAGAATGATCCTTCAGACTTGAATTATACGAGCTGTTAGGTTCTTCAGTGTTTGTATAATCCTTTATAAACCTTAAAATGACTAAGCAATTTTTATAATAATGTCTAAAATGGCCTTATGGCTGGGCTTTTTAAAATTTGCACATGAGAGTTTTTAACAAGATGGTGTGGTTTTCTTTCCAGGATTGATTTGTCCTCTGAGCAAAACTGTGCATACCTGTTTTACCGTAAGTCAAGAGTTTACAGCGGGAATTGTCATAAGAAATATCCCTGGATCTGTGAGAAGGCAGCATTCCAGCTGATCTAAAAAGATTATCAGCAGAAAAAGAACTGGAAGAGTATGAAAAGATTTTAATGTTCAGATTTTTCAAAGTAGGGGAAATAATGTTAAATACAAATTCAGAGCAGAGTCAACCCTTTTTTCCTATTGTATTCACACAAACACAAAAACGGCAAAGAGATGGAAAGCCTTTGCAGGTAACAAGAACCAGCTGTAATAAAAATCACAAACCAGAGATGAGTTATTAGTCTCATTGTTCTAGTTCAGAAACCTCTACCTTAATTATGCTGACAATCTCAAGGATTACTTACAGCCAAAGAAATCAGAAATGTAAAGGCCTTTGGGGCCACTTTGTGTCACTCTGATTGGAATTTCATGTGTATCCATTTCTAGAATCATAGAAGGGTTAGAGTTGGAAGGGACCTTAAAGATCATCTAGTTCCAACCCCCCTGCCATGGGCAGGGACATCTCCCACTAGACCAGGTTGCTCACTCAAAGTCCCATCCAGCCTGGCCTTGAACCCCTCCAGGGATGGGGCATCCACAACTTCCCTGGACAACCTGTTTCAGTGCCTCACCACCCTCACAGTAAAGAATTTCTTCCTAATATCTAGCCTAAATCTCCCCTCTTTCAGTTTAAAACCATTACCCCTTGTCCTGACGTTCCACTCCACGATAGAGTTCCTCCCCATCTCTCCTGTAGGTCTCCTTTAGGTACTGGAAGGCTGCTGCAAGGTTTCCCTGGAGCCTTCTCTTCTACAGGCTGAACAACCCCAACTCTCTCACAACAACCCCAAGGCTCTCTCTTTAGCTCATTTGACCTTACTCAGGTGATGACTCTCCTCTCACTTCTATGAGATATATTAACCTCTGATATCCTTAACTATTTCCAGCCCTCTCTTCAGCACACTCCCTTTCAGTTATTCTATATTACTCCAAAATGTCAAGGCAAGCTTTCCTCTCCTTTACTGTTCAAAGAAATGTGACATCCTTATTCATTGTTTGGCAGTGAAGCATCACTCGGCATCCTCATCCTCTTTTTGACTGGGTATAGTATATGACTTTTAGATATATTCAAATTTTACTTCCAGATAATGATGCTTTTTCTTTACATGCAATAATAGGGTCTTCCAAGAAAACCCAAAGTCAGTGTTAAATGAGTTTTAATAAACAATACACCATTATCATAATCACCATTGCAGTTATGCAAAGCCAATGGAAATAATGTTTGGATTTTTTTAAGAACGCCATCTGAGGGCCATTAGTCGTCAGCTAACACAGAATATTTCCGTCCCTTTACCTAATGCATCTCATCATACAAAAGGATGGGTATGTGGCATGAACAGCTGCCCTGACAGCTGGAATGCTGTGACAGTATTCAGGAAAGTATTAATTACTGAATAAGGAACTGGATTTTCCAGTGTATCAGAAACCACATATTTTTATTTTTAATGGATTATTTTCTAAATCTGAGTAATTGTATCTGGTGTATCTTGTTCAGGATCCTGAAGGGAGGGAGGCAGGTAAACAGCAAGCTCAAAGCCCTGAACTTCAGGAGAGCAGACTTTGGCCTCTTCAAAGATCTGCTTAGAAGAGTCCCATGGGATAAGGCCCTGAAGGGAAGAGGGGCCCAAGAAAGTTGGTTAATAGTCAAGGACGAAGTCCTCCAAGCTGGTCCATCCCAATGAGTAGGAAGTCAGACAGGAATGCCAGGAGGCCTGCGTGGATGAACAAGCTAAACTCAAATAGGAAGCATACAGAGGGTGGAAGCAGGGACAGGTATCCTGGAAGGAACACAGAGATACTGTTCAAGCATGAATGGATGAGGTTAGGAAAGCCAAAGCCAAAAAGGAAATGAATTTGGTGAGGGATGTCAAAGGCAAAAAGGAGGGGTTCTACAAGTAAATAGGTGACAAAAGGAAGACTAAGGAAAATGTGGGCCCACTGCTGAATGAGACCAGGGACCTGGTGACAGAGGACATGGAAAAGGCTGAGTGTCACCTTTCCCTCAGTCTTTACTAGCAAGACCAGCCTTCAGGAATCCCAGGCCCCAGAGACTAGGGGAAAGTCTGGAGCAAGGAAGATGTATCCATGGTGGAAGAAGATCAGGTCTGGAAATACTTAAGCAATCTGGACATGCATAAGACCATGGGCCCTGATGGGATGCACCCACGAGTGCTGAGGTAGTTGCCAGATGTCATTGCGAGGCAACTTTTTATATTCTTTGACTGATCATGGCAACTAGGAGAAGTGCCCAAGGACTGGAAGAAAGCAAATGTCACTCCTATCTTCAATAAGGGCAGGAAGGAGGACCCAGGGAACTCCACACTGCTTTGCCTCACTTTGATCCCTAGGAAGCTGATGGAGCAACTACTTCTGGAAACCATTTCCAGGCACATGAAGGACAAGAAAGTGAGTTGGAGTAGCCATAGATTCACCAAGGGGAAGTGATACTTGACCAACGTGATAATCTTTTATGATGAGATGACTGGCCTGGAGAGAACAGTGAATATTGTCTACGTAGACTTCAGTAAGGCTTTCAGCACTCTCTCCCATAAGATCCTCATAGAGAAGCTGTTGATGTACAGGCTGGATGAGCAGACTGTGAGGTGGATTAAAAACTAGCTAAATAGATGGACCCAGAGGGTAGTGATCAGTAGCATGAAATCTACAGCTGGAGGCCAGTCACTAGTGGTGCACCCAATGGGTCAACACCTTCATTAATGATCTGGATGATAGGGCAGAGTTTGTTAACGACACAAAACTGGGATGAGTGGCTCATACACCAGAGGATTATGCTGCCATGCAGAGGCACTTCAACAGGCTAGAGAAATGGGCTGACAGAAACCTCATTAAGTTCAAGAAGGAGAAGTGTAAAGTCCTGTGACTGGAGAGGAACAACCCCATGCACCAATACATGCTGGGGATTGACTAGCTGGAAGGCAGCTTTGCAGAAAAGGACCTGGGGTTCTGGTGGACACCAAATTGACCATGAGTCAACAGTATGCTCTTGTGGCAAAGACCACTATGGTAGTTTGGACCGCATCAGGAAGAATGTTGCCAGCAGGTTGAGGGAGGTGACCCTTCCCTGCTGTTCAGTACTGGTGTGGTCATACCTGGAGTGCCAGGTCCAGTGCTAGGCTCCCCAGTATAACAGAGACATGGTCCAACAAAAGGTCATGAAGATGATGAGGAATATTTTTCACTAGGCCAGGTTGCTCAAAGGCCATCCAATCTGAACTTGAACACTTCCAGGGAAATGGCATCCACAAATTCTCTGGGCAACCTGTTCCAGTGTGTTAAAAAATTTCTTTCTTATGCCTAATCTAAATCTATCCTCTTTTAGTTTGAAATGGTTGCCTCTTGTCCTGTCACTACAGACCTTGGTAAAAAGTCTCTGTCTTCCTTATGAGTTCTCTACATATATTGAAAGACTACAATAAGGTCTTCCTAGAGCTTCCTCTTCTTGAGGCTGAACAACCCCAACTGTCTCAGCCTTTCCTCATAGGAGAACTCTTCTAGCCCTCTCATCTGAGGTCCCTTTCAACCTCAACCATTTGGTGATATTGTGTATTTTCAAGAGCTCAAATTTTAGACATTAGTGAATAAAATCTCTGTGTGTTACCGATGTGGCCATGTTCATATGGGGTGCTCAATTTAATTGTCCTTGCCATATTTTAGTGGGGACACTGATTACAAAAATCCCCTTGTTATTGTTCCAAGTTTGAAACTGACTCTGAGATCTTTACTCCATGTTGGGAAATCTCAATTGAGTGGACAAATTGGAAAAGGTATTTTGATATATTCTTGTGACACTTAATATATTATGTCCACTAGAAATTTGACACATATTTCTATGTGCATTTTTCATAGGGATGCAACCGGAACCACCGCATTCAACAGTGACACATCTTGGTCTATGAATGTGTGATATTTGTGATACAGTCTTATTTATATAGCAGAAGAAACTGCTGTCTTTCCTTGGGTTGTAATATCATGGTTCAAAATGCAGATTTTTTTAAAGTGTGTAAGACTTTTGCTGAGTCTTTTGGGCAAGTTGATGTTAATTATTTATTTACTTTCTCCTACAAAATACTGCTTTCTAGCTACACAATTTTACTAAATACCCGCACCACAATTTGTGCTATGAAAAGCCTTCAAGTTAGTTTAGCATTATAAATAGCAGCAAATATGACTTCAGCATGGTCATTTGACTGTTCATCTCCAAGAAATGTTTTACCCAGAAAGGCCACTTGCGCATCTTTCCCATTTAAGCATGTTCCAACTGAGTGCTGCAATTCCATATGTCACTGGAGTCTGTTTGTTTGTTTCAGATGCCCACTGTTACTAGCTATGTTCTTCTGAAAAAAAAAAAAAAAAAAAGCTCTATAAATCTAAAGAGCAAGAGAGGAATAAAATACAGGAAACACTCAATAGGAAGGAAATACTGGCTTTGCTGCTGATGGCTTAATCAGACTGATGTGGTCTTTCTCTGCCAGAGAGTATTTCACAACTCTGAATATTTTTGTTTCAAATAAGAGCAAAAGGGCAACCCCTCTACAGAAGGAGTGAGCATTTCCTCCTGCTCAGTTTCCTGGTGGGCCTCCAGAATGGTGACGAGCAGGGAGGGAAGGTGAGTTTTCAGGATAACAGGCATTATCTGTGATTGCAAAACACTGACCGAATTTCTGAAATAGAAATAGGCTCCTCTGGAAGCATTTAGACAAAGGTCTACATTTTAGTTTTCAAATGCAAAATCACAAGTTTCTTTTTACTGAATTTATAGGACAGGAATCTTTATTTAGCAAAAGGAGAAACCCCCACATGACTCTAGCCAGAGCACTGGAAGATGAGTAATGCTTCCTTTTTTACGCCTTTTTTTAGCATTAAAACTGTTTTTTTTATCTGAGAGGTAAAGTTTAGGGTTCAGATTATGATGGAAAGAGAATAGAAGACTAGAGAGAAGGCAAAAGATTAGACTAAACAAGCTTGAATGCGTAGGTTTAAAGGCAGGTTCCCAAAAATCCTGACTCTGCACAATTCCAAGTCCAGAAAAAAGCCCTCTCTTCACACTTTCAAATGGATTTGACTTTGATTTTACGTCTAAGACACGAACACTCATTTTAAACAAAATTGAAAACCTCAGAAAATGTAATATTTCACTCAAAGCACCCAATATGCAATTGCATATACTGTGATACATTCAATAAATCATTGTGCTTCTCTCCTTGCTTCCTTGTTCTCTCGGCAGTCCTTAGCAGAGTTGATTTAACAGCATTTTTCATATATCATGGGGCTGTGCAACTTGAAAAATTACAGTATACTTTGCAAAGCCTGCTGTTTAAAGACAGCAGCTTCTGTCTCCACATCAAATAAGAGATGCATCTAATTTCTCTCCTAATTATGGGTATTGGCATCTTGCTGTAAGAACGCTTTTCCCCACACGGGTTTGTTTAAGTTTTTATGACGCAGGTGTTTTACTGACTGTCTGACACCAAAGGTAAAGAGCATGACAATGCAGAGAAGAAAACTCATTGAAAAGTAAAGCTGTGATACTGCATTCGAGGTCGCATCTCTGAGCTTTGCTAAGAAATGATCTGCTTGTGCAGCTAAATGCCAATATGAAGCAACTGAAAGCAATGGAAGAAAACTAAGTGAGCAGAACATTTTTTCTTTAAAAAATATGGGAATTATGAAGAAAAATGTTCATGAGACTGATAGATCTATTGAGACAAATACTCATATTGGGAACAGTAGGGAAATCATTTGCCAAGAAGCACTGAGAGTGGCTTGGGAGCTGAAGACTTGTTTTGTAACAACGTGGCATAGGTACAATGCTTATACACTGCTTTTAGTGGTCATCATATTGAACTGAAAAGGCTAATTATAGACTCAGGACTTTTTATCATTGTAAACAGTATAACATCAAGAATACAGAACTGTCTGTGCTAATAAAACCTTATGGCAACAACAGATAGCAGCTAATTACGAATCTAGTGGTGGCCATAAAAAAAAAAATCCCCTTTTGTCTTTTTCAGTGTGATACAAACCCTATTTATAAGATTTGCCTTTTATAAGATTTGCCTATGAGCATTGTATGACTTCAAGAAGGACAGGGAACTGCTGGAGAGGGTACAGCAGAGGGCTACAAAGATGATGAGGGGCCTGGAGCACCTCCCTTATGAGGAAAGGCTGAGGGACTTGGGTCTTTTTAGTCTGGAGAAGAGAAGGCTGAGGGGGGATCTGATCAATGCTCATAGATACTTAAAGGGAGGGTGTCAAGAGGATGGGGCCGGTCTTTTCTCAGTGGTGCCCAGTGACAGGACAAGAGGAAACGGGCACAAACTTGAATATAAGAAGTTCCATCTAAATAGGAGGAGGAACTTCTTTCCTGTGAGGGTGGCAGAGCCCTGGAAGAGGCTGCCCAGGGAGGTGGTGGAGTCTCCTTCTCTAGAGACATTCAAACCGACCTGGACACGTTCCTGTGCAACCTGCTCTGGGTGGACCTGCTTTGGCAGGGGGGTTCGACTAGATGATCTCCAGAGGTCCCTTCCAACCCCATGTGATTCTGTGATTCTGTGAAATTGCTCAGTGAATTCAATTGAAGTATGACTACATGCTGCCTTTTGAACTTGGTCAGTTTTACATGCTTTCTGCAGCCAAATTACAGCAGAGATCACATCACTCTTAAGACAAATTAACATTGAAGTTGCAGTAATTTCAAAGGACCAGGCTTCACAGGTAGCTGTGCAAAAATGCAATGGTTAGCAAGACTTGCAAAGCTAAGTGGTAAAACTGTTTCTCTAACTCATGGCTTACCGAGAACATTCCCTGTATTCAGCACACCGAGCAGATTCCTGTGAACCAACTAGTTAATGGACCCTCAGCAATCTGAGAAAAGTTTCTGAAGAGGACATTTCAAAGGGAGTTAAGAAGAATTGCCGGAAGAACGCACAGAGTGATTGAGAAGATGGTCTGATGTGCATAGGCAGTGATGGGAAGGGGGAAAGTGCAGAAGATATGTGCATGAAGATGTTTAGTTCTGAATTGCTTTGAAGTTCTGAACATTTTTAAACTCATATAAGAAAAAATATGACATCTGTTAAAATAATTATTGTATTGTGACTTAGTGATCATCTTATGTATAAGTGCAAATGTTTCTCCTCTGGTTTAAGCCAAAATTCAAGAACTGACTTATGCTACATACCAGGGAAATTTGGGGTTAGCTCTTAAACAAACAGAGTAGCAGGTTGAACACTGCACACCTCAGGGCAATTACTGGATGCCATGCTCTTCTATTCTGTGCAACTTGGCTCATCATGTGGCGGTTCAATTTACGAGTCACTGAGGCATGAAGAGGTGGTATAAAATGAAAAAATCCAGACAGCAATAAGGACCAGGAACTTACCCCTTGTTTCGTAAGTTCCTGAGCTCATGAATATTCAGCAGCCAGGCACAGGGGCCAATCCTTCATGCCCCAGATGGGGACAAGACAGGCTAATGGATTTTCCTCCCAAACACAATACAGAAGAGCAGACTTTCATTCATCATTTCCTTCCTTCACTTTCTGCAGCATTTCACTCCCAGCAATAGTCCATAATACCAGTGCTCTCCCCATGCAACACTTCTCCCTCAGACAGACCCCTACAATCAAGCAATGCTCCCCTCACTGGTCCCTTGAGCCCATGCCCATCCCACCAGTTCCCTCACATCAAGAAGAGCTTCAGCTCTTCACCAGCTCCTCCTCATACCATGCCCCTCAGCGAGGGCTCTCCTGCTTTCTCATGGGGTGATCTTTAAGATCCTCTTGCATTATCAAGGATTGTAAGATGGGGCCTCCCATCTTGCATGTGTTAGAACAACAGCCCTGCATGGGTTACCCCTCACACCATTCATGTTGTACCTGCATCTCCTGCAGAACAGTCAGTGCTGGGATCCCAGGCAGTATCTCCACGGCTTAGACTTAGAATAGGCAGCATTTCCAGACTGTAAGACAGCTGTATGGCATGACACTCTGTTGTCCCTGCTCCTCTAAATTATTTTTTCATATCCACAATTAAGATAATCGCCATATTACTAAACACCCATTTAGTGAGGGATGCAGCACACTTGGCTGTTGCTACTGCAGAGCTCCTATGCACAGCTTTATGTCTGGAATAAACTTAATTATAAGATTGCCTAAATGCCTCCACACCTTCCCCAACTTACAGTTCGATTTCCATTGAATGCCTCAAATCAGTACAAAATACACACAGGAACAGAAGTCCCAATCACAAACTTGACTGGTTTTGAGAGCTTTCAAGGATCTCTATTGTTTGCTAGTGCCATAGAAGAGAGATGCTCTGTCTGACGCAGTCTTCTTTTTCAACAGCCTCCTAAACAGCAGTGAAGCAGCAGGAGGCTTGGCGTTGGCAAGGGCCCTGCATTTGGTGGTTGTTGAGGCTACTGTGCACAGTGACTTACGAAAAAGACACACTACAGAAAAGGTCAGTAGCAGCAATATTTATTCCACTTGTGAAATTGTGCAACAGAAGGGAAAATGGATTTGTGAAATCAAAGAACTGGATCCAACGTGACATGGATAATTATAAAGACATATGTCTTGGAGGAATGCCTTCCCCACTAATGCCCGTTGCAGCAGAACAATCCACTAGCAGCTATGCTGGCATTCCTGGGCTTTAAATATTGCTGACTTTCCTCAACAAAGATGCATTGTGTATTTACCTTCTGGTTTTTGAGCCCATAGGCATCCAGTCCCATTTGAAAGCTTTTTTCTCTAACTAGAACTAGACGTATTTTTATTTTTATTTTAGTTCAGGTTCTGATTCTGTTGCATTGTCTAATTATTGGCAGATGGGGAGTTAAATTAAATGAAATAGCTAGAAATGTATTGTAAATTGGCAGTTCACATCCTGAGAATACCCAATTTTGAAAACGTGATGTGTTGCTCTTACAAACTGTCATTGATTCCTGTTTCTGGGAGATGAGTATGAAGCTTTAAAACAGAGTTATGGAATCATAAACTTATTTTTTTTTTTCATTTAATGAGAAGTGGATAGAAGCGGTTACACAAGGATGCAAGGGCTGAAAGAACAAAGAGGGAATGTGGCTGTTGAAGAAAAAGCTCAAGAAGGAGTCTTGCTGATGTGCATCACCAGAGGGCTGGTTAAGCTTAGGTGTTATGTTACCCTGAGCTCAGACACGTTTTCCCTATCACAAATCTCCCTGGGGCAGAACTTGCCCTGATAACTGCGCATCCCAGGACAGAGCCCTGCACACTAGTGCCTGTCCAAGTAGCTCACTTGCTCCACCGCCGCAGGATCCACCACTTTCTCACAAATGCAAAATTTGTACCCGCCACACCACGCAGCGCCTATGTTTGCACCTTGAAGCCACACACAGTCCAGAGAAGGACTTGAGCTGGCTCGTTGGATCTGAAACCTGTGAAAAAATAACAGAGATGTTCATCATCCCACAAAAAAGTCACAGGCTGAGAGAATAACTCCCAAGTGCTGCTACCCATTTGACCCCCACAGCATACAAGCTCTCCAACGGGGGCTGATAAGCGAGTGATGGGTAACCCACCTTCTGGCAAACAGGCAGGGGGACAGGAAGATTATTGAGTGGTGGTTAAAGGTTGCTGCTTCTGGCTCGTAACAAATACACATGGACATGGTCGGCTCCTATCTGTGCAGCGACTTACAGGTCAGGGGGGAAAGCTGATCCATCCTCCCACAGCCAGGGCCCCTCAGTTCCATTGCGAGACAGCCCAATCCAGAAAGTGTTAGAGCTGTAAGACTGTGCTGATCGCATTATGAAGTCCTGTACGGAAATAAGTGCATAGCCTGTGAATCACGTCCCTGCTTCACTCATAACAGCTTATGATTTAGAAAAGAAGACACCTGTGCATAACAGACTTTATGTCACAAGTGAATTTGGGCAGTGCCTCCTACTCCTGGCAGTCAGTGCCGTTTTGGAGATATGGAAAATGAACCTGCTGAGAGCATTCAGTAGTTCTCAGTAGTATCGAGATAACCATAGAATCACAGAGTCTTAATGGTTGGAAGGGACCTTTGAGATCATCGAGTCCAACTATACACAAAAAACCACAACAAAAACCCAACCCAACAATCTCAGGCACTAGAGCATGCCTTGAAGTGCCACGTCTAACCAAAGTTAGATGGGTATAGGATAATGACTTCCTTCCAACACCCTGGTTGCATAAGTCAGGTAGGAAAAGGCCTTTGCATCATTTGTTGTCATTTTACACAAGAAATTCAAAACACAGACAGTAAAACCACAGGGTGGAGACATAATCCCCTTGCCATTAAGGGTCTGAGTAGAAATTCCTTCAGAGCGAAGAGCTCTTATGGCCGTGCTTTATCCGCTGCTTCATCTACAACATAGGAGGCAGAAAAAGATATGGATCTTCTTCTCGTCATGTGGAAGAAGAAGCCAGGGGGCAAGCCAGGCCGGCAAGCTTTCTAATTGTGGACAGCAAGAAACTGACAGCCAGGCTTCTGATGATTGCTAAATAGTTTGCTCCAGCAAGACAACAGAAGAGTTGCCAACTAGTACTAGCACAGTTAACATTTGCCCTGAGGTGGAACAAGGGTCCAGATGTAGACCCAAGCTGGTGTGTCTCAGATAACTCCCCTGAAGTCAGCAGAAATGCAGCAGGGAAGATGCAGCCAAAGTACCAGTAGAGAGGGTCCGAAGGGGGATGGACAGTTTTTGCCACTTGGTCCACCCCACGCATGCCACAGCATACCATAGCACCAGGCACCAGCAGAAGAGTGGCTGCTCCGGCCACATCAAAATACAGAGTGTATAATTAGAGACAGAGAGAGAAAAAAAAATAACCTTTACCAGCTCTTCCTTGCTCTCTATCTTGAGAAATCTGGACTCCAGGGCAGAGCACTGAGCCTTGCTTTCCTTCCAAGTTTTCCATTCCTTTGAAAAGTAATAGCAGTCCTCCCCATACTGCAGCCAGTTCTCAGGACAAGGAATACATTTATGTCCTGGAAAACAAAAGACCACCTGATCAGGTCTGTCAGTGATGGCAGTCTCTACTAGAGAAATCCTGCAGAATCACTAGAGCAGTGCACATGTTCTCCATCACAGAGGAGCAACAATTCCTCCTTCGTTCTGCACCTGAATTCATGTCTTCGTTGGAGACCTAATAAACCCAGTTGTCAGAAGACCAGAAAAACACTTCTAAATGAGAATGAGAAAACCAAATAATAAAGATCTTTTGAACCTGACCTGCAAACCTGAAGGGTGCTAATAAAACACAAACTGAGAAAATTTTGGAAGGTTGAGCTATGTTCAGAGAACACGGATCTAGGTGGACAAGAAAGGAAGCCTAGGCTTTCAGTCATATGGGTACGTGTCTACTCATGTGAACTTACTTTTCACTTCTTGTTAACATTAGGGACAGCTCTTCCCTGCTATATGTTTTATGACAATTTAACTTCTCTGATAACATTTCATACTTGCAGTGTGCAGGCATCAGATAGTGGTGGCCAGCCAAAGTGAAAGATTATGAGCCCATTGCTGTTAAAGAAAAACACCTTTCCCAGAGCTGCACTTTGACTCTTTTCCGCGACTTTATTCTGTTAGCTACCTGTTGGGATCCCAAGTAATACTGAATCAAGGAAGAACTCACAATGTTGGATTTTTCTTTCATGCTTGCCACTATTGGGGAACTGAAATTCTAGTTGGAAACTGAAATAATTGCAAGCAGCAAAAAGACCTGCCATATAAAATATTTTGAAATCTCTGGGAACCGGGTCCCAACTACAGGGTATATCATGTTTGTTGCTCTACAGTTTGCAGGACCATTATATACTGTAACAAACCAGTGCCAGCTGGGAATGCTAGGACTTGATCCTGGATGGCAATAGACAGCACAGTGCACTTGACTCTTACAAGAAGCTTCTGGTTTGTGCTAAATTCAAATGCAGAAAATGTACATAGATAACCTCGCCACTCTCTCACAAGATGTTAATTTATTATAATTCTCTTTGCTATATGATAATCTAACACACTCAGCTCATCCATCATTAAAGTTTCACAAAATAATTTTGCATACAAAAAAGAAAATACCCTCAGCAATTAGTCCACAAACTGTTGGAACCACTGATTACAATCCCATTTGGTAGAGCCCAGCAGTATTTACACTGCTGCATCCACTACTGCATAACAGAATGAAGTTGTATTGAAGAGTCAAAGCATTCCAGACAATTAAAGCCATTAAGAATTTTCCATCAAATTTTTTTTACAATTCACTGAAATTGACTGTGACAGATGGAATGGTAGCACCAGTGAATTTACCTATCAGAAACATATTAAAAAAAAAAAAAAAGTGTCATCATCATGCTATTTTCTAACTTAAAATGTTTAGTTTGTGGTATAAACCATTTATATATAACCAATATATAAACCAATATATAACCATTACAAAAATCCAATAAACACACTTCAGAAAGATTATTACTTAAAAAATGATCAAAATGGAAATACATTTTGATTGATTCAGTTTAAATTTGTTTTTAAATGAAATAATTCAGGGCAATTTTAGACATTTTGATTTTTCTTTCCAACATTCTTGATATATAAAAAAAATCAATCTGTGATTGATCCATCTTCCATAACACGATTGAACCACCATCTTCCCACCACCATGTACCTCTGGAGCTGGCAAGTTGCTTTACAGTCTCTGTCAAATTCAAATTCTGAGCCTGGAGGAGTTCCAGCTGCTGGTTAAGGCTTTCCATAATTGCCTTTTGCAGGGTGAAGTTTTCGTCCTTTTCACGCACAAGCTGGCAGACCAGGATGACTTGAATCACAGGGAAACAAGAAGGAAATTGTTTTGTTAATATTAAAGCTAAACTGCTCAATGCAACCTGAATAAACTTGCCAAAGACACCCATTCCTCCCCATGACTGAATATACTCGGCCCACATACAGTTTGTGCACACCTGTGAGCAAGATGTAATACATCCCAATTTCTGGAGACCTGGAGTAGATAACTCCAGTTAGACTGGATCTCCAGTGGACTGGAGATCTCTTGAGTAGATAAACTCTTCCAGCAAGGGACACTGCTTTGCATCATTAATCCCCTAGGCTAATCCTTTCCTTTAACTAATTTCCTAGACTTTTAGTTGTTCATACTGAACTCTGAGCACCCCTTCCATGACCATACTTACACTTGGCAGCCAAGACTCCTGCAGCCACCACTGAACTTAGGCAGAAGACCCCAAGCGTCACTGTAGCCAGTCGCCAACAGGAAGATGGACTAAGGGAATCTGAGACAGACAAAAAGAAGGAAAAGCAGCAAGAACGGGAATCTGTCATCTTGGTGTCTTCAGCTCCTGCCTTGCACAAGACAACACGACTAATAGTCTGCTCAGTGAATTGCTGAGTTTCAGGTGTGTGGTATTGCATGATGAAAATTGTCCCATCAGTTGGCTGTGGCCAGTCCTCCTTAGGAGTTGGGGGCTGGGAAGTCAGCAAGTTGTGAAGACTAGCTTAGGCAGGAGCTTTTAAGGGAAAAAAACTCTACCACATTACTGGTAAGTTCAGCTTCAGGCTCCAACTATAAAACGCAAGGACCCCTCAAAAAGTGAGAATCAAATTAACACAATAAGGGAAAAATTCCTTCAGAAAGAGCTCTTTAATCTATTAGATGATTATCAAATTTATCAAATTAATCTCCAGCTTTTAGTCAGGGTGGAAAAGAAAAGCCTCTTTTTGCTTTGCTACAACCTTTCATAGAGAGCAATTCTAAAGCACAAATGCATAGCATAAAGAATATAGATCTGGGATCAGCCACATTCTTCCCTTCCTCTGTGAAGCCATGTAGCATAATTATTATGATTTTAAGTACAAAAAGGTGTTTGCCCATCTATTCCTTCCCTTGAGAGAAAACATACTTTCCCCCTAGCTTCCCTTTACTTCATTCTGTTAGTCAGATTTAAATGAGTAAAGCTGAAAGACTTTTGCAAGGTGCCTTAGGCAGATTGCTTCGCCAACTTCCAGGAGCTGACACTTAATGTCTAACTGGAAAGTGTTTATCTTTTACTTAACTTCGTCCCACAACCTTAATTATATCTCTCCTCTCAAATCTAAAGAGTTTTTCCACATTCTCTACCCTTCCATTCTTCTTAATCTCCTGCCTTTTTTCTTCTCTCCCTCCAATTTCTTAAAAGATTTGAGTCCACAGGGCTCCCAGAAACCAAGATGCTTCTTGGTAGGTGAAATCCCCCTCAGAGTGTGACATAAAAAAATGTTCCCCAAGGTGAGAGTTTGCTGTGGAGAGAACTGCCCCCCAACACCAGCACTACCTTTCGCTCTGGCAGTTTGGAGCTCCTGGTCCTGGGATTTTTCCAGTGTTGTGAACCTCAGGTCTGCGTATGTCACTTCTTCACCTGTCATTTCTGGCAAGGTTACAGGAGAATTCAACAATTTGGTTACTCCCACAGGAGAAACGGGGATAAGGTGCTGGCTGGGATCAAACAGACGGTCAGTGTCATTGGGAGCGAGCCGAGTGATTCATGCGGAAGTCAGAAGGGATTTTTGGCTCATACTAAAGGATTTCATGACAAAGCGATGCTTGGGGTTGTTTACACGCAGCAAAGCCTCAGAACAGTATTTAAACCTCCCGTGTGTGCAAAAATGCAATGGGACATGGATATCTCCTTGTTCTCAGTTCTCAGTTCAGTTCTCAGTTCTCCATGTTCTCAGTTCTTGGAACAGATGCATAGTTACCCAATCTGGTAGTACAACATTTCTGTATAAAGAAAAAGAAGGAAGGGGAGAGGCAAAGAAGAAATTACATTTGTTTTGGATTAAGTCTAAGCAATTCCTTGAAGTTTTTCAGCAGCAGGGGAGGTTTTTTCCCTGGCTTTATTATATGGTGATTAACATTCAATACATTCGGCCAGAAGGGCTCCTCGATCTCTCAAGAAACACAGGAGGATTGGAGGTAAAATAAAGTGAGAAACACACTGATCCCCTTTGCTTATTGCATATAAACCCATCACACCTGTTCTGATGGGGTAGGACAGCGACTTGTCACAGACATTGCCCATTCCTAGGACACAAAGAAATGAATCCAAGTTTCCCAGTTGACATTCCAGGTACGTCTGCACTGTAAAAGGGAATTAGATGAAGAAATCTGCTGAATTAGTGGGGAGTCTGGAGAGAAAATTCATGTACCCGAATATGATGTTGTGCTCCCAGACTAGCTCTGGCCCGGAAGCAGTCTAGGCAAAGTCACACGTGATAATCCCTGCCTTTTATCAAGAATGATTAACAGAGCACAGCAGCTTGCCATCGCACTAGGGCTGCATCCAAGGAGGGGTCACCTGTCAGCTGGAACACCTGCACCACGCTCTCTTGAACTTCGAGCCCTAGGAATAAGATGGAGAAGAAACCTGGCTGGTCCTGTGTTTCCTGGTATTTCTAGGTTTGCTGGCGAAATGACAGGAATGAGACCTGAACTTTCAGGTTTTTATTTTGTATGGCCCTACTGCACCCAGTAGGGAACGGCTGGTCTTGCCAGCTGTTGAACTGGGGAACAAGGATGAGCACCAGACAGCACAGAATATAATCCCCCAACACCATGTCTCACCTGGGGTTTTGCCAACACCAGGTTGCTGGAGATCAAAGCTCCCTGGGTACAGGGCAGAAGGCATTTACATACTTTTATCTTAACAGTGAAAAAATCATAGAATCATAGAATGGTCTAGGCCAGAAGGGACCTCCAAAGGTCATCTAGTCCAACCTCCCCGCAGTCAGCAGGGACACCCCCAACTAGACCAGGTTGCCCAGGGCCTCATCGAGCCTCACCTTGAAAATCTCCAGGGATGGGACCTCAGCCACTTCCCTGGGCAACCTGTTCCAGAGCTCCACTACCCTCATAGTAAAGAACTTGCCCCTAATCTCCAATCTAAATCTGCTCCCCTCCAGCTTAAAGCCATTGCCCCTCGTCCTGTCACTGCAGGCCTTTGTAAACAGGCTCTCCCCAGCCTTCCTGTAGGCCCCCTTCAGGTACTGGAAGGCTGCTGTTAGGTCTCCCCAGAGCCTCCTCTTCTCCAGGCTGAACAACCCCAGCTCCCTCAGCCTGTCATCATAACAGAGGTGCTCCAACCTCCTGATCGTTTTTGTGGCCCTCCTCTGGACCCACTCCACCAGGTCCATGTCCTTCCTGCAAGAAATAGTATATGACCACCACAGTGGGTCCACACGACGGCTCGATGATCCCTCTGGAGTCAATGGCGTCCCATTGATCTGCGATTCTCAGGCCTTTGCAATGGTGAGGGTGGATGGTGGTGAGGGGTCCTCATTACAGTGGGGTACAACAGTAATTTAGAGTTCCTGTTGACTTGTAGTTTGACCAATCAATCTGACAGTGACCTGTGCTCATCCAGACATTGTCCAACACGGTTGCTGGATGAGCCCCCCTTGTCTCTGCTGGGCCTTGCAAGGCAGGCAAGTTTTCAGGGCAGAGGGTACAGCTGTTTTGAGAACCAAGGGTGTACATTCTTTGTTATCGGGACACCGGCGACAGAAGTCCTGCAGCAAGCGAGCTTTGAGGCATCTTGTCTTTCTGTCGGGTTCTTACAGTGTTTTACCCTGTCTCCAATGAGCTGATGCTTTTGAACCCTCTGCCACGTTTTTGTCAAGGGGAAGTAAAAACTCTTCTGTTCTCGGTGGAAAGAGGATGAAATGTGGGAGAGAAGTGTTCTGCTTCCTTATGCACAGTTTATTCAATAACGATCTGGTCTTGCTTTACAAGCAATGGAACCCTTTTGGATGGCCATCAAGCAGTAAAAAAATACATGAAAGCTTTGATAATGTTATACTACCTCTGCAAAAGTATCAGGGATCCTTGTGAGCCCCAAACGTGTTCCCATAGTTTACACTTCTAAATGCCCACGGGGAAACATTAGGTATGATTAATCAAGTGAGCTGTAGTGGAATACTCCTCCAAAGAATCTGATCACCTTTTGAAAGGTGGCAAGGGGCAAGTATGAAAAAGTCACTTCAATATAGCATCAAACAAATTAAAATAAAATACTGGGATAATTGGGGCAAAATACCAGGGGAATGTGGAGAAATTTAAACCGTTGTTGGGTGATAGGCTAGCAGAGCCATTACTGGATTACTGGAAGCACAATATTAATGGCAATGCCATAGAAATAGAAAAAGAATGATCAATACGTTTCAGCAAGAGTTGCTTATGATATGCTTTTGGAGGGGTCACGGCTTCGTGTCACACTGCTGCTTTTTCTTTAAAGAAATTTTTAATCGCTTTATCTGATATTTCTCCACTTTGATCCTTCCAGAATTTGAAATTATCATGAGACTGAATTTCAGTTAAAAATCAAGTGATAATCTATTGAATTATCACACTGATAGTAAAAAGCCCCTGAAAAACATCGGTAAATTGTATTTCTTTTCCACATTGAATCCCACTGGTTTTAAAAGCCGTACATACGAGAAAGGCTATTTCACAGTTCTGCTGCGTCTTTTCTTCTAAAACTCCTGTAATACACAAAAGAATTTAAGGGGAAGGAGACAAAAAGAATGCTGGGCAATTCTCATATAAATACAAAGCTGATAGCTCATGTTTCTATGTTTCTTATTTGTCCACCAGGACTCAGAAAGCTTCTTCCAGTAGCAGACTAGGTTAGGTAGGTAGGTAGGTAGATAGATAGATAGATAGATAGATAGATAGAATAAAAAGGGCATGCTTATATTGCATGTTTATAGTGCACCACTACTTTTATAATTAGAGAATGGAAAACAGTTTTCAGCCTGCCTTGGGAGAATACATTATGTTCATGAATCCATTGGTTCTGCTTTGCAACTCTAATATGCATCACCAAAGCTAATGATTCACCAGTTTAATGTGAATGCATTGCGATTGCAACATGGGGCAGCAAGTTCCTCTAGTTACCATCTTGCCCTTAACATATATTTATGCACCAGTCCCAGGTGGTTCCCAAACACAAATAGTAACATGTTACTGCATAGCAGTTTTTTTTTCTCTCAGCTATTCAAAAGAGAAAGAGAAGGTGAACACAATTATATGCATGTAATAACACTCTGAATAGCCACAAGCAGTAACAGAAATCTAAAGTAGTTCTACAAGAGAGAGAGAAAATTAATGGGTCGTTGAATGGAACCTACTAGTATAACCAGCTGCAGGACAAAGGCTATCCAGGATAAGGGAATCAGCATGTATCCTCTGTGATGCAAAGTATTTAGGGGGACTTGACTGGCCATGCAGGAAGTTCTGGAGTAGGACCTGTGAGTGGGCAGGCTGTCAGTTGCAGGACTGGCAGAGCAGGAGACTACCAGGTAAGAGGGATGGTGGAAAAGCCTTAAAATGGGAGATACAAGAGGTGTTGCATAAGTATATACATACATATATGCATATGCATACATATTTATGCATATATGTGTGTATATGTGTTGCATTCATATATACATACACATACATATATACATATAACTATATATATAAATGCTGTATATAATTATTCTGCTGCAACCTCTTTCACTTCAGCAGGAACACCTCACTTCTAACACTTCTAACACTCTGGATGTTGATCATATGGCTAAAGTAAAGAGATTGGATCCACAGAGGCGGGACAATGTGAGTGCAGGGGTGGAAAAGGTGCTGTCGGAGGGAGAGAACATCTGAACTCCATTTAAACAGGTCAGTAACATGACCTTCAATGCATCCCCCTCAGGGTAGGGGCGGGGAGAGGAATAACTGGGAATCAACAAACTCGGAGACCCTTTCTGCTCACAGAAGGGAACAGTTAGGTCTGCAGAGATCTCACGATGCCCTTCACTGAACTAGTTCAACATCTAAAGTAAGAACTCGTAGCCACCGCTTTTCTCCTGATCTGACTGGAAGGCTTTAGAGAACCCTTCAAAAGGGGGAGAGAAGCAGGCCAAGAGAATAACAAAAGGAGACAGGCAGAAACGAACAGGAATTGCCAGTGACAAAGAGGGAATGAGAGAAAGCAAGAACCTAAAGGGCAGAGAAGAAGGATAGACCCAGAGGTGGAGACAGAAGGAAGCAGAGCGGGAAGAAGAGATTGGATTTGAAACACAACAAGGAATCTGCTCCTTCTGCTGGTCAGTGGACTTAGTGAGGATGAACTGAAACCAGAAAGGACAAGAAGACATTGAGCTGCTTGAGACACCAAGAGGCCACAGAACCACTCTACAGGGATGCATTGCCCAGTCATGATCTGCTTTGCTTTAGGGTGTTTCTTATGGGTAAGTCACATCTCAGGTTCCTTTTTATGGGGACTCTCCTCAGTCATGGAGTTACCTTGGAAAGATGGAGGGCCATTAGCAGTTGACAATCACAATAATTTCCCTGATATCAGAAAGAACTGGACATAGAAAAGGCAGACATGCAGAAGAGAATAATATTTGCTGCTATTCCACGGATGGTAACACAGAGGTCAGGGTACCCAAGGAAAAGGAGTGAGAAGGGTAGGAGTGCTGGAGGAACCGAGAAGAATTCAAATTGGTTTGGGTAAAATACGAAGCAGGACATTTAAAGGTTCTTAATATTTTAGCACGGAGAAGGGTCTACATCTGTAGCATGACATAGCTTTCTGGTGGGGAAAGGGACCGCTGTGGTGAGGGTGAAGGTAAGTTGGAGTCTGTGCTGGGAATGCTGCGAAGTAGGATTTTAATGACTACAAGAAGTTAAGATACGAAACAATCACAGTAACTTCAAATCTACAGCAAAATATATGATGGAAATGACGGAAAATAGGTAACAGTAAGTGCTTACTGTAGGAGACTGGTAGTAGTCCAGGTAACCAGAGACAAAAGCTGCAGATGACAAAGACTTAATTCACTCTAGCTGTGTCTTGTTTGGTTTTCTCCTTCTAGTTCTCCCAAGTGAGAGGTGAGGAAGGCTGTCTTAACACCGAACTGTAAGTATTGGCTGGTCTTGCACTCTTTTAAGACGACAAGGAAGGACAAAGGCAGTAGTAGACATCAGTGTTCTGACATGGTGGCTGACATTTTCGGGAAAAGCTTACTTTAATTGCAACTGTGGAAAACTCACATAAAATTTCTGTTGCTGTGAGTGTGAAGTGTATTATTTACTATCTATTCATTATACTGATCATGTGGTACTGTTCCTGCTACCTATTTGGATAACTGTAACAGTTAAGAACTTTCTGGCGTAATTTTGAGTGACTGAGATTATAAATTTGGAATTTACTTTCCTTGAAAAATTATTTGAAATATAGTGCTTTCGTAAATATTCCTCTTTTTGATGTCATTTGTAAGAATAACAGAAATCAAGACAAAGAAAATATGAAAAATTGCCAAGGAGGATTCTTTTTTGACTAAAAAAAGCACCTTTAAAAATGCAAAGACAGGTCTACTAAGTAAAACTAAAGGAACATACAACACAGCATCCAAAATGTACTCACAGGGACAGATAGGGATCAAAGAGAAAGTCAGAAAAAACAAAGCAAAAGGTAACAGGATTGGGCAGACTAAATTGTGAAAAAATATATATAAAAGAAGGGAAGTTCGGAAATTATAACATGATACAGATCCCTGAGGTTTGCAAACAGAATGGGGCAGGCACAAATATGCGGGGAGCAATAAAGAGATAAAGCCAAAGACAAGGCACACTCACCTAACAGGGAGATTGGTGAGGCTGGACAAGTGTTTCTTCCACAAAACACAGTGAGTTTCTCATCATCGTGCCATTTAGAAGCCGGTGTGTAATTGAGGAGCATGAGGGGAGCTGGAAGAGGATACAGTAGGGATCTTCCCATTTATTTGTCGTTCTGTGGCTAACTGTATGTTGTTTGCTCTTCTCCTCAGCTGTTCAGGTACGGAGTGGAACCGTTTGTGGTATATCTGGTAAGATGGTATATGCTTACTTTAAATATCTGCATCGCTGGACAAATCCAGTAACAAAAAGGGGGATTAAATGTGACCTGCTCCAGTGTGATGCCACCACCCATTTTCCTTTGGGACACTAATGCTTTACAGTAGCAAGGCAACCCCTTAGCTATCACATCACCTTTAACAAATGTTGACTTGCCAGCCTCCTTTTTTATTCCACATATTAATTTAGTCAGGTGAACAATATTAATAAAGCATTCATGGCACAATATGCCTTTTGAAAGGCTCATTTTTTAAGTAATTTCAGTCTGATTCTTTAGTAATTCTCAACAGGATGAGATTAAAAAGGATGGTAGTTGTTTGACATCTACAAGGCTGCATTAATAAGAATATAGCCAGTGGATCGAGAGATATGATTTTTCCTCTCTGCTTGTCACTCATGAGGACACATCTGGAATACATAGTCCAGTTGTGGTCCCTCAGTACAAGAGAGATGTTGGCAAACTGGAGCAAGTTCGCTGGAGAGCCAATGAAATGATCAGGGGTCCAGAGGACTTGATGTATTAGGAGGGGATGAAAGGACCAGGTTTGTGCAGCCTGGAGGAGGTTAAGGGGGCAACCTGATTGCAGCTTTCCACCACCTATCTATAGAGAAGATGGAGCCAGAGTCTTCTCAGAGGTGCCCAACAGAAGGACCTGAGGCAACTGCCCAAGCTGCATCCAGGGAAATTCTGATTAGGCAGAAGGAAAAAAATGCTTCCCCCAAGGGTGGTGCAGCATTGGAATGGGTGCCTGGAGGGGACATGAGATCTCCATCCCTGGAGATTGTCCAAACTCTGCTGGACAAGGCTCCAAATGACCATGTCTGGCTTTAAGGTTAGGCCTGCTTCAAGGAGGGAGAGACTTAAAAAGGTCCCCTGCAGATAAAGTCTTTCTGTCCTAATTCTGTGTCCTCTCTCTTTTCCAGGCTGGTGGTGGTGATTGGTGGGCTGTTGCTCCTGTGTGGCCTAGTTTCCGTCTGTGTGAGATGCTGCTTTCATTGCCGTCAGACAGGGGAGGAATCGGGTCCTCAGCCCTACGAGGTCACCGTCATTGCTTTTGATCATGACAGCACTCTCCAGAGCACCATCACCTGTGAGTAATAGGCTTTGACAGAGGCCGGGGGACCTCAGCACAGCCCGACATGAGGGGCTGCACTGTAAAACACCCAGATTGTGGCACCCCGAGGCATGGCAGAGGGATGTTCACGGCAGGATGCGGGGAAACTGGGATCTGTACGTTGAACAAACCAAGGCGCTCACCAGGTTTCATGTAGCAGATGCAGCCAGATGGTGAATCAGCTTTGAGACATGTTTCGGTGGAATTAGGGCATCTACAGGCCTCGGTGGCATTTGAGGAAGGAGTAATTGCGGGATGTTGCTGACGGGCTTTAACATACCTCCCTTTTTTGGGAAGGATGAAGGGTCAGGAAAAGAAAAACATTCAGGGAGAGGAGAGGCGCTGTGGATCTACTTGTCTTCTAATCGCAGGGTGATTAGATGAGGCAAATGGCTTTTGTTCTTCTCCCTTTCAGCTCTCCATTCTGTGTTTGGACCCGCTGCCAGGAGGATATTGGCGGTGGCACACTCCCATGCTGCTGCGCAGGGAACGCCACCCCTCTCGGCATCGGACACCCCTCCAGTCTATGAAGAAGCCCTGCACATGAGCAGGTTCACAGTTGCCAAGACAGGACAGAAAGTGCCAGACCTGGATCCAGTGCCGGAGGAAAAACTGCAGGCACCTGCTGAGGGCAAGGATGCCCAGCCAGCCCTCCCAGGACACTAGTGGCTGTTTTCACTGAAGGGCAAATAATACAGGATAGTTAGTGCAGAGACTAATGCTTCTGAACAGAGTTAGGAGTGTCAGATCAACCTCCTCAGTCTAATGAGAAAGGGAAGAAAAAGAGACTAAAATAGTTTTTAGGTCCAGCATATTTTCATGGCTCCTTTCGGCACCTCCTTGAGATAATCAACAATTGGCCTTTCCCATGTCCTTTTATTACACAATTTGCACAAACAAGCAGGGAACAGCATCAGGGTGCTGAGTCACTTCGCAGGCTGGTGACCTGCAGGGAGATTGCAGATGCTATCTCATGCTGCTTGCCTCCAGCCTAAGTTCCCTGGGTATGGCAGAGAGGTTTTCACAACAGGAAAAAGAATGACATGGGAGAAGGTCTTAATACCTAATAAGAACAATAAACCTCCAGAAAGTGCCAACCATTTATAGTAAATTAAAAAGAAAAAAGAAAAGGAGCTGTGTAGGAACACAATCTGCATGTAAACAAAAGGTAGCATCCATTTGGTAGTATGTGCAGTATAGTGCCCTGGGTGCCCTACAGGACATATAGAATGAATACAGACTGGTTATGAACATGATATATAGCAATTCCGAAATAGTAGTCACAAGCTCTTATATTTGAATTTAAAAAATATACGTATGATAGATCAAACAAGGAGAGGAGCAGGAACACTACTCCCGAAGTAAAGTTCAATCATGTCTTAGTTGTGTTCATATTGTGTAATCTAATAATTATTCCAAAATGTTACTATGAAAAGCAGATCAAATTAAATAAGACCACTTAAAATATTTAAGCCATTTCTCAAATAGAAATAATTTGTGAGTCTTACCTGAATATGTTGAATCATCTGGAAATATTAATCAAGCTGTCTGGATGAATACAGCTATGGACCATCTGTTAAATGTTTTCTTGGACTCGTGAGATGGTAGCTGTTGAATAACATCCGTATTGTCTCTACCCCAGCTTCAGCAACTGAAAACATTAAAGCAGAAGGATATCCAGTATCAGATCATAAGCAGTCATGAATGAATTGTATGCATATGTTAATGTTGATATGAATGCACAGGTCACGGATGCCACATCTTTCTGAAATGGCTGCATGGCCCTTCCTGTTGGAGTACCCGAATCCTCCCTGTCCTTAATACGCTGATCTTCACAACACTCCTGTGCAAATACAGAAAATGTGGTTGTTTTGTGGATAAGGAGAACAAGGAGCAGGTCCCTGAATATACTGAGGAACGTAATTGCTGTTGAGATTATAGCCATGGAGAATTTTAGAGAAGGTTGATGAGACAGCTTCAGGGATAGCAGAAAGCAGAACTGAATGACCGAAATACCTCTGATAGTGTCAAAGGCATTTTGGCAGGTCTTGTCCAGTCAGAGGAATTTTGTATCCAAGGGAATGTAATGAGGGTCTTGATTTCCTAGGTCACAAACTTCTTCCTGAATTGCCTAGTCATTACCTAACTGTACTATTAATGAGTGATAAACTGGAATGGAATAAATAAATAAATGACGTGTAAGATTATGTCTCTTCTGCTATACAGCATGCTTGAAATAATAATAACAGCTGTTTGTGGAACACCTACTAGAGACCTATTTCATCAGCTGCTCCCGAAGTCCATTTCAAGCCTGACTCCACCAAGCTGCAGAACATTTCCTGGAAGGCTCTTGTTTACTCCACAGTAAACGCCTGAAGCAAGCAGAGACATTTGGATCTGCTGAACATGCGTCAAGCACTATCAAGCCCAGAAACTTCCTGGAAGCCTTCCCAATCGTTTCCAGGGGGAACATACCATTCCTCCACTGCCTCCACCCCTTTCCTTCTGCCTGCGAGCTCCGAGCTGTGCGGGCATTTAACAGGAGATGGCAGCCCTGCTCCACAGGGCAGCAATCCTGCCCAGCAAAGCAGGAATGCGCAATTTTTAATAATTTGCAATAAGAATTTCACCGTAAATTCTTGATAAGGTGCGCAATAAAAAGGGAAGTTTTAAAATTCTTCATTTTCCCCTCCTCTACATCAAATCACCTCTACTATCTCCTTTCTTGGTTTCAAGGGGAAAAGTTACAGGTCACTTGTACCCAAACCTGGGTATTACCTGCTGATTTCAGTGTGATTTCCCTTTACCAGGGTCAATATTGTCTAACTCGCCTGTTCTTTCCCCTCTGCTCACATCCTTCTTTGCTTGTTTGGCTCTTGGTTTTTAGGTGCTAGAGCAGGTACCTTCAAGTTGTTTTTACTGGCAAGACATCTAAAACATTTCAAGTGATGATAATGATAGATATAACTTCACTTGCTTAGGGATTGTTTCCTACTAAACTGACTTTGGATGAGCAATTTCAGAGAAAATATTTGTAACTCTTGCAAAGGATCAGCCACTCGGAGCCCATAAGACATGACGAAACACCAGATTAAACCAAACAAAAACCAGCAGCAGATCTACAGAGGCTCTGTCTAACCATACAAGGCTGTGTAAGAAAGCAAAGACCAGGTGCCCGTGACTGGAAACACTTCACTCTCATGCCCAGATCTCTTACTATTCAAAGACGTTCTCTCCTCACAAACAACCCAAAAATGAGGACAGAGTCAATAAAGACCACAAGTACTTAGTGAAAAAGTAGGACCGTATCCCATAAAATATTGCAAGTTTACTTATTTCCAGAGGTAAGCTGCTCCTCGGTACTGCAATTTGCTGTTATTCAGCTAGTTTTTTTTACTCCATTAGTGGTGGTTCCGTCTCACTGTTGAGTCTGGACTTTGAATATACTTTGTATGTTGTATTATATCAAACAATAAACACTTTGAAATCTTTTATGCTTTCAGATTGAAAATGAAGTAAAAATATTAAATATTATGAAACATAAAGAACTAATACTTCCATGCAACATTTAAACAAATATTCAAGTAGCAACTGTTTTCCCAATGCTTAAGAGCAATAGGGGCGTGAACTACGCACAAATACAGCACAAAATACATTGGGCAATAAATAAAAGGTTTCTGTTAATCATTAAATATTTTTAGAGTTTGTTCAGCTGCTGTGTACAGCCCCCGGTGTCAAGTTGGCAGCACTGGAGTGCCCATTTTCTGCAGAGCACTCCAATATCCTGCACAACACAGGAAAGAACACCATCAAAAGCAATTTTCTTTAGTTATGAATAATTAAGTATCTGCATTCAAAGATCCCCATGCACTTCACAGGCTTTAACCACGCTGTCAAGCCTCAGTATTCCATTTGTAGATGGGGAAAATGATGCACAAAGTACTGAAGATAACTACATCATAACCAAGTCACTGACCCGTGGCTCGGCTTTGGCTCGCTTCTTCACTCAACCCTTGACCAAACACGGGGAAAAGAGTGGAACCTGAGCAAGCATAGGACAAGTGATACCAAAGGAGAAAGAGCAACCAGTCTGCACTGACTACCTTTAGCCTGCACATGGGGTAATTTGGGCTGGAACCTGGAGAGGGAAACAACACCAGGTGCTGCAAAGGAGTTGTCCCCACCACCCTAGAGCATGCGGTACTTGAGAAAGACTAGTCTTCAGAAACACCCCACTGTTGTGTTGCTCCTTTGTTTTCAGAGGACTGTAAGTAACAATGATCCCCGTCCCCAACAGGCCACTCCAAATCATTGGTTGGAACAAAGGGATCTCAGACTTGCGTTGTTCATATCTGGGGTTTTGTCCTTTACTGCTGCTTTTCACCAGGCAACAAGGTATGTTCATTCCTTAATCTCCTCGTGACATCATTTCTATCCTTTTAAGCAACTTGAGGTGAGGCCGGGCCATACAACTGGTTTGGGAGGCATGAGCCACTTTTTTTTTTTTAAAAATAAGAAGCTGTAGAAAATAGAGCAGTGAGAGGGCAGTTTGGCATAGACAATACAGAGGCATTTCCTAGAGGAAAGGAAAACATCTACACAATTAGCCATTGTTTGTTGTGAGTGACTAACCCTGTGCCCTCACCAAGGGGCAATGTGCCCGTACTGGCTCTGAGGCTGCTGTAGACCCAGTGTCAAGTGAAACTGGTGACCAGTCTCGAGTGGTGCAGGAGAGACACCAGGCAAGGTCTGAGCCATGGATGGACATCAAACAGAGTGGAATTGCAGGTGACTTCAGGTACACCCTCTGCGGTTTAGTCACCATTTAGGCTACAAAGTAGTTTTCTGGCAAGGGAGGCTTTGTCATGCTGAATCCACACTAAAGATTAAAAAATAAATAAAAATCAGCCTATGGGGGCACAAATGGAATAATTACTCAAGAGGAAGTACTAATGGAGGAAATATCCAAGGGACTCCAGAGTGATAGGCAGCTGAACAGTAGCTCCAGTGAGTTGCCAAGAGACGTCCATCCACCTAGATGACATCTCCAAGAAACACAGGGCAAATAGTGGATATTTTTATCCTTAATTCACGGAATTTTAGTCAGTTAGCTCCCAAAGCAAGCTCCACTTCTCAGCAGTGCACTGCAGAGCTCCTAGCCGTGACCCTGGAGCGCCGTGTGGGACAGCACGGGACGGCGCACCCTTGTCCCCAGATCCTGTGCAAATATTTTTATCTCCTGCTTCTATGGGGACAGCATCGGCAACGCTTGGGGGATCCCTTTTAGAGTGAACCTCTGCCTACGTGAGCTGCAGACACAGCAACACACTGCGTGCTGAGAGCTGTTCTGACACTCCAGGTTAAGAAAGGGTATATTGTTTTGACGCTCTGTAGAGGACCACTTTGTGCTGGCAGCCCCAAAGGTAGGAAAAACAGCCAACCCCCTTTCCAGTTCCTCCCTCTTGCACACGGGGACCCAGAACGGGGGGTTTGTCACATGCCCATGGGCTGACATTTTAATAAGAACCCTAAGTCAGATGATTAGCTGTTTGTCGCTGCTTCTGCATGTATCATCTTCCTGCCTGCTGATGTGCCAGTGACATTATTGTTATTATTGAGCTGGAGGAGAGGGCCGGGACTCCAGCGCCTGATGGGGAGGAGGAAGCAGGGATGTGGGAGGAGCGAGGCTTGTGGCTGCACGCCCAGGGCTGCATCACCAGGGCAGGAAGAGTTCAGTAAGGAGATTTGTGATCCTCACGTGGGATTCGTTGGGGGAGGAGAAGCCGCCTAGCAATGCGCTCCTCGCAGGCCGTGTCTTTGCATCAGACCAGGGAAGAACCCTGAAACTCCTCTCTCATTCAAGCTAGATGCTAGCTCAGCTGCCCCGTGTATGGTCCCAGAGATGGAAACAGCGACTTACAGGGAAAACAGGAGATCAGTCTGTTAAAATTGCCAGAATGTGTTGGTGGCCTGGGTGAAACAAGCTGGAAAATTTCCTCTCTGTTGTCGTTGAGGAGGAGGCATCTACATCACTACCTTCTACATCATCACCATCATCTACATCATCTACATCAGACCTTCAACACACTTCAGCACCTGCTGTGCTTGCAGGCAGTTAGGAAGCAAGGAGGCCAAACGCAGGTATTCTAGAAAGGCACAATCCCATGAAACCAGAATTTTCCCCAGGTCTAAGCCCTCAGATTCCTTCAGTCTTGGCTGTTCGCTATGGCACCGCACAAAAATAATGCCCTTCTTCTGACTCACCCTTCTGAGATCCTCTGACACTACCTGCAACCATGGGGAAATGTTCACGTGTCCTAGGCCAGACAGAAACAAGTCGGTGATGCTTCCTGCACATCCATTATGCACATGGAGTAGTGAAGGCTGGAACACACCAGTCTACACCGTTCTCAGTGTGGTCTGCTCCATCCATGAGAGATTCAGGCCATGCAGGAGGCCATGCTCACCATACTGAGTAGTATGGTGCTGCTGTTTAGACACTAAAGCACCTGCCAGAGTTCTTGGGGGCACGCTTTGGCCATCCAGAAGTAGACGTCCTGGTTCAGGTGAGAAAAATCCCGCTGCCTATTTGTTGCCATTGACCACAATGGTGGTTTAAAGCAACAGGCTCAGCTGTACGTGCCCACATTATAAATATAGTGAGATTTCTATCCCGTGCCCATCTCTAGTCCTGTGCCAGGCAGGATTATCTGGAAGCTGCCACCACCTGAGCATATCTGCAACTACACAGTATTTCCTCCATCTCTCTCCTGCTTTGGTTCAAGATGAGAGATCACAGTGGACCAGGGCTTGGAGAAGGAGCATTACCCAAAGGCCCTCAAGTTCAAAAAGCAGTATGCCATTGAGTGCAAAGGTGGGTGGTGGGCAGTACGTGAAAGAAAGGGCACAAGTTAACACCCTGGACCTGCTGTGAGGGTTTGTAATAGGCCCTTCCTACCCTCTATGTCAGCATGAGTCCCACCCTGCAGGTGACTCAAGTGTTCACATCATTACATAGGGATAAAGCCACCAGTCCTATGAGTTTCTTGGGGCAGCCTAAAGGATTTCATAGAATCACAGAATCATAGAATGGTTCAGGTTGGAAGGGACCTTAAAGATCATCGAGTTCCAACCCCCTGCCATGGGCAGGGACACCTCCCACTAGACCAGGTTGCTCAAAGCCCCATCCAGCCTGGCCTTGAACACCTCCGGGGATGGGGCATCCACAACTTCCCTGGGCAACCTGTTCTGGTGCCTCACCACCCTCACGGGAAAGAATTTTTTTCTGCTATCAAATCTAAATCTCCCCTCTTCCAATTTAAAACCGCTACCCCTTGTCCTGTCAAGGGACTCCATTTATAGGAGTATTTTTCTGAAAAAGACCAGGGCTTTATTTTCCCCTGATTCCATTTTTATCATTACGGATCATCTGGCTTGCTCTTCAGTTTCTGCAGGATTCAAGCTGACTCTGCTTCTACAGAGTGGTTAGAACAGGAAAAAATAAATCCAGGCTATAGCAGAGCGCCAGCAAAACAGCCGCTGTGTCTTTCCCTACCCTTGTGCAGTCAAGAGAGTCAACACGCTGGCACAGGGCTGGGTCCTCTCGCCTTCTGCCACTGGTGTGGCCTTGGAGAGTCACCTCACGCACCCGAGGCGGTCTGCGGTCCCACTGGGACTAAAACCACCACACAAATAAAAGGTCATCCTTGGGAAAGTTCCGCTCCCTCTGGATGAGGCGTGCAAGAGCAATAATGATTCGATGCACTCCCATTCACTCTCCCCAGGGCAGCAGCAATTAATTTCTGTGCTGATTGGAGCACGCTGATACATTCATTAATATCTTCCCTTTTGCTGGTCAGTAACTAATTGCCAGCCCAACTGCTAGAACAACCCCAAGATTGTGTTGGTCGCCTGTCGGCTGAACATGAGCCAGCAGTGTGCCCAGGTGGCCAAGGCGGCCAACAGCATCCTGGCCTGTGTCAGGAACAGCGTGGTGAGTAGGACTCTGGAGGTGATCGTCCCCCTGCACTGGGCACTGGTGAGGCCCCACCTCGAGTACTGTGTCCAGTTTTGGGCTCCCTACCACAAAAAAGACGTTGAGGTGCTGGAGCGGGTCCAGAGAAGGGCAACAAAGATGGTGAGGGGTCTGGAGCACAAGTCTTATGAGGAGAGGCTGAGGGAGCTGGGGTTATTCAGCCTGGAGAAGAGGAGGCTGAGGGGAGACCTTATTGCTCCCTACAACTCCCTGAAAGGAGGGTGTAGAGAGGTGGGGGTCGGTCTCTTCTCCCAAGTCACAGGCGACAGGACGAGAGGAAATGGCCTCAAGTTACGCCAGGGGAGGTTCAGGCTGGATATTAGGAAAAATTTTTTCACTGAAAGGGTTATCAGACACTGGAATGGGCTGCCCATTCCAATGGTTGAGGTGGTTGAGGCACCATCCCTGGAGGTGTTCAAAAGACGGGTTGATGTAGTGCTGGGAGGTATGGTTTAGTGATGGTGTTGCTCTTTGTTTGTGGTGCGGGTGTTTATTTTTTGTCACAATTAGGTTGACGGTTGGACAAGATGATCTTTAAGATCTTGATCTCTTCCAACCTAGAAGATTCTGCGATTCTGTGATTTTCCAAGTATGTATCAGCTGGGTAACTGGGCTAAAACAGGCCGGCAATTTCGGCTCGTTTGCGGGGGGTTCCCTTTAACTGTCTGCTCTTCGTGGTGTGCGTCTGGTCTGTCGTGTTGCGTGACACACTTTCTGCCCCACTTGTTATTTAACCCAGATGGTTATAAACGGGAAAATCCAGCTGGGACAGCAAGAGGGATGGGCCACGGGAATTAACATTTTATATTGTGGGTTTTTCTTTTTTTGGGGCCACTTTAAGAATAGGTCCGGCTCGTTACTCCCCTTTTAGACAGGCAGGGGCAGTCAGGCCTCACACGGAGGGGCGGGGGGACGCGCACCAACCCGCGGAGCCCCGCTCCGTAGCGCGGAGCATCCGCCCCGCAGCGCGGGGAGGGAGAAGGGGAGGAGCGCGGCGGAGGCGCCATCCCCGCAGTCCCGAGTGGATGATGTGATTG
>QJSC01020791.1:435854-512361 GCA_003697955.1 Calidris pygmaea | reverse complement strand
CTCTGTGCTTTTTCCTTTCCTTAAAAAAAAAATAAATATGCCCCTCCTCAGTGTTTCTGCCCTCCTGTTTAATCATCCTGTGGAAAAAAAAAAAAAAAAAACCATGGCTTGGAAAACAAGGTCATCTAGCTCAACTTTGCTTCCTCGTCCTTAGGTCCCTTTGGAGTGCCTATGGAAAGCTTCTGGCTTTATAATTACTAATAATAATTGGGAAAAAGGAGTGACAAATAGACTTAATTGCGATGATTTTTTTCATTTTTTTTTTTAGTTCCTTTTAATAAAACGTTTTGCAAATGTTCTTTCTTTCCGTCCCCACTGGAGAGACCTGTCCTAGATTTGCTGCCCAGAGGTACTGCATGCCAGATAACTTCAGCCTCCTCCACCAACCTAAGGGCAAGGGGGGGAACAGTCAGACTACAGGTTTTCCCTACAGGCTGAACACCAAGAGTTCTTCCTCTTGGGAGTGCCCCTCAGCTGGACTTGGAAAAGTTTTCGGAATTGAGTATGTGGGTGCTTTTGTCCCGGCTGTTTTGGGGAGCCCTGGGGTGGCCCAGCAGGTCAAGCACGCAGGGAGTCGGTGGTGAAGGGTGTATGCGGGTCTGTGTTTTGAGATGAGGACCGCAGAGGGCTCTGTGTGTCAGGAGGGAGACAAGCTGTAAAGTGAGGATGAGCCCGGCAGATTGTGCAACGAGTCGTGATAGATGGGTCTGGAAGAGCCGTTTTGGGGAGCCCGGGCCCAGACCTGGTCTGGTAAGAGTTAAAAGAGGTCAAGTAGATGGGCATCAGCAGATCTCTATGGAGAAAAAGCCCGGACCGAAATAACAAGGTGTGCTGTAATGAAGGATAAATGAGAACGACACACGGCAAGGCCCAGATGTGAATTGTTGGGGGTAGCCTGTTGTCAAGAGATGCATACGGAGCAAATGAATGCAGCAGGCAAACTGTTCTTTACATCACTTGTGTCTCTGCCCTTCCTGACAGCAGGATCCTTGAAGATGACGTCCGTTTGGCTGCCTACACTGCAGTGCCCTGATACATCTCAGCATTTCACTGAGATTACACGGTTGGCACGGTCCCACACTACTACAGTCACCACCCAGCAACAACAGACGTACAGATATGCTGCGTCTGCCCTTTGGATTTTCTTTGTGGGTTGGTTGGTCTGTGTGTGTGAAGGGTTTGGTGCTTCAGAGGAGGTACCCGTGTTACCAGGCAAACTGACTACAGTGGGTAGTCAGATTAGCAGAGCACCTCCAATTCCTTCCCGGCCTCTTTGCGATCAGATCTCTCTTAAGCTCAGTGGTGATCTGATTTAAATCCTTCCTAGGGCTTTAGAAGTCCCAACGCTCTCACCTCTTCCTCACAGGCCTGACTTCTTTTTCTTTATTACCTAATGACCAAGCTACAAGCCACCCTTTTGAGTCAGGGTGGTCACATCAGCGCTGCTAGCTAGCAGTTCGGCTTGTCAGTAGGTTTTTTTAATTGAAGGCAAGAACTAAAGATTTCTCTCTGCTGCAATTTATTGTGTTAGGTGTTGCCTTGTTGGAGGTCTGGGTAAGAAAACGTGCAAAGTGCTGTTGCCGTGCTGTTCAGTGAGATTGTGGAACTGCCCCTCCTTCGCAGCACGTACCAACCGCATCTCGTGCAGAAATGCATGTCCTGCCGCTGACGTGAGTGCCTTGGACTAACTGAGGTGCTTGAAGTTCTTGAAGTAGCAGAGATGACCGGGTTTCTATTTTGGAAACAAACTTAGAATTTTCAGTGGTTTTGGCAGCGTCCAGCCGGAGCACAGTGCAGAGTTGTCCATGCTAGCATCTCTGTGGTGTGACATGCTTTGCAGATACTCACCTGTTCTAGAAGGAGCTGAGTTAGCATAGCACTTTGTCCAGGCTAAATACACCGAGCTCATCATCGTAACTTTTTTTCCCTAGCATAGTGTCTCACTGATGTGACAATATCATTTTGCTTCCGAAGAAGGTTTAGTCGACATCAGTTCAGCCTTTTCTGTTGCACAACAGACAACAGTTGCTGGTTTGGGTTGCCAAAGAGCTATGGGAGCGTGGAGCCATCAGAAATTAGTCCCACCGTGTTTCAGATGGAGTATTTACAATTAGAGGGTCTGATGGAATTAAAAAGTTGAGGTTCAGAAAATCCAGCTTCTTGTTTAGATGATCAAAATGGCGTCTGCAGAACAGCAAGCCACATGAATTGAATCATGTAATATATCTCTTACCAGTTAAAAAATGTGTGTGTCCCCAAAAAAAACCCCTTCAAAACTGCCTGCGTTTTTTTTCTGCCCAAACTCAATAGTTCCATGAAAACTTACTTCCAACCTTTGGAAGGATTTCCATGGCTTTTCATGGGAGGAGCTCAGGTCATTTTGAAATGCTTTCTGCTTCTGAGGTAAACATTTTGCCTAGCTCTAGTAACGAAAATTTTCCTGTAGCAGAAGACCTTTTTGTCTGTTTGAACTTTGAGCTGCTGAGCTTCATGTTTTTCTATGTTGTAATGACATTAGAATATAAGGAGGATTAGTATGTTGTGTCAAAGGTCTCTGTGGGTCCATTTGACCAGATGGTAGCCTGGTTTTTAATTATTAGATACTTATATGGATAAGGAAATGTCAATAACTATATGAAATAGGGAAAATAACCCTAAACGTTATGAATTTAAGAGTAGACGATAACAGCCAAAGAACAGGGGATTAAAAATACTTACCCCAACGAGCTACAGTTTCTTTTTAATTCTTTGCTTCATTCTGGAACACTTGGTGTCGGCGAATGTAGAAATTAGGATGTGGGACTACTGGGACTAGGGCTGATTTTATGCCAGGCAGTTTGGAACTGTAACCTGGAAACAGTTCAACCTGTGATACTTGTGTTCATGCATTAGCCTCCCGGCAGCTCCTTCATACAAAATTAACCTGCATTGGGACCATCAAGGTGACCTGATTTTATTTTTTTTTTTACTTGGCTATTATGGTTTATTTTTATGTCTGTTCCAGTCTCCATTTTTTACTCACTATGCTTATTGCTGTGGTCTTGGGCTCCCAGCACAGCTATTGCTGGTGATTGCAAGTCATCTCCTCACCTATTTGTTCTTTAATGTTGTGGGTTTGCTATATAGATTAAATAGATTTCGAAAGGCTTGCAGCACCGTCTCTCTCAAAGGGTAACATCCTGATGCTTTTTGGTCTGTTTCATTTTATGATACTCATGGGTTGTTTTTTGCTTTCTCTCACTCTCTCTCTCCAGGTAATTGTGGAAAAAGCACCAAAAGCCAGAGTACCCGACCTAGACAAAAGGAAGTATCTCGTGCCTTCTGACCTCACAGGTAACAAAGTCTGATTCCTTTCTTCCCGATTTTCTCTGAGAAGATCTCAGAAGTGCTTTTTGCTCTATGATCAGCACCAACAAAATACCGAGGCAGGCTCAACGTCTTATCATTACCCCAGTTTATCTGACTGTCCTTGTTATTATTTATGTACCTTACAGCCTGGATTACAAAATACAGAATTCTCTGAGATCTTCTGAGACGTCTCACTGAGTTAGCCAACGTGCATGTGTCACTGCTGACAGCTAGCCATGATGAAAATGACTGAATTGTGTATCATAGGCAGTAGCATCATCATCAGTCAATGATGACCTAGCTGCAGAGTTGCCAGAGGCTTTATCCTTGTTGCAGGAAGAGACGAGTTCTTGAAATAGTGCCATTGTTTTCCACCCCTGTGGTTGGAGTCATGGCTGCAAAGTTCCTTTTCTGAGTGGTCATGGCCATTTTGCGTGTGATTACATTTGTTTTCATTTGAGAACATGAATGAGTTCAAGAAACAGCATTTCTTTCCCTTGCTGTGTATAATGGATTGTGGAATACTTGCTTGTGCAACATAGCTCAAGCAGATAGTAAGGAATTTATTTTCAGGGGTTTGTTTTCAGGAATGATATGACCATTTACACTGAGGCTAAACTCTTTAAGGTGGCTTTAATCTGTAGGACTTAAAGGTTAAGATAGTGAGAGGTCTTCTCACCAATCCCAGCAGTAGAGCATTTCATACCATAGTAGGTGGAGTGTGGATTTAGAGGGTACACAGCTTGAGAAACTGCCATCTCCGAGTAGATTGGGTGGTTATGAGCAGTCTTGAGGTTACTGCTTGCTTTCCCACATTGTTCATGTTTCCCTACTTTTTACATACAGCATGTGACTTCCACCACCGAAAAGACAACAACCATGGTTAAGGTTAAAAAAACAATCAAAACCCCAAAAATGGTTCTTTCTACATCTAAGGCTTTCTCCTCTGTTCCTCTTCAGTTGGCCAATTCTACTTCTTAATCCGAAAGCGGATCCACCTGAGGCCAGAGGATGCCCTGTTCTTCTTTGTCAATAATACCATCCCTCCCACCAGTGCTACCATGGGCCAGCTGTATGAGGTAAGCCTGGCCCATCTCTTTTTCCTGTTGTTGGAGTGTCCAGAAGAATGCATGTCCTGACAGAAGGACAGCTGAGCACTACTCAGCTGGCAGTGGGTGCAGCTTGGTCACAGATGCCTGAACACAGATCCCCTTGACCTGGGCTGTATCTTATCATCTGTTTAGGGAAGTTCTGTCCTCCAGTTATAAAGAGGAACCCGGAGACCCTCATCATTTTCATTGATTGTGTGATAGTTGAAAGGGTTGTCATACCCCGTGGTGAATTGTTGCCCCCACCAGTGATATGTTGATCCTACTACTTTAGCAAAGTATTGAAATAAACCACTTTATTGTTTATATTTCAGAGGAAAGATTGTGTCTGGGGTGGGGGTGGGGGAGGTGGAACATACACATTAGCTTTCCTGTTTATACAAAAGAGATTTCCTTTTAGCCCGTAAAAGAACACAGTATCGCTGTCTATAAATATATTGTCAAGGAAGACGTATTCTTTGTTCAGAATTACTTTTTCATCGCTTGTGCTGTATATGTGAGGATCTTGTAGGACACCGCGAACATTGCCAGCCCACATCTCTGCTGAGCAGTGTTAATTGATCGACCTTAAAGGCATATTCTATACCCATCAGAGGAATGTTCCTCAATTATGTAGCCGTTATATCACGGCTGGTTTGCAGCCTGGATTGATTTCTCCTTGATTTCTCCTTCTGCTGTGTAAGTGTGTTTTAATAGGAGAGCTCCGGTATGGTGCTGTGAGCCTTATTTGACTTTTTGACAATAACTGGACAATATGTACATGGACTGATGAAAATAATAAGAGATTAACACACACAGCGAGTTTTCCAAATCTGGAGATGTAGGAGGAAGGTATGTCTAACTCTCCAAAGCTGAGATCAGGACTCTCTTCCTGGTGCTCTGCAGACTTTTTGTGTCAGTGGAATCACTTAATGTCTCAGCTTTACTGCCCATATGTGAAACAGGACTAGAAATACAGCCACTTGTCAAAGTGTTCTGAAAATCAGCAAATATAACCACTTTTATCAAATACTGAAGTATCTAGAGGTGATTTTTGACCTGTTAAAGCTTTCCAAGTCTCCTCTCAATGTTAAGGCCGCTGAGATTCTGCTGCGCAGCCTGCAACAGTCAGAGCTGTTTCTGTTGCACGTTTGCAGCACACTCTGGCTGGGCTCTTTAAGTAAATTCACTGTGTCCAGAAGTGTGACGAAGCCTGAATTTGGAGGTAGAGCTGTGGCCAGAGAGAAGGAGTTACCATACGCTCTCTTTGGTATGGGGAAGTGGAGCCTTCAGGGCGAAGGGGGAGAAACAGTGAGAGAGATGTTATGCCCTCTGGTCATTACAATGATCTCTTGGTTGGGCTTTCTCACATGGAGCGAGTTACAGGGCTTTGGTTTGTTACTTTCTGCCTTTCTCCCCTTGCAGGATAACCACGAGGAGGACTATTTTCTCTATGTGGCCTACAGCGATGAAAGCGTCTATGGCAAGTGAGCACCAGCCCCCCAGGCATGCAGGCGAGATGGACTGATGGACTGGATTTTGGGGGGGGGTGGGGGGGATATGTTGGAGAGGAGGAAGGAGGATGCCTGAGAAGAGGGGAAGAGAACTGGAAGTGAACCACATGCACAATGCCATCACCTTCCATGCATTAATTATAACCGTTATTTTTTTAAATTGAGGGGAGGGAGGGTAAGGGGACGGTGTATGAAAAGGTGAACTGAGAGGCTAATGAGGAGTTCTGTGCTGAGGGATGGGGAGGCTTCACTGTTTGTAGTTCTTCTCTTGCCACAGCTGGAAGTAGTTAGCCAGTACTGGAGGCCGCTGGACAAGCCAGTGTGGTTGAGCTCCGGGAGAGTGACTGGGCAGGATGGCCATTTTTGTGTAACCCTTCCATTGGATGAAGAAGGCATGCCATGTATTGTACACTGACCTTGTCACGCCTTGCCCATGGCACGGGCTGCACTCCTGTGAGCATTCAGTGAGCTGTGAAATACATCACCCTGCCCACACAAGGCTGTCCTGTGCTGACAGTCCTCACTCTGGCTGCTACCTGTGAAGCGTTCCAAGAGTATTGCGTTTCCCGTCACTTCCATCAGTATTAGAAGGGCTAACTCTGAGGGTTGGGAACTCCTCAGCTGTGAGACGTGAAGGTTGGGGGAAGAGAAGGAAGGAATTTGTTTTTTTTTTTCCTTTGTTGCTTTAGTTGCAAGTGCTGGACAGAAAAATTTGAGACGACCCTTTTGTTCTTTTCAGTGAAGCCAACTGATAAACTCATAAGCATAGGGCTAGAAAGGACCTCAAGAGAACGACTAGCCCACTCCAGCTCTGAGACGGGACTGAGTATACCAAACATGTCCACCATGGCTGCTCATGTAACTTGTCCTTAGCGAACTTCCCTGAGCTTGACCCTGGAGACAGCTAAAATAGTCTATTCCAGTTTCTAGCTAGCCTACAAGCGAGAGAGCTTTTCTTGCTACCTAACTTCAGTCTCCCTTGCTGTGCATTTAACCAACTAATTACTAATGGTCTTGTTATTGGTGAACACAGAAAATTATCTATGGGTGTTGTCCTTGTACCAGTCTTCCGCAGATTTGAAGATGGCAGAAGTCCTGTGGGTTTAGCCTTCCCTTCCATGTCTCATCCCTGTACAGCTCTTGCACCACATGCACAAGCGGAAGAAATGGGTTGCTCCCACGTGTGTTTTGCTGGCTTTTTGTGATTGGACAACAGTGCCAGTCTTTGCCGCAAGAGAGGTGCTTTTAGACTTCAAGGGGAAGGGGAATAGATTCTCTGCAGATTTTTTTTTTTTTTAAATTATTTTATTTCAAGCCAGTGTTGTTCTTAGAAAGGTGCCAGATAGATGCTGTCCTGTGCAAGCCTTATGCTGTCATGCCAAAGCAGTTTCTTCCCAGTGGCACAAACAGCAGATTTTCCCATAACTGCCATAACTCTGATGATGGGATGGGGTTTGGGGGGTGAGCTGACTTTCAGGAAAATTCTGGGGTTTTATCTTAAAATCAGAGAGCTTGACCTGAATTACTATCAACATTCCTACATTTAAGGGAGGGACCATGAGGGAGGAGGAGACAAGAAGGATGAAGAAGACGGGCAGATTCCAAAATAAGTTGAAGGTGTTTGCGCTATTTACATGAAGTTAGATCCCAGTTCTCAGCGTTCCTCAGGAATGAGCAATCAAGATGAGTGCTCCTCTGATTGTGTGAGACAGGAAATCAGCTTTCAGCCTTCACTGTTGTGCTGCAGAGGTACACGAGGCAGAAGTGCAGGCTGGGAGTGTTAAGTGGGAGTCACTGGCAGAACAGTGTGAAGATCAAGGAGGCAGTGTAGTGGGGCAGGAGGTCACTGCCGGGAAGTAGCAGATGAATGGGAGAGAAGTGAAGCTGTGCAAGAGATGTCAACAGAGGAGTCACAACGGGCAGACAGAAAGCAGGGGAACAAAGGATGAAATGAGTGGGTTAGCGTTCCCCTTTTTTCATCCTGAACTTCAGGTTTCCTGTTCCATCATGTGCTCATCTGGAATAAATGAGTTTGGATGATTTGTACCTAACGCCAACTTAGATAACTGCATTTTCTGCCTGCAGTGCTCAGTCCTCTCTTTTTGGCCCACTCCTCCAACTGCCAGGCTCTTGTCACATCCTTCGGGTGCAAATCCGCATCAGTCTCTTGTTTTAGGAAGCTCTGGATGTTCTGAAGCAGAGAACAGACCCAGGAGGCTCTCTAGGGTAAAAGGCAAGATGCGGGAAGATGGTGTGCGTCTCTCTGCCGCTCACACGTGTGCTGCCAAGCACCTGGTTGTGTGTTGTCTCGAGTGAGCCCATGCTTAGGCACACTTGGGGGAGAAGAAGGTGGCATCTGGGGTGCTTGGTTTTGCATTCAGACCTCCCCTCCCCTCCCGCTGCTGGGTTTATAAGTGACATGTGTGGGACTAATCTCAGCCGTTTGTTACATGTAGAGTTTACAGTTTAATTTAGTTATTTTATGGTTCTTTTAACTGGATTGTGGCATTTACTTCTGTTTTTGCGCTAGTCCGGTATTGTACGAGGTAACGATGGTAATTCTTCTTTGTGTTGGTTAGCTGCAGGTTCTTGTAAAATAAAGTTCATACTACTTGAGCTAAATCAACCGATCAATAAAGATGCATTTGAAAATCACAGGCTTGGTCCAAAATAGTTGACTAGCATTTCTTCCCAGTGTGGGTTTGTAAATAAAGGGACGGCTTTGCCAGAACTCCTCTCTGCTACTTTTTCCCAGAACCTGAGATTTCCTCTGTCCTGTCTACTAGGACAAGTCAGTTTTCTCCTTTTTTTAGTTCTGTTGTCACACTCACACCCCTGGCTATGTCTTGCCAGACCACCAATGTGAACTTTAATTAGACTTGGGGGACATGAGAACGTCTTAAGAAGCGTATTGGGTGCACTGAGGCATTCTCTGCCATTTTAAGGTCCTAAACAGCCCTAGCCAGCTGACGGGGCCCCGAGGCCACCACCAGCCCTGACTGTCCCTGCCACCCTGCCCATGGCCCAGGACCCCATCTCAGCCCCTCTTAGGGCCATCAGCTCCTGCCACAACGATGCCGCAGCAGGGCTGATCTCCACCTCCCCACAGCCCTGCCCTGCCCCGGCCGTGAGCCCCACTGAGCCAGGCCCATCCCCACAACCCTGCCATCACTGGCCCTGGCCTGCAGATGGGATTCCCATCTTGACCTGCCTTATCACCATGATGAGCTTTATGGTTAGGGCCTGGTGCCTGGGCCTGGCCACCATCCCTGGGCCTGGCCACCATCTCTGGGCCTGGATCTGGCCTCCATCCCTGCACCTGGGCCTGGGCCTGGCCACCGTCCCTGGGCCTGGCCACCATCCCTGGGCCTGGCCACCATCTCTGGGCCTGGATCTGGCCTCCATCCCTGCACCTGGGCCTGGGCCTGGCCACCGTCCCTGGGCCTGGCCACCATCCCTGGGCCTACCCCACTCCCCCTGTTGGGTGCAGTGAGGTGGGTGCCATGGTGCCTTCCCAGCCATATCCCTCAGGGAGCCACTAGCCCTCACTGTCTTGTGACACCTCAGGCTGAGGTGGGACCCCCAGCTGTGGGCAGAGGATGTGGGGGTGGCCCTGGGGGGGCCCCCTCTGTGCCTCAGGGCCCTCTAAAGGTAGGAAAAGCAGATACAAGGAAATCTGGGACTCCTTCAAAAGAAAGTCTGCAGTAGTGGCAGATCCAGGCTGCTTTTTCTTGGCGGGTGTTTGTGTGCTGAGAGGGATGGAGTCCTGCTGGGAGCTGGCGAGAGCAGCGTGCGCCATTTGCTCAGCACCATAACTCCGCGTCAGGCGCCAGCAGCGCGTGAGGAGGAAAGGGATGCCTGCTGTCATCTGGGGAAGCAGCAAGAGACATGCTGCTTTTTTCACCTCCTCCCTCCTCCTCCTCACCTGCAGTTTGTGCAGGTGCTGCTCGGCAGAAATGGGCTCTGCCAGTGCTGCGGAGAGGCGACCATCAGCCCTCGCTCGCCCTGCCGTGCACCGAGCGAGGGAGTTGCTTGGAGCACTGAAGTCAAGAATTACGACACTGAAACTCACAGGAATAAAACTTGCTAGGCCTGGTAGGGTCTTCTCCTCCCCACTGTGTACAGGGTGGAGCCACAGTGTGAGGCTGTGTTGCTAGTGCTGAGGGGGAGGCAGTAATTCGTCCTGCGACATGTAAACATGGAGCCTGCCCATAGCAGCAGATTCTGTGCTCGTGTCCACCATCATGACCAACACAAGCTCCCCCTGTATGGGAGAAGGGTGCTGTGACTCCAGGCAGATGGGGAGCAGCCAGCTGAAAGCTTACACTATCATCTGAAATGATTTGATTTTCAGCTTCAGACTTGTTTTGTGGCATTGTCTACTCGCTCAAGTAGAAAACGCGTCTGGCATATGCCTGAGCAGGCCTCTCCTGCTCCCCCTTTCACCTCTTCCTGAGGAAAATGGTACATCGGTGATGCTTGTGCCCGCCATGCTGCGTCATGTGCTTGTGTCAGTGCCATCGCTGAGAGGAACAGCAGGCGGGTGCATTTGCTGAATGTGATTTGCCTGGTCCACGTGGGAAGTGTTAGCCTCTGCTCAAAGGCTGTCACCTTTATTCTTTGGGTTACAGAATCACATGGAGTTGGAAGGGACCTCTAGTCCAACCCCCCCTGCCAAAGCAGGTCCACCCAGAGCAGGTCGCACAGGAATGTGTCCAGGTGGATTTTGAATGTCTCCAGAGAAGGAGACTCCACCACCTCCCTGGGCAGCCTCTTCCAGGGCTCTGTCACCCACAAAGTAAAGAAGTTCCTCCTCATGTTTAGGTGGAACTTCTTATATTCAAGTTTGTGCCCATTTCCTCTTGTCCTGTCCCTGGGCAGCCTCTTCCAGGGCTCTGTCACCCACAAAGTAAAGAAGTTCCTCCTCATGTTCAGGTGGAACTTCTTATATTCAAGTTTGTGCCCATTTCCTCTTGTCCTGTCCCTGGGCACCACTGAAAAAAGACTGGCCCCATCCTCTTGACACCCTCCCTTTAAGTATCTATGAGCATTGATCAGATCCCCCCTCAGCCTTCTCTTCTCCAGACTAAAAAGATCCAAGTCCCTCAGCCTCTCCTCATAAGGGAGGTGCTCCAGGCCCCTCATCATCTTTGTAGCCCTCTGCTGTGCCCTCTCCAGCAGTTCCCTGTCCTTCTGGAACTGGGGAGCCCAGAATTGGACACAGTGCTCCAGATGGGTTATGGAAGTGGGATTGGAGCAAGGCCTGGGGGAAACTAGGGGCTCAGCTGGTTAAGAGAGGTTAAGTAATTAATACTCTGCCTTGGTCACTATCACTGCACCTGGGATCCTCTCTTAGTCATCCTGATGTTTACTGTGGAAGAAAGCATCCTCCTGGAGCAAAGAAAAATGATGGCCTGGGGTATTAGGGCCTCTCAACATCCCTGTGAAGGATATCCGGGCTAACATAACAGGTCCCAAATTATGCTAAAAGCTGATGTTTTCACTTCCATAAAGCAATCACGTCTGAGATGAAAGAAACACTGATTAAAACAGCAATAAGACTACCGCAGGGAGAAACTCCAGCTCACTCCTGTCACTCAGTCTCAGATAAATGCTCCCCCAGGATGAGCCATGGAGTGTGACTAGAGAGCTGGTGGCTGGCAGGGCACTCGCAGGACTCAGCCAGGCAGAGCACAATTGACCAGGAACAGCAGCTGGTCCAGCCTGTGCTGCCAGGCCTCAGGAGGATGCTTCAAGTCCCGTGGTACTTCTGTTCCTGGAAGCTCGTATGACTCCCAAAGCACAGCTCATGCCTGGATATACATACGTTACAGGAATTAGTTAATATTTTCCGGAAATAGCTGTGCCTTGCAGAACCTTTCTGTACAGCAAGGATCTGATTCTCCCTTATTTCTCTGGCCAATAACGTGGATGTTGTATTGTTCTTTGGGAATTTAAAGGTTGTTAATAAATGCTATAAATAGTGATACGTGGAAGCAGCAGAAGAACAAAAAGATCCTCATTTTCAAGTGAGGGTATTGCTAGGGCTGCATTAAGGTTGAATGTACTGGATTATTAGCTGAGGAAAAAACTGATCTCATCCATCTCCTGTCTACTACCCCCTCGGCCCTCCCCCTCAGCTTAGAGGAGTCTTTGTCAGGACCCTGTGTTGTTTTGCCACAATCCTCTCTGATCATCCGAGCAGTCTCCTGCAGTGTCCCCACACCACTGGGAACCTAGGGAGCTTTCAGGAGGTAGCAGTTCTTTAGTGGGATGTTCTCCTGGCCTTCGGTATACCGTACCACCCTTGAGCCACTTCATATAACCTTTTCAGTCTGCCTTCCTCCTCGCCTTTGCTAGCTTGCTGCTCCACCCCCTTGGAATAGTCTTCCATGTAGCAGTATGCCTTTAGGCGAGTGGCTGTAAATCCCTAGTGTTTGCAGAGGCTGTAACTTTTTGCTGTGTGTTTGGCCAAAATCATCCCCGTTCAGTGCGCATGCAACCTGTATGTGGCAGCTCTCACAACTTTCACCAGAACTGCAGCCTGCTTCCTTCCTGATGGAAATCTGGTTTTGCTCTCCCAGATACATCTTCTGCTGGTGTTCAGCACTACGGATGCTGTTCCCAAAGAGCGGATGGAGCTGTCTAGAAGGACAGGGGGTCTGCAAGAGGATGACAACTGCTTGGGGAAGCCCAGCACTGGATTAACACAGTGGCTCCAAAGCAGGAGTGAAAAGATACAGACAAATTAAACTAATGCCAAAGGTGTTGCAGAAAAAGCTCCACCTAGATTAGGTGGATCGTGGCTGCAACAGGTACCTGTGCATTCAGACTGGTGTCACTACCAGTAGAACTGCAACTGGTAGTGACAGACAGCTGAGTATCTGCTGAAGCCATGGTTATTTATCCACCCATCCCTCTATCTAGGCCTTTTGTGCATAGTCATTACAGTAGCCATCTAAGCTCCCTGTGACTATTGTGCTACCTCGGTGCCATCAGTTAGCCCATTTGACCCCGGGTGGACAGTGGTACGGGACATCCTAAATGCCTTTGCCTGACATCACACAGGAAATTTGGGGCAGGGCAAGGGAGTGAACAGTTATCATCCTTCTTAAGAGGTATTCTGAGCCCAAGAGCAAAGTAAGCGTATAATTAAAGGAGTGGTGTCACCATGCAGATACGAAGGGCGATAGAGTCAAATATTTAGGAGAGGACAACTGGAAGACAACAGGCAAAACAAGCCTTTTAGAATGAGACCCAAGAAAGGTATGAGTCAGGCTGCAGTGCACTATGTAAGAATGAATGTAAAAATGATGGAGAAGGTGCTAATACAGATTAGAATCTGAAATAAGTATTTTTCCATTTTACTGTGGTTGTTCAGATGTAACGTTGGAGTATTTCAGGTCTCACTCACAGTTCATTTGTCCCAAGGCGCATACAACAGAAAATGAGCAGTGACAGGCCTGATCGTATTTCATTAGTTTGCATTTTATTACTTCACACTTACATAACAAGTTCTATATTACAGTTTCACTCCTTTCAAAAATGCTGATCTATTTGGCCTCACAGCAGCCTGGTGGGGTAGCTCTTATTGTCTCCAGCCCACTGTTGGGGAAGTTCAGGTGCAGAGGTGTGTGGAGTGGCTTACCTCAAGTCCATACAACAAATTAGAAGCAGAGTTAGAAAAAAAAAAAAAAAAGCCTTGTCCCTCTGATCTCTAGGACTTCTAATAACAGGGTTATACTCATTACACAGTAAAATTTGAAATGTGGATTCTGCATATTCACATTATCTTTCATTAAAGAAAGAAACTCCTCATCATCTTTGGGAACATAGCATTGAAATATTTTGATGTTCTGCCATTTGTGGACTGGAAAACCTCTGATTTCTTTGCCAGAACCAGCAACAAGAAGGTAGCCCCTATTCTTGACATACTGCCAAGGAAACACTGCTGAATTGTCTTTGAGCAGCAGCTCTCTTCAAAGCTCATTGATACGTTTATCAGTGCCTTCTTTCTCTGGAACAAAAAAAAACCCAAATCACAGTGCAAGCCTGGAAAAAAATGTGCATTCTTCTTGTCATTTGCATTTTGTTGGATTTTCTGGCAATTTACAAGCATTTAGCATCTACTTTTCTATTTTATTATGAACATATGTCATAAAATTTGCAAAAGGATTCAAATGATTGAGAAGCTTAAGTGTAATTTTGAAAGAATTTAGGCATTTATCTCTAGATCTCCAGGGCTGAAGTCCCACTCCTCTTGAAAACGCTGAAACAATTACAACACTGTAGCCACAGACTGCCAATAATATTTTGTTTTGTATTATTTTTAAAGACATAGTCACATGACAAAGCAGAAAGAAATCGTGATGTTTTTGAGACTCTATAGCTATATGCGTCTGTGATTGTCTAAATAAAAATCAGATATAAGATACTTTTGGGATCTACATCCCTTTGGGATAGCATTTCCTGGGTGCAAAAAAAAAGAAAGCATTTTAAAATCTATACATCTGCTGCAGATGTCATGGAGATGAGTGTTGCACTTTTAAGAGAAAAATGTCATCTACTGTCTTAGCCTCATAAAGTGAGAAAGCACTTACCCAGTGGTAGAGACTAAAGACCCTACAGCTACCTAATAAAACGGAGAAGCGACATTAAGTTAGCATCACTGCAGTGACTGAGACACTTTGCTTCTTATGAAAGGTTTCAGCTTATTTTGCCTCAAGGACGTCCTGTAAGAAAACTGCATTTCCCCAACTCAGCCACAGGGGAAAATACCTTTTATTAAAACTTTGACTATTCCAGAAGGCAGAATCAAGTGCCTGTTTGGACAAATTTCTGAGCACCGGAAAAATCACAAAGCCGCTAAGGCAGATTCATATTTTTAGCATATTCTTATTGTCTATTTTAGCATATTCTTTTACTGTAATATTCTCATGTTTTTGCAGAAAGTAGAAAACACCTCAAAGTAGTACACCCCAAGTAGCATGAGCTGCAGTTTGCTGTGGCACACTGGCAATTCCCTTGACTCGGGCACTGGAAGCTGGTTCCTCCCACAGCATGGACATTCTCTCCTCTTCCTGCAGTTGGTGTTGGGTTGTCCAGGGTACAAAAATCTCCTTGAAGATACCTCCCTGCAAAAGGTTCCTGGTCAGACCCTGCCTCCCGGAAAGGATCTGAACATGCTGCCTGGTCTAGCTGCATATTCTTGAACATGACAATAAAGAGACAATTTTAAATAGAAAGTAAGCTGTGCTGGACAGTTTAGGGTGAGGTAGCCACAAGAAAAGAACACCACTCAGTTACTTAAGATCTAAGATTTATTTACTAAGGGAGATTGGCGGGTGGCTGGCAATTTCTAGCTATGAAACACACACCCACACATCCTCTGCAGAACACACACATCTCCAACTGAAAACTCCTGTATAACTGTGCGGGACACCATGGACTCAGGGCAACAACACTGTACTCAGCACAACTGGCAGGGTTTCTGTAACAGGGGGCTGCAGGGCTGCCGTGTGTGGGAGGAATCAGTGAGCTGCCCCATGCCAGTCACAGCGACTTCCAGCTAATTCTGAAATTGATGTGAACAGCCATTTGGTGCTCCAGAAACCTCAGCCTGTCAGAGCCAGTCAGAAGATCCATGGCAGAGCAGGTGGCATGCCTGCTCAGAGTTAAGAAAGAGCAGCACCTACAAAGGGGAGAAGACATGTGAGGAGGCACATGGAAGAAGACGTTGCTGGGCACATGGCTGGAGATGCCCCCTTGGAAGGTGAAGCTCCACGCTAGAGCAGGGACGTGCCTGAGGGAATGGCTTGTGGAGAATCCATACCAGAGTGGGAACATCCCAACCTGTGTGTGACCCACGCCAGAGTGAAGGAAAATGAGCAAAATGCATGACCTGTCAGAGAGAACCCATTATGGTCCAACCTCAGCTTCCTGCACTGCCCATCACATCCCTGAAAGAACTGAGAGAGGCTAAGTGGAAGGTATGACAAAAACAAGGGAAGCTGGGACCAGGAAGGGGTGGGAGCAGCGTTTGACTGAAGATGATCTGGGGAAACAGGAGGAAAGGTGTTTCCCTAAGTGTTCATTTAACTGTTTACTTTTTCCTTTTTTCTCAATATCCAAATTAGCAATCAAAAGTTTGTGCTGGCTGGCAATAAATTAAAATACATAAAGTTTCCCAATCAGGGGATTTGATTGGCCATGACAAGTATGCTTACTCCAGCTGGTAAAAGTGTCCAAGATCTGCCTGGTGGCCCAGCTTGGACACGTAGCAGTTCCAGCTGAAGCTCAGCCTTCTGGATGATGCTGTACATCTGGGGATGTGATTCCTTCCCTCAGCAAGCAACTGTTTTCACTATTTATTGCTGCCTGACTCAGATGACCGGTAAGTCACCAGTTACCTCATTTTCAGGTCATCTCAGCCTGCTTTAGTTTTCTCTATGTGTTAAGCGAATTAATGGTCTTTTCTGGGGTCACTAACATGTTACAACGATGCAAAGAGTTCCTCTGTGCTTCTGGTTTCCTTCTGTTGCCTACCTGAATCATTTGGAACAGGGCAGGTGTAGTTCAGAGTTTTGGGCAACCTATTTGTGCTTTCCTCGTTTTTCCCAGTACGTACCAGAATCATCTGAAGCGTTAAAGCTGGCAAAGCAGTTCAGATCTCATTTTTTCTGAGTGATAGTTTTGGGCAAGTTTCACCACATGACAAGCCTAGCCTCTATTTCCAAAGGATCTCAAAGCAATCTGCAGGGATTGATACTAAAATGGACATTCTACTTATGGAAAGACAGCCGTTCTTTGAGCTGCAGAAAACAATCATAGATCAGCTAGGTACCAGGTAGAAAAAGCAGAATAACACCAGATTTCTGAAGCAGGAGATGGGGGGATTGTGGGTCAACGCTTTCATAGACTCATCCAACCTTCAGAAATACTGGAGATAATTTACTATTATTCATAAGCTTAATTTGAAAATTATTTTCTCTCTCCAAATAGCATGTTTTCTGATTGGAAATATGAAAGAGATAAGCCATGCGTCGTGTGGGAGTTTTAAAAGGAGGAAAATGGAAGGCTAAATTATATAATGAAAAAGCAGAGTGAAATTATATATGCTGGCTACAAACTGGGGAGAGTGCATTTTCTGAGGAGTTTTGGGCTGCTCTGAAAAAAAGTACAGAAAAAGAGACAGGGTGAACTAGTCTAGCCCAGTGTAGGTGAGACAGAAACCTCCCAGCTATTCCAGTTTTCCACTTTCAGGCAATTGTTATCATAAGCCTTTTCTATGAAAAAATCATGTTTCAGTCAAAGAACTCAAATGTCCACTGTTTACGTAAGATAGTTATTTGTCTGCCTGATGGGGTGTAGGAGTTGTGAACCTCCAAAGCGTAGAACAAAGATTAGAAAGTCAATCAAATGGGACAGATTCAGTAATGTTAGTGCGGGACCCAAAGCCGCAACATTAAGTAGGATTCACTGCTATGAAGTTTAGAGGCTGTAACCAAAACTTGACCCTCCTGGGAGCACAGTGTGAAGGAGAACAGCCTTATCCTCCCAGCTTGGTGACAGTAACAGTAACTAATAAACTTCTCTGGACCAAGAAGTGGCAATGAGTCTCTAAAGGATATGAATGAGCATCAAAGGAGACATAAAGGATTTACACTGGAAGAAAAGTATTAGATGCTTGATCCTGCTTTCACTGGCACTACTGAAGAGCTGTGGTTTGGTTGTTTCTGTGAGAGTAGGCTCTGCATCTAGAAGCAGAGACAAGATTCTGCTCTAGGCTACATCCATGGCACTGAGATTGGTAGAGTTGCGTGGAGGCAACTGACAGTAACATCTTGCCTTGTCTGTAAGCGCCAACCTATAATCTCTCACCTTCTCCAGCATAAGAACAAGTAATTTGACAAAAATCAGGTTTCTCTAATGTTAAAGTCTGGTCTAAGTAACTCTTTTTTTTTTCTTTTTTTTTTTCCTGGAGTCTGTAACACTTTGTTTAACATAATAAAATACATTTGCATCAAAATACTTGGGAATCTCTTCTGCCAAACGTGTGCAATATTAGTAAATATTTTGCAATTTACTTTTTGTACAAGGAGCTATTAATAGATTTAGTAATGATCTCATTTCATTATAATTTGCAAACAAAATCAGAACAGCAGAATTAATTAGCAGGTCTGGTTCACCTATGGACATTATTTGAAGACGAATGACAAGGCTCCGGCCAAGGAGTAATAAAAGAAAATTAAAAGGGAATTATTTTAGCCTTCTGCTGAGCCAGATGAAGAAAACTGAAAAGAAATTAATTAAAAATACCAAAATACAAGTCTGCAGAAATATAATGTTTAATTGGAACTTAAATTCAAATAAATTAGTTAGTTTTGGTTGATTACTGTTGCAAAGCATATTTTAAAGGTTCAAAGTGCTGAGAACTGCTGGGTCCGGCAGAATGGTGCTCATTCACATCTGCTCCTGTAGGAGGTTGATAAGCCAGGATTATTTTATGCACACGATATTTTCTTCATCTTTCCAAAATAGCCTGATAAAATAACACCTACTCCCTGAAGTTCTCAGCTGAAAAATCAAGTTGAAAGTTCCACCCCAAACCATAACCGTGAGCAGTGGAATAAATAGATATTTCACCCTTCCGATATCCAAAAATGCTGGCAAAACTGAAGTTCTTTGTTTCCAAGCAGAAAATCTGTTCCTCTTCAAAGTTCAGTGAAAGCATTCCTTCCTTTCTTGATGGGAGACGAACCCAAGAAAGCTGGGTTGTGGTGGTTGTGTGCAGGTCTCTATTCCTAATGCTTCAGCCTATGGATGGTGCCCCACTCCTTCAGTTCCCATTTCCGTCATCATCGTACATGCCAGGCTGGAACATGCTGTTGAGAGGTGATTAATGCTGGATTTTAGACTGGGTAGATCCCACCTGGTGACAGCCATCTTGAAGGAATACAAAGCTAGGTTGCTACTTCTTTGCTTTCATGGTCTTGGGGGACCCAACTGGGACATGATGCAAGATATAGAGAGGAAGCTGGGAACTAGAGGGGAAAAACATGTTCTGATTGAACTGATATTTCATGACAGGTCTTCTTGGCCAGCAGATATGAGACACTTGGCTGGGTCTGACGTATATCACCATGTCAGGGTGTTCACAGCCCTCAAAACCATGTCCATTGAAAACCACTGAAACATATAGCAGATTCATAGAAGCATAGAGTGGTTAGAGTTGGAAGGGACCTTAAAGACCATCGAGTTCTAAACCCCCCTGCCCTGGGCAGGGACACCTCCCACCAGACCAGGTTGCTCCAAGCCCCATGCAGCCTGGCCTTGAACACCTCCAGGGATGGGGCAGCCACAGCTTCTCTGGGCAACCTGTTATTATTAACATGTGGCTGGTAACAGCTCCTGAGACCATCCTCCCCTACATTTCCAAGTGACTGCCTCTTCAGTGGACATGTGGACAGTGGACAGCATTAACTACCACAGGTGGTCCAAAGAAGTCAGATCACAGTGAAAAAAAATCTGTTTTGCCTTTGTGACTAATATTATTTAACAAAAGAGACTACAGATTCAAAGTCTTTAAAAAGAACCGGATTATCTAAACTTCCCCCCTCCCAGAGTTTTTTCCTGACACTATGTGCATGGCAGGATTGCTTCAGATTGTATCAAATAGGACAAGAAAAATTCAGCCTCTTTTAGGCATTTAAGACACTGCGGGCAGCACAGAACAGAAAGCTAACAAGGTTTCCACCAAGTCAGTCCTTAGGAGAGATTGTCAGATGGCATAATGCTTGAATGGGTATTGTCAAAAAATATCAGGGTTTAGACGTCAGTCTTACAAAACTAGAAATAACAAGCAAGTAGGTGATAGACATCTCCTAGATGTCCATGGCAGCACAATTCTTGTATCAATAACGCCCAGGTAACTGCTTTAGAACAGAGGTGAAGTAAACTTAAGTAAATCCTCCTTTTTGGCCTACCCTCCCTTGGGTTAGGAGCTCCTGTTCTCAATATAGCACCATCTCTCCCGCACCACTACTTTCTTAAAATGCATTCTGGTCTCCATGCTCCCTGAAGCACAGGGGACTGAGGGCTACATACTACTTCTCAGCGTGGCCAGGCTTCTTCCCTGTTCCCATCCCTCTGACAACCAGTGGAGCCTTTCAGCAATGCACGGTGCCTTTGAGAGAAGGCTGTGCTAAAATATTTATTTTTGTCTCAGGACGTGTAAACACCGGTTTTCATTCCAGAGCCCAAATAATTTCCCACCCTTCCAGTGCTGTCAGTGTAGTTTATGGATCTTATAGCTAACGATGGAAAATTCACAAGTGATACGATCTGCAGAAGTAACCCAAACCCATTCCTTTCATTCCTCGGATTCTACAGGGAGAGCAGGGCACGGATTTTGTGTGCTGAGGAAAGACTGGTGTATTCGTGAGGCGCTATCATACATATTAAACAGGAGAGTGCTCCTCAGAGGCTGAAACAACACCCAGATGAGAAGAATTCATGTACCAGGAATCCTGCCTGGTTTGCTTTACATTCTGCTAGGAAGAAATAAAGAAAACAACAGTATTTATCAAAAGCTATTTGAAGCACCTCTGCTGTTTTTCTCACGTGCTGTGGTAGTTTCTGTAACTCAAAGTGATTAGGTAATAAAGAAAACTAATGAACACAAAGAAACAACATTTTCAAAGTGTTTATTAATTGCTTCTGAACTGATTACACTTTTAAAATAAATTCCTTTTGCATCTATACAAAAATCACAGTCATGGAAGAGACCTCTGGTTGAGAGTGACTTGCAGCATGTCATGCGGGGCTGAAACTACTATTTATTCTTTACGATAAGGCACAAAAAAATCCCAGAAGATTGCTGTGGTTGCTGCTCAGAATTTTTAAATCCTTCCAAGGCAATCAAGATCAGTATTTTGCAAAGCAGGGGGGCTACAACTACTGTAGGATTTTTTTATCCAGTATGCCATATTCTGCCACATTCCTCAGTATTATTAGTAGTAAAGTGATTTTCTCCACCTTGTTGATGTTGCCTTAGAAAACCCCTTTGTTCACAAATATGAGCTAGTCCTTATATATAGCTAAAGGAATAAAAGTCTTCTGTTCTGAAAGCAGCCTGGTGTCTTACGCCGTCCTGTTTTATTTAATATCTGAAATTGGAAGACATCTTTTACTGTTAACTTTTCTAATCTTACTATAAAAGGCACATAAAGAAATGGTCCCTTGTTTGCTTCTCTCAGAGATGCCTTGGAGTTTTAAAGGGATTCAGCATGGAAGGGGCAAATGGGTGAGCCATACCAGGCTCTGCTCCATCACGGAAGTCTGTATACAGGGGGGCAAAAAGCAAGGCAGATGCGTTTAATATTCTCCCAAAAGAAAGCCCATGAGCTGCAGTTGCTGCTGCAGTTTGCACTGTCCGACATGAATGCGCCCCAGGATTCCTCCACAGCCCTGGAAATGGGGGCTAGTAGACAAAGAGGTTGAGGCTTAGCACAAGGAAGAACTCGTGGCCTCTGTACCAGGAGCTTGGGACAGGTTGGACAAGGAGCAAAGGGCAGACAAGGGACAGAGGTAAGGACAAGGGCCATATCAGTAACACTGTCCTAACTACTCAAAATGCTGTTATAAAAGTCTTGGTCTGCCCAAGCCTCGAGACAGAACACGGCTCTTTCCTTCTGGGAGAGAACATGCCCAAAGGTGTCCACTTCCCAAAGCAGGCTTTGTAAAAGCTCAAAATAACAAACAAGGGTAAGATAACCTTGAAAACAAAAGAAACTCAGATTTTACTTGCTGAGGGTGCTAAAATCTCCTCTGAGTGCTCTACCCTGTCAGGTTGGTCCCTCACAGATCCAGTTCTGCAGTTTTTTTCAGTGATTCCCTGCATTAAATAAGCAATAAGCGCTCTCAGCCCCCAGAAGGCACGAGGCTGTGCTAGAGGTCTGCACCCAGAGCAGATCACCTTTCTCTGCTCTGGTTTCAGGGCTCCCCATGGCTGTGTGACCCCTGCCTGCCCCATCCCACCTTCTGGATGCCAAGCACATCCAGCCAGCTGCAGGGAAAGTGCCACCTTTCTCTCCGCTGTGGTGTCCCCTTGACTGAGCATGCTGCAGCATGGATGGGGTGACTGAGCAGACTTTCGTGTTGTCCCATCTCTGCCATCTGGATATAATGTCTTATCTTCCTCTGTCGTAATCTATGGCCCCTCAAGATATCACCATCAGAGATGGCACATTGTACAGCATTGGTGTACCTAGGTCTGGGACAGAGAAAGATATCAGAGAGATTTCTCTCCTGTCATTCAAAGATAATACAAAACTATCTAAGGAGATCTAAGGAGATCTCCGGGAATGCTGAAACAATAATTTCTTTTTCAAACAAATACCCCTTTGACATAAGTTATGGCTTCTCCCATGTGTTCACTTAACCCTCTAGCAATGCCTAAGGTTCCAGGCCTGCATGATGTGTTGCACCTTCCAGCAGCCTGTGTGTCCTCACCTTCCACACGAAGTTGGTGAACTTCATGGGATGGGTAGTGTTGCACGTGCCATTCGCACCTCCTGAGGTTGCTGCTTTGGGTGGTGGGGTAGCTGCTTGGTAACTGTCCCACATACCATCATCTGTGATGCCATGATCCCCATATTTATCCTATGGCACTCTCTGCAGACGTTTCACCATTTCTCTCTGCTCACACCTCACAGACTGTACTCTGAATGTGTTGCCATGCCTGAAGCTTTTCTAATTCTTACAGACACTGATTTCTTTACAGGGAACAGAAAATGTTAGCAGCTTCCTGAAGTCCTGTGGGGAAACAAACTGCGTCTCAGGGCTCTTTTTTGGTGACTAGACCATGAATAGTGAGTCCAGGCAGAGACCAGATCCTCTGATGTATCTAATAATTCTCAACTAAAAGCAGCCCTCAGTATATAAAATCTGCCTTAGAACTTTTTAGAAAAAATCTTATCTCATGCAAACCAGTAAGTCCTGTAAAGGTATCAGCCCTGCACTATTCTTATTTTGTAGAGAAGAACTCTGAACAGAGAGAAGGACTCATTCTTCTTACGCATCTACTAAACGCTGGTCTGGACCCAGCTCCATGGTAGAACCACACCATACTGCAAAACCTGAACCCAAGTCTACTGCTGGTCTTACCAGCACCTGAAGTCTGTCAAGGCTTCCTAGACAGCAACATTTTTGGAAAAGGGGTTCTAGGGGAAATAGGAAATCAATGGAAAATTTCAATGATTCAATGAAATCAATGGAAAAACTCCCTTATAAACAACACATCCTTATAAAGCCAATTTTATAAAAGTCTTACAGAGGTCTTAGCACAGCCTGGAGGTGTGGAAAACGAAATATTAGTTGTATTTATGAAATAAGTGATATGGTAATAATATTAATGATGCACTGTACCAGTTTAAGGGCTTTATGATCTTTGAAAGTGCCTAAAAAGGTCTGAATCTTTGAAAAAAAAAAAATTGAATATATACCTGAATGTATTTTGCCAGAATTTCTTGGAAAATTATTTGCTTTCTTATTAGACTGGATGGCAGCTGACTGCAGAAAAATACCTTAGAGTAAATTATGCAAATTATCTTAAGTTTTGCAGTCCTACCGTAACCCTGCATTAAGATTATGGGAAGATAAAATAGTGTTCAAATAAAGTCGAACGGGGTTTCGGAGAGAAAAGCCGGGGTTTTGGTTAGGGGGAGTCACCTCGGCTGCAATGGTGGCTCAGCTCCAGGCGGCTGAGGACAGGCTTTCAGGGGGCAGGGAGGGGGCCAGGCTTTCCTTAAACCACTGGGTTTAACAGGAGAGAGCATCACCACCCCCAGGGTGGCTGGGGAGAAGAAGACAGCTATCTAGGACCTACCTCTCCTCTGCACAGCCTCCTGAGGGACTTCTAGTTATTATTTCATTACCACTGTAATGTAAATATAGGGATGGTGTTCTCTTCACATGGGGGCATCTGATGTTGCTGTATTAACTGTGCTAGCAGAGGGCACCCTGCAGACTTAAAAATTATTAGAGAAAAGGCTCATATGTACGAGTTATATATTGTAAATTTTCACAGGATTTCCCTTGGCCTGCTGCCACGCTGGAGCTACTTTTTTTTTTTTAATGTTTATGGAATAAGATTCCCCAAACTGGCATTCACCATTCCACTACACAGCCAGTGAACGTCGCAGGAGAAGGTTGGTGACACAAATTCCTGCAGGCAAAGCACTAAATGCTTTGATGTCATTCATAAATACTTTCAGAGGTATGAAGCTTTTTCCAAGAGCTTCACAGAACAATGGTTGAAAGCCTGCTCCGATTTCTAATCCTGGCTTTGTTCTGGTATAAACAAAGTACAGCAGAATGGATAACTGATAGTTTTTTATTAGTCATTAAAAATTATGTGATCAAAACACTGTTTTTGCTAATCCAGTAGATGATTCTAAGGAAATTGTTGGTTTGGGGTGGGGTTTGTTTCCTGTTATGTTATCTAATATGAACATGGATGAAAGAGTATAAGAGAAAATTGACTTTAAGTATAGAGTATCTGGCTATTCATCCAGACATCAGTGTTCAGAAGATAAGAGCTCTGTCCTAGCAAGCTTTACAGATATCTTTAATTGGCATAGACTGTTTGACAAGTTTGTGGCTGAAGAACTTGAAAAAGAGGCATATTTCTCCATCTCATAGTAGGAAGCTTGGGTACGTGTTGTCAAAAATCCTACTGCAAGCCCATATTGGATTTGTCTTGTCATGCTAGGTTTCATTCTGCTCTGTTCCATACCCAGGATCTCCCTGGTGATAAGTATTTACTAAACCTGAATTTAATGTATAGTACATATTTTTTCTGCACGGTATAGCAAATGCTAATTAGTCACTACGTCTAAGTAACATTACAATATTTTCATTCTTTACATCAAAATAATCGGTTAAAATCTCTTGTTATGGGAGACAGCTCATAAACCTCTATTATGTTGCTGGGTTTCTGATTCCTGTAGAGAAGAGCTGCTGTCTTCTTATATATTGTTCAAAATATACTAACCACCATGGATTCCATATTGGGTTAAAGCGCTCGTATTAAAACATTTCTGCTGATGTAATTGCAAGGACACTCCTGGTTATTTTTGAAAGGTAATGTCAACCAGGATATGTTATTGAGGACTTGAGGACTGGATGAAAGCAATTGTCACACCTGTCTTCAGGCTGAGGGGGACTCTTGAGATCATCCAGTCCCTCTGCTCCCTGATGAAAAGGAGTCAGCTCCAGCATGTTGTCCCACCATCCCTGGAGGTATTCAAAAGATCGGTTGACATAGTGCTTAGTGACATGGTTTAGTGATGTGGGGTTTTTCTAATCAGAGTTGGGTTGATGGTTGGACTAGATGATCTTTAAGGTCCCTTTCAACCTAGACAATTCCATGATTCTATGATTCCATTTTATAGGGCCTGGCAACTTCTTAGGAGTCAGGGACAGCATCTTCTTTTGAGATTTGAATGGACTCTGGCACAGACAAAATGACTCACCCAAAGTAACCCAGATGATCTGAGAGGAGAACTCAAATCTTTTAGCTCCTGGAGAGGGAAACATATTCTTGGTTGATTCAATAATAACACACAATTCACTGTATTCCTTTGACTCCAGAAGTTCAGCCTCCCAACTAGTTTGGTTGAAGCTGGCTTGTAAAACATGGTGTGCAGCTGGTTCCTTCCAACAGAGAGAAGAAATGACATGGGTACGCACTTTTGGTCCAGGTTTGTTTTCACTGAGACATCTACAGAAGTTGTGGTCTCATTTCACCCTCTTTTCTCCCACTCCTATCACTGGGATGCCAAAAAAAAGGCTGCCACTGGGAGAAGTCTGTTTATATGTTCCTGTCAGTGAACATCACACTTCATTTTCCTGGCCCTGCTGGCACCAGACAATGGAGATGCAGGAAATGGAAATGACACCTGATGCTCAGGAACGGAGGAAAATGAGGTCTGAAGACAAGGTATCTGTTGTGACAAACCTTTTGATGGCCCTTATAGGACAAAGAAGGCCAGGGAATATGTCCCAGGTCTCATCTGGTCACAAACAGCAGCAATCCAACACGTGTGGCCTGGGAATGGAACTACCACTGAGGATAACTCGCCCTTACGGGCAACAAGACTGTCCCTGCAAAGCACCTTTGTGAGGGTGTGGGAAGGACAAGCCCTTGGTCTTGTGCAGAGCTTTGGTTTGCAGGAGAATGATCCGCTTGCACCACTGATGAGACGGTTATGAGATGAAAATGCACACAGGATTTATCTAAGAGATTTCTCACAGATCCATGGAGCAGTAAATTGACAGCTGGAGGCCTGAAATTGACCTCTCATCAGGACGGCGCAGTGTTGCACAGGGCTGTTAGAGGAGACCCTGCAAGAGACACAGAACAAAAGAGAGACTGAAAGAAAATGCCGAGATTGTCTCCTGGAGGCAAGAAAGAAAAAACATCTGATTTTGAAGGGTGGAGCCCAGAGGAAGTGAAAGAACCCAACCTCCAAAGGGCAGCTGGTAGAAAACAAAATGTATGCCAAAAAACTGTCTACCTGGGAGATTAAACATCTCAGTAATTTTGCCACTGCAGAACCCAAATCAGAACCAGCCACAGACACAATGCCCTGCAGCGACCCTGACACCCACCAGCATGAGGACGACGGTGGTCAGAGTTCCATGGAAAGATGACTGCCTCCAGGGACTTTGTAAGAACAGCTGGATTTAAGAAGGTAACCAAGCCAAGTGCTTACATGCTGTCCTACGACAGTGAGATCTTGGGCAAGTTTCCTTGCTGTTGGAGACTGACACATTGTGTTAATTGCCATAAAAAGGAAAGGGCCAGGCAAATCACTGAACCAACTCATAATGCTTTCCCTCATGCAGAATGCTGCATTTTGTCCAAGAGTCAAAATTAAGGTTCTGACTTGGGTTGGCACCATCAAAGCAGCAAAGGATTAGGTCCTCGCACCCAGTGACACCAGCACGTGGCAGAATGTGTGCAAGGTGGCTAAACCCAGTAAAGCCAAGGTGGACCACGTGCTTTTCAGACTGAGCAACTGTGTGGGCAGTGCAGGCAAATAATCCTTGGTCTGAGCAGCTGGAGGGCAACAGAGAGTGAGATACTAGAATTAGCCCTGCTTTTCACAGGTAGGTGCCTTTATGAGATGCAGCGCAGCAGAAAGTAGGTTCTTTCAAGTTCAGTGCCGTACAGGTGATGGTGAGAAGAAAATCGGCCCAGGAAGAAAGCTCCTGAGATCTGGTGCAGGAACTCTGGGTGTTGTGGAACACCAGGCAAACTGAATTCACACTGTTGTTTTTAAAACAGAATTAAACTCACTTGGTGCCATTGAGCATAGAGCCATCTTCCCACATCCAGCCAGAGCCTGTGCTGTTCCTCAGTCCAATCCAGAAACATTCTGGTTTAATACTCTTGAACAGGTCCTAGAAATGGTGATAAATTGCAAAGTGACTTATGAAAGCCAGCCTGAAAATGGAGGTAAGGGTAAGTAAAGAGAACAGAGAGCAAGATACATCTCCTCTCCTGACTGTTCCTTAAGTGGCGGACAATACTGCTTCTCCACATCTTCTGATCAGGAAGATGAGCCCCACAGATCATGCCTGGAATAAAGACTATGTACGTGTAAGCTCACAAGGAAGTAAACATGCTTTCAGGGCTCCTGGGCAGATTTTCAAAGGACATTTCTCAGGGCAATACATGTGAACCAACTGCACCCCAGCCTCCTGGAGTTTCCTACACAGAGCTTTATGTAGGAGCGTTATGTTAGTGCTATTGCTACTACTATTACTGTTACTATTACTATTACTATTCCTACTATTACTACTACTGTTGCTCTACCATGCAGCTAGCTCCCAAGCTAATAGAAAGTATTATCAATCAAAGGTAAAATCTGGTCAGGGCAGAAAGCGTAGGCACCGACAGATCTGTGTAAAGAGCCCGGGACCAAAGCTCATTAAATTTTATACAATCTTTCCTCCTACGTGTTTTCAGTGCTCATTTCCTCCTGCCTAACCTTTAACTCCTGTTTATTGTTAGAAAGTGAAGCCTGCAGCAGAAAAATCCCCCCACCCAAAAAAGACAAAGACGAGAGAGGAGTTTGTCTTGTCCACATTTGTAATGGAACCCAAGGAAAGCAACCTTTCAGTGGTACGGCTGGGCCCCATCCTTATCTCCTGCTGCCATAAACAAAGCTTCAGAGCAGTGTCCTCACGCAGAAGCGTGACCAAAGCTGCCTTGGTAAAGTGGTGGGAGCAGGAGTAGCTTGAGGAACGCTTGAGTGTTGGGGGGGGTTCAGAGGTGACCGTGCTTCCCTGGTAGGCGAGGGGAGGCTGAACAGCCACAGCCTTTGCAGCGTGGGGCGTGTGTAACTGGATGGCTGGGAAAGTCTTGCTCACGTGGGGAAGTCTGAGCAGGGATAACGGGTATCGCTCTAGTAGCAGAGACAGGAGTAAGAAAGCAGCCAGACCAGGGAGGCCTTNGGAGGTGCTGGAGCGCTCGCAGGGAGGAGGGACAGGGCTTCTTTTGCAAAGGAAGCATTTCCCAAGAGTGGGGACATCTTGGTTTGTAGGCAATGAGCACAGGGAATGCACAGTGCCGCAGGCTTTTCCCGTGACCATTCCTACCAGCTTTGCTGGGGCGAGGAGGGGAGGTGGAGAGGGGCAGTGGAGGAGGCTGTCTCCTGGCATCCTTCACAGGATGATTCTGAGTAGCTGACAGGGACCCTCACCTCTCCCCTCTCCCCTTTGTTTCTTTGCCTGCTGGGAACTCCTAAGGTGTACACTGAAACTGGAAGTGCCCTGTAACGTCACAGTCGTAACTCCTTCCTCTCCTTTAAAGTCAATGTACTGCCAGAGCGACAGCGCTGCTTGGATGTCAATCTCTGAGGCATCTGCACGGAAACGGAAGATCTTCAAAGAATAAGAAAATCATTACCATTTCACTGGCATCACTGATCACCAGGAGATGAGCTCCCTGCTCCCGGCAGGATTGCTGGCTGGAATTCCAGTCCTTCTTCTCCTTGGAGAAGGAGTAGCAGCTCCCTCTGTAAGCCACCCACTGCTCAGGGCAGCGTGGACAGCCTGCAAAACAATCATACATGTCTCTTCCCATTCGTAGTCATAGCCTAGTTCATCACAAACACATTTCACAAATACACCCTCTCCAGAAAATTATTCTCCACAGTTAGAGTAATGCCATCCCTGGAGCTCTTCTGAGGCTGTCAAAGACAATGTAATTACCTGCATCAGCACCTCTGAAGGGCTATGTGAAAGGCAGCCATTTCCCAGACGGGAATAGGTGGGAGAGTGTGGGGGCTTCTCTTGGAACCTTCCTTTTTCTTCCCACCTTTTTGCCTTTTTGTTTTTTTCCCTCCCTTTTTTGTTCTGTCTTCTCCATAGAAACGTTGTCTTTGACCTGTGCTTCCTTCTATTCAATGGGATAGACGAAGCCCTGGCAACCTGACAAGTTTGTGGCAGGTCACCCATTTCCACACAGGCTCCACCACTAGCGCTGGGCCACTGCTAGGGCACATCCTGTAGCCATTTCTGAAGTACTGCTGCTTCATAGCATTTCATGACAGCCTGGTCAAAAGGCCTAAATCTCCTAAAAACAAGAATCATTTTATAACAGCTGCTGGTCATGGAGGTCTTGCAGTTTGAAGAACCCTCCTTCTCCTTCCAGGAGACCAGCTGATGCTATTAGCCCGTGGATGGCACCTGAACACCTCAGGGTTCATTGTCTCACAGCACTGATGTCCAAATCCACAGAAAAGAAATGGGCCTTCAGATTATGACCTCCAGCCTGGAGCTGTACTCGTTAGGATGTAAATATTCTCGAGTGGCTGAGCACCCAACACAGTGTGCTTGCTGTACACTGAAATCTACTCAGTTGATCTTCCAAAGGCATCTACCCCTTACTTTCTTGTTCATTCTGAGGGCAGGTCTAACTAGACCAAGCTTAACAATTAAAAATCTCAGAAAAAAAAGAAGCAAGCCTTATTAATGGATAAAAGGTACTTCCATGCTTTTCTTGGACCCCTGAGCGGATTTCAAGAGCTCTGTTTGGCTCCCTGACGAAGCTCTAAATTCAAATCCAATGTTTTCAATGGAGGAGATTGAAAGAAGAGCCAGACTCTTTTCAGTGGTTCCCAGCGAGAGGACGAGGGGCAACGGGCATAAGTTGGAACATAAGAGGTTCCACTCAAATATGAGGAGAAACTTCTTCACGGTGAGGGTGACAGAGCCCTGGAACAGGCTGCCCAGGGAGGGTGTGGAGTCCCCTTCCTTGGAGATTTTCAAGACCCACCTGGACACTGTCCTGAGTAACATGCTCTAGCTCTAGGCAATCCTGCTTCAGCAGGGGAGTTGGACTAGATGATCTCTATGGTCCCTTCCAACTCTAAAAATTCAGTGAAATTCAGTGAAATTCAGTGAAATTTACCCTTGATAATAAAACCCACTACTGTCCCCAGCACTGCCAAGAAGAGGATCACTAGGGTGACTGTGATAATCCAGCAGGTAGTACGTGACACAGGAGAATCTAACAAGAAGAAAAAGAACATAGATGTGAGAAAGGTGAGGCTTTCTCAATGGGATCAGCTCTAAAAATACAACTTACATTGAACCGCAGTGCCTATTTACCTCAGGCTGTACTCGTGTCAGAGTCCAATGCTGTCTGACCAGGTTATTTTTGATATTCCACATGGATAATTTAATGTTTAATACCCAACATACTTACTTGAAGATACGTGACGTTACATGGGATTCTGATTTAGCAGAATGATACAATTATGTGTTGGAAGCACAACACAAGTGCAAATTACAGAATATAGGGATGTCAATGCACAGCTAAATCATAATACAAATGGAATTCTCATTGCCAGTCTCTATGATGTGCTAACCATCACAACCCTGGGTGGCACCAGGAAGGAATACATGGGTTTAAGCAGCTCAAGCCTATTGCTCTCTTCAAAACTCCTTTTGTCAGTTGTTCAGTGACTGTACTCTGTGTTAGGCTGAGCCATGTATGCTGCCCCCATGCTGGTCTGGCTAACTCAGGAAAACATTCACACTCTTGCTTAACTCATGGACAAAAATTTACACACCCAACTGATCCACACAACTGGAACGGCCAGTTGATCAACCCAACTGATGCAACTGTTAATCTTAAAAAAAGGTACCTCTCTGGTCCCCTGAATGTTAAGTTCAACCTTCTCTCTGACAGCAATGTTCAATCACTGTATAGTTCATAAGCACATTGCACTTGCCCATCTCCTTTGAGCCTTCTCCCATTGTAGGGGCTTATTGATCAGTCAGAACTCAGGATTACAGCTGAAGAGTCCCAAATCCAGATATAATGACTGTTTTGATATGGCATCAACGGGAATTATTAGTCCACACATTACTTAACTCTGTTGGAGCTGCTAGTCTCCAACTTAAACCTGCCTTGAACTGCCCACCCTTCCCAGCTTCCAACAGCAGGATAGAAAAGAAAAATTTTTAGCCTACAAATGCAAATTTCTAATTCAGACACGAAATCTGTTAGACTGTTTATTCAGTAATGCATACATTTTCCCATTATTAAGAGCTTTTACCTTTGTTCTTGATGTTCTTGTTCTCCTCTGTTGTTTGTCTTCTCATCATCTCTTTCTTGGAAGAAGGGCTGTGTTTCACGTTCAGATAGATGTGCTCGTTTCTATTCCCATCACATGCTTTTAACTGTTGCTTTTTTTCACTTTTTTTTACTTGTAATTTAAAAGTGCAATTAGTTTCAAAGTCCAAGTCTGGATCTGAATTTCCCTGGCGGTCAATAGAAATTTGCTCCCTGCAGCCTGGAATCATTTCTAACAACAGAGCATATTATTAGCCAAAGAGTAATACATAGGAGGAATGACGTCCAAATCAGCTTTCTGGAATACAAAATCATTTAAACAGTGGCAATAGCTTATGAAGAGCTCTAGCTTTTGTGATTAAACTGCTGCTATGACAGATGCTAGGTAGGGCATTTTTGCCTTCACAGGTAAATGAGGTTATCTAGCATTCTCCACAACAACTAATACAAGCAACTTAGGCCTGACTGAGATGACAAAGGTAAGGTAAGCAATTTGCTTACGTAGCAAATGGATGCACAGAATCACAGAATCACCACGGTTGGAAGGGACCTCTGAGATCACTGAGTCCAACCTCAAAAAAAAAAAAAAAAAAAAGAAAAACACCACCTCCCAAAAAAAACCCCAACAACAAAACAAAAAACACAACGCCCCACCACATCACACCCACCCACAAACCAACAATCTCGGGCACTAGAGCATGCCCTGAAGTGCCACGTCTACACGTTTCTGAAATACCTCCAGGGATGGCGACTCCACCACTTCCCTGGGCAGGCTGTTCCAGTGCCTGACCACCCTCTCAAGAAAGTAATTCTTCCTAATATCTAATCTAAACCTCCCCTGCCCCAACTTCAGACCATTTCTTCTGCTCCTGTCATTATTCCCTTGGGAGAAGAGGCCAATGGGTAATTCTAGCAGGACAAATTGCAGAACGCATTTCTCTCTTTCACTGCAAGGACCATCAATAAAAAAAATAGAGATGCATTTGGTCTATATCAATGATTCACATACCGATTTAAAAACAAAAACTCTTTGAGCATTCAGACAAGAAAATCGGTGGGAGGTTACCTTAATTAAGGAAGCTGAAATACAATAGCAGAACAGGTGATGCATCTCTTCTGGTATCCATATGTGACTCTGCAAGGTTACAAACTGAGCATTACCATCAGACTGAAACAGAGCAACTGAGAGATGAGAAAAGAGTATTGTGGTCACGCACACAGGAAACTTGCATTCTTCTACCCCAAGCACAAAGCTTTACCCTTTCAGATTTAACAGTTGCAAAACCTGTGCCTGCCATGGTCACACCAAACTCTGTTTGAGCTAATCGCAATGTCACATTCGCTGAGCAACAGAATGCATAGAATAAGTTGAATCTGTAGAATCCATTACTGAAATCATGGGCTTATGCTGCCAGTTCCTTTCCTACAAGAACAATTCCTCTGGTTTGCCCAACAATATCAGCCTTTTCATGCAAGTCTTTGGTCTGTGTAGAAAAAAGCTTCTCATGCCTGCTTTACAGGCAGGTTGGGACTTGACTTCAGATGGACAAGAGTAATTATAGTACCTTCAGAACAAAACAGGGCTTCACAAATCACTCATGTTGTTAACTCTGAGAATTAATCAAAATCTGGAAACATAATTTTATGAACATTTGCATAACTATTTTCACTTTATAAGTTAACAGGAACAGGTGTCTTCAATATCAAAAGATAAAAATAATTTCCGTCCCTTTTCTTCATTTCTTTTCCTTTCTTTTTCTTCTTACTCCATTTATTTTTAAGGACAGGAACAAGAACGGGTCAAAGATGTAAACCTTGGGGTTGGGCTTGATCGCAGTAACTGAGAAGATGGTGGAGTTCAGGATCCTGAAAAGAAGGGGCAAAAAATGAAAAGCAGACTCACAGCCCTGGACATAAGGAGATGAGACTTCGGCCTGCTCAGGAATCTGCTTTCAAGAATCCCCTAGCCAGCAGTCCTGGAGAGAAGAAGGGTTCAGAATAGCTGGTTGGTTTTCAGCTCCTCTGAAGTCAAGAAGGGTCCATCCCAATGAGTAGAATACAAAGCAAAGGTGGCAGCGGGCCTGCATGGGTGAGCAAGCAGCTCCTGACTAAACTCAGACATCAAAGGTAAGTGTACAGGAGGTTGCAGCAGGGTCAGGTCACCCAGGAGGAATCCCCTAACCTGCAGAGATGGGGTTAGGAAAGCCAAAGCCCACCCGGATTCAAATCTGAAAAGGGATGTGAAGGGCAACAAGAGAACGCTTCTACAGGTACATCAGCAAGACGAAGACCAGGAAAAAATGCGAGCCTGCTGCTGAACGTGCAGTGGAGCTGGTCGCAAAGACATAGAAAAGGGTGATATACTCCGTGATTCAGTGCCGCCGCCTTCTCCATCTTTGGATGGAGTGACGTGATGACCTACCTCCAGCAATCTCTGGTCTACGAAAACTGTGAGGAAGTCCAGCGCAAGGTAGACTTGTCCTCTGTAGAGGAGAATCGCATTAGGGAGCATTTAAATGAAATGTACATACACAAGTCCATGGGCCCTGATGAGACACACAGCAGGAATCACACAGAGGGTGGGCACTGACTGGGCGAAGAGCTTTAGCATTGTTTTACAAATCTGTGGCTCCTTGTGGGAAGGTTTTTGACATAAACATCAGACTTATCACACTCCCCAGCAAACTGGGTCTAAATTCTGGCTTCCTTTTTTTAACTCAGTATAAAAAACTAAATAATTAAACTTATTAAAACATAACTAATCAAACTATATGCAGTCCTCCAGCCCAGAGCTGGCATATACCTGTGCAGGAAGTGCAGAGTCAAAACAACTTAGGTTACAGCTTGCATCTGGCTCCTCTTTCTGAAACCACATCAAATCCACACTTTGACAAGATAACACCAGCTTATAGGAAATGCTTCTTCTGAAGACTGTAGCTTCAACCAGACAGGAAGCATTAGCTTCACAAAAAGCTTTATTGCTTTTTGCTCGTAGGAAGGAACGTTTAATAAGAAAGGCAACGAGGAAGGTCTGGGTGCTTCTTTTCTGTGATGCCATGTGTATGTCATCATGCCACTTCTTTGTGTGTTTCAGCAGATAGGCTTGTATTGCAACATGTCCATAGTTATAGAACTTAAGCCAAACACCTCCATTTCTGTTTGGTTTGGTTGTTTGTTTGTTTGTTTGTGGGGGTTTTTTTGCTGCCCTGAGTACTCAAGACTTCTCATGAAAATACATTTGAAACTAATTTGAAATACAATTAACAGAAAAATAAACTTTTCCTCCTCAAAATATTCTCTTCTCACCTACCCAAGCATCTCCTCCATGTAGTGAATTCTGAAGTAATCATAGGAAACTGATCATTCTGCTCATGCTGAGACTAAAATCCTTCTGTACACCTATGTGGAAGGCAAAAGCCTCTGCTTCATTAAGGTTATCCAATCAAGGACCCTTTCAATGCAAAAGAACATAATATGGAAGAAAGGATTAAGCAGAAATCTGGAGAGACACAAACTTGGTGCACAAGAAATAGCAGACTGTCCTGGTTGGAGGACCAGGTTTGAGGACCATTTTGCAATGCCAAAGACCAAGAGTCTTCAGCCACTAACTGAGGGGCCATCAGGAAACTCCACACAGCTTCCGAGAGGCCCAGCTTGGGCTTTGAACTGATAAGAAGGGGGCAGCAAGAGGAACAGGAGGATTTAGGGTATTGGAGGTGGGTCTGCAAGACTGTACAAAGATTGTTGAGGAACGTTTAGGCGAAGGGAGGTGAAGAGAGGGGACGGTGTGAAACAGGGGATGGGTCGAGTGAGCAACTGCTGATGGTGTGTAAGTACTTGGCTGACCCAACCCTGCCCATGATGGAGGGGGGTTGATGCCAGGCTCTGGGGTGGGTGAGGGATTCCTCCCAGCCCCAGGGTGGGGACCGGTGTCTGTGTGGCCTGGGTACAGCTGCTGGGGGGACCAGGGCAAGCGAGGGGCTCAGTGCTGGCAGCTGGAGGGGGGCCCGTGGGTGTCCCAGCCTGGGGTGCATGGGCTGTGCCCATGCAATTCCCTAGCAAGCTCCAAGCTGCACCAGCCAGAGAGCAGGAGGTCCTGGTGTGGCAGAGACTTATAAGAAAATTAAGTTAGGCAGGTGATAAACTCCAAATACCCAACAACTTTATGCCAACCAAGCTGTTTAAGACTCCCACAACATTAGTAAACCACAGGTTCAAGATGTAAAATGGAATTAATACTACACAGCCAACTTAAGAGTTCTTAAGTTTTAGAAACAAGGATCCAAAATGCACAATCACTCACCAAATAAAGCAAGGGCTTCACCAAATCAAGCGAGGGCTTCACCAAATCAAGCGAGGGCTCTCAACCTGCAGGAGTTTACCTTAGGTGGTGTCCCAACCCACTGGGAGGGTCCCCAACTGCAGACCTGCTGCTCCGAGGAGGACTCACTCACTTTACCCTCTGGTGGGGCTTCATTTATACCCTGGTTGAATCTGATCTGTGATCATATATGGTCATGTTAGTGCTCATTGGCTGAGGGTCTTAAATTCCTCGTCTTTCGACCAAAGCGTGTACGTGACAATAGTCATCATAGGGCTTCAAGAAGTTTTGGTCCTTAGCAGTTGGAGGGGGTGTGCACCTGCCATGTCTGGGTCCAGGCAGGGGCACCAGGTGGGCAGAGGGTCCCTGCTGGTATTTGGGGGTTCCTGTGAGTGTAGGGTGCCTGTGAGATAAGTGTGTGAATGTATGGGTCTGCTTTCTAGTGAGTACTGAGCTGGACGTGCTGGTGAGTATGGCACCTGTGAGGTGGGTAAAAGATCATGGAATCACAGAATCTCGGAATTGTCAGAGTTGGAAGGGACCTTCTAGAGACCATCCAGTCCAACTCCCCTGCCAAAGCAGGGTTGCCAAGAGCACATCACTCAGGACGGCATCCAGGTGGATCTTGAAGATCTCCAGAGAAGGGGACTCCACACCCTCCCTGGGCAGCCTCTGCCAGGGCTCTGCCACCCTCACCCCAAAGAAGTTCTTCCTCATATTTGAGTGGAACTTCCCATGTTCCAGCTTGTGCCCGTTGCCCCTCGTCCTGTCACTGGGAACCACTGAAAAGAGTCCGGCTCCATCCTCCCTCAAACCACCCTTTAGATACTTATAAGCATCAATAAGGTCTCCCCTCAGCCTTCTCCAGGCTCAAGAGTCCCAGCTCTCTCAGCCTTTCCTCATCAGGGAGATGCTCCAATCCCTCCATCATCTTTGTTGCCCTCCGCTGGACTCTCTCCAGTAGTTCCCTGTCTCTCTGGAACTGGGGAGCCCAGAACTGGACGCAGGATTCCAGTTGTGGCCTCACCAGTGCAGAGCAGAGGGGGAGAATGACCTCCCTCCACCTCCTGGCCACACTCTTCCCTATGCAGCCCAGGATTCCATTGGCCGTCTTGGTGCAAGGGCACATTGCTGGCTCATGGAGATCCTGCCATCCACCAGGCCTCCCAGATCCTTTTCCTCAGTAGTGTTTCCCAGAAGATCCACCCCTGACCTATATTGGTGCCTGGGATTCTTTCTCCACAGGTGCAGGACCCTATACTTGCCCTTGTTGAACCTCATTAGGTTCTTCCCTGCCCAGCTCTCCAGCCTGTCCAGGTCACACTGGATAGCAGGACACCCCTCTGGAGTGTCAGCCAGCCCNCTCCCAGATCCTTTTCCTCAGTAGTGTTTCCCAGAAGATCCACCCCTGACCTATATTGGTGCCTGGGATTCTTTCTCCACAGGTGCAGGACCCTATACTTGCCCTTGTTGAACCTCATTAGGTTCTTCCCTGCCCAGCTCTCCAGCCTGTCCAGGTCACACTGGATAGCAGGACACCCCTCTGGAGTGTCAGCCAGCCCTCCCAGATGCTGGGATCTGGGGCAGGGGTGTCAGACGGAGAGGTGCTGTGCTGGTACTTGTGGGTCCACGAAAGTGTGCATGGGCTTGTGAACCTAGAGAGCAGTGTGTGTGTGCCTTCACGAATGGACTTCAATCCTGAGCAGGTGGAGTGGAGGAAGGGGACTGTGCTGTCTGTAACTAATCTTTGTGTGAGTCCTGGAGTGTTATCCACGGGTGATGTTGAAGGCATCGCCGTGCCTGTGGCCATCTGTGTATGTAGCAGTGTTAGTGTTGTGTATTTGTGTGTGTGTGTGAGATATGCTCAGCTTCAGTATTGGTTGAACACGCAAATGGGAAAGAAGCAGATGTGTCCATCAGCCTGGGATCTCCCAGGACCACAGATGCACCAGTCTAGGCTCCAGTGGCCAGCCAGGAGGAATCCCCGAGCACCAGAGCTGCTGGAGGTGGCGTCCACTTAAAATATGCCTTATCAGCAAGACCATCAGAATTGTGTGTATGAATTTCCTGATATATGCCTGCTTATTTACCCCTTCAGAGGACTTCAGTTTATTTGCCGAGTTCCTTGCACAGAAGCAAAGTCATCTTCTTCCCCAGTCCATTGTACTTAACGCCATGTCCATTCTATGTTTGTAATGGTTTCTACCAGCATGGGTAATGTGACAGCCAAGCTTCTGGTCTGTAGTTTTAAGACTTTTAAAAAGGGGTGCCACATTTGCCCTTTGTTTCTTTTGTGGTGAGATACACTCAAGAAGTAAGTTACTGTGGTGGCTTGACCCTCGTCAGCCGCCACACACCCGTCTACCCGCTCACTCACTCCACAGGGGGAAAATGGAAGTCAAGGTGAGAGGGCTTGTGGATAGAGATAATGACAGTTCATTTGAGAAAGCAAAAGCTGCCCACCCAAGCAAAGCAAAAAGATTTTTCACTACTTCCCACCAGCTGGCAGATGTCCAGGCTATACCAGGAAAGATGGGCTCAGCACACATAATGGTTGCTTGAGAAGACAAACGCCATAGCCACGAAGGTTCCTCCCTCCTTCTTGCCCTGACGTTGGTGTTCTCTCTGTTGTTCCTTGCTTTTTGTATCCCTGCCCTTTCTTTTATATATTTCTCCAGAGGTGCCACCACCCTGGCTGAGGGGCTCAGCTGTGTTCTGCGGTGAGGCCCTTGCAGAGTTGGCATCATGGAATCACAGAATTGTCAGAGTTGGAAGGGACCTTCTAGAGATCATCCAGTCCAACTCCCCAGCCAAAGCAGGGTTGCCCAGAGCACATCACTCAGGGCTGCATCCAGGTGGGGCTTGAAGATCTCCAGAGAAGGGGACTCCACACCCTCCCTGGGCAGCCTGTTCCAGGCTCTGCCACCCTCACTGGAAAGAAGTTCTTCCTCAGATTTGAGTGGAGCTTCCCATGTTCCAGCTTGTGCCCGTTGCCCCTCGTCCTGTCACTGGGAACCACTGAAAAGAGTCCGGCTTCATCCTCCTTCAACCCACCCTTTTGATACTTATAAACATTAATAAGGTTTATTAGAATAAGCCTATTAATAAGCCTTCTCCTCTCCAGGCTAAAGAGTCCCAGCTCTCTCAGCCTTCTCTCATCAGGGCAGCTGGAGCTGGGCTTGCACCATGGGCACTGCCTGCCTTGCCTTCTGCACGGTCACATCACAGCCTCCTACTCTTACGAGATCAGTTGGGAAAGGTGACATTATTTGTGTTCTAGATGTGTTCTGCCTGAGGGTTTTTTCTTTTTTGTTTTTTTTTTCTTTTTTTTTTTTTTTCTGGTCCTGGTGCTACTTCACAATGGCTGCTACTTTCGAAGTCTCTCTTTCTACCTCTTGTCACTTCCTGTACTCGCCTACTTAACCTACACTTCCTAAGGTGTCAGACTTAAACTCTCAACATGAGTTTAAAGGGGGTGTCATCTGTAACCGCATTGTGTGGTTCTCTCTTCTAAAGACATATGGCACTGGCTGGTTGGTTTCTTGTTGTGGTGTCCCCTCCCCATCCAGGACTGCATCTGTGTCGCTCCTGAGTCTGTGCACCTGCGTGTGTTGGGGCACAGGACAGAAGGGGACATGGAGAAACAGTGAGAAATACCATTGTGAGGATGGAAATAAAGAAAAAAAAAATATATGTACTTTGTCTGGTAGTGAAGTTTTCATCTAAACCGCTACAGATAGGAAGAGAGACGTTTATGAATGTGAAATGCTGTGTGTTTCTGAAACTGCCAGCCAGAAAAGGCTGTGGAACCTCCACCCACCCACCCACACGCCCCCTGCAAACACTCCCCCCTTCTTCTGTTGAAAACCCTTCTCTCAAAGGTAGCTAAGAAGTGTAATAACTTTGAACTATGTGTGTCAATGTGTAAGTTGCTGGTATTCCCTCTACTAAGTATGGTATGATTATTTTGACAGCATTGAGCTAATTTTTGTTCTCCTTACTTGTTAAAATAACAAAGGTCGTAAGACAACATTTGTCTCAGTAAAATAATGGGACTGCCCTATCTTTTTTTTTTCCCCCTGTTTTCTTGCTTAAAAAGTAAAAGCCTTTTTGGTTGTTTTGTTTTGTGGTTTTTTTTTTCCCCCCAGAAATAACATATTTTCATGCTATTTCTGCACACAGAAAGGATTCGCTCAGGTGGGTCAAAGCAAAATCAGGGTCCAAGAATGTCACAACCTAAAGGGTTACCCAGCCTGTGGGTGTCCAGAGATGGCAAACATGGGTTCACAGGGTGCTGTAACACACCAGGACACAGAGGCTGTATCCTCTTAATTTCTCTACTTTACTACAGATTACCTCAAATCACCACTAGCAAGTATACTTATGATTAATAAAGTGAATAAATACATATATATATATATCAAGTTATTACTACTTATTATCGGCACAGAAGCAATCAAGAACAGCAGAAACGACTGCAGCCCCCTGAGACCCAGGTTAAGGATGTGAAAAGAAAGCTTCTCACCCCGATCCGGCACTCAGATTATTATCAATTATTGCTTTTTCATCTTGGGATGACTGGTTAAGGGATCAGGAGAACAAAGAGCTTTTTCCTCTATCCTTACAGTTGCAGGGAACGACGAGGGAAGAAACAGGAAGACCCAGCAGATCAATACCCATCTCTGGGACTGGTGCTACTAACAGAATTTTGGGGTTTTTTTGATCATGGATCGGTCTACGTAGCACCAGGCCTCCTGGTGACAGACGAGGTACACCTTTATCAAAGGGGGAAAGGGATCCTTGCGCAGGAGTTAGCAGGGCTCATTGAAAGGCCTTTACACTAGATTTGAAGTGGTAAAGGGATAAAACCAGGCTTGCAAGAGATAAGCCTGTGGGCAGCATGACAATATCTGAGGGAGAGTGTGTTAATGAGGTCCTTCAGTCTGCTCCATAATGTGCTGAGTACACTGGAGCACACCTGAAATGTCAAGAAGCAGACTGAGCAGAGTCACAAAGGAATCAGGGCTTCTCCCCCGAGAAAAGGTGGCAGGATCAATAGCCCAAGTGAAGTGCATCTACACCAATGCACACAGCATGGGCAACGAACAGGAGCAGCTGGAAGCCGTCATGCAGCTGGAAAACTATGATATAGTTGCAATCACAGAAACGTGGTGGAACTACTCACACAACTGGAGTGCTGCGATGGATGGCTATGATCCCTCTTCAGAAGGGAAAGGCAAGGAAGAAGAGGTAGTGAGGAAGCGCTTGGGTGCTGCACCTGGGGAGAAATAACCCCCTGCACCAGGACAGGCTGGGGGCTGACCTGATGGAGAGCAGCTCTGAGGAGAAAGACCTGGGAGTCCTGCTGGACAACAGGATGACCATGAGCCACCAATGTGCCCTTGGGGCCAACAAGACCAATGGCATCCTGGCTGCATCAAGAAGAGTGTGACCAGCAGGTGGAGAGAGGTCATCCTCCCCCTCTGCTCTGCCCTGGGGAGGAACCATCTGGAGCACTGGGTCCAGTTCTGGGCTCCCCAATTCCAGAAGGACAGGGAACTGCTGGAGAGGGGACAGCAGAGGGCTACAAAGATGATGAGGGGCCTGGAGCATCTCCCTTATGAGGAGAGGCTGAGGGACTTGGGTCGTTTTAGTCTGGAGAAGACTGAGGGGGGATCTGATCAATGCCTATAAATACTTAAAGGGAGGGTGTCAAGAGGATGGGGCCAGGCTTTTTTCAGTGGTTCCCAGGGACAGGACAAGAGGAAATGGGCACAAACTTGAGTATAAGAAGTTCCACCTAAACATGAGGAGGAACTTCTTTCCTGTGAGGGTGGCAGAGCCCTGGAAGAGGCTGCCCAGGGAGGTGGTGGAGTCTCCTTCTCTGGAGACATTCAAACCCCGCCTAGACACGTTCCTGTGCAACCTGCTCTGGGTGGACCTGCTTTGGCAGGGGGGTTGGACTAGATGATCTCCAGAGGTCCCTTCCAACCCCATGTGATTCTGTGATTCTGTATGTAAGGGGGTGTTTTGACTATCTAGAGCTTGACGATGGTGATGAAAGGGCTGAGTGTTTATGCGTAAGAATCAGGGGGAAGGCCAACAAAGCAGATATCATGGTGGGATTCTGTTATAGACCACCCAGCCAGGATGAAGAGACAGTTGAAATATTCTGTAAGCCGCTGGGAGAAGTCTCACAATAACTAGCCCTTGTTCTCATGTGGGACTTCCACTTACCAGATGTCTGCTGGAAACACAATACAGCAGAGAGGAAACAGTTTCAGAAGTTCCTGGAGCGTGTGGAAGATAAGTGCCTGACACAGCTGGTGAGTGAGCCAGATAGGGAAGGAGCACCGCTGGACCACTGTTAGTGACCAGAGAAGGACTTGTGGGTGATCTGACAGTTGGAGGCCGCCTTGGGCGTACCATTCACAAAATGATAGAGTTTTCAGTTCTCAGAGCAGTAAGGAGGGGGGTCAGCAGAACTGCCTCCTTGGACTTCCAGAGGGCAGACTTTGGGCTGTTGAGGGATTTGGTTCACAGAGTTCTTTGGGAGGCAGTCTGAAGGGTAAAGGAACCCAGGAAGGCTGGACATTCTTCAAGAAGGAATTCTTAGAGGCACAGAAGGCCTGCGTGCCGAAGGAGAGAGTTTATGACCTTTGCAAGAAGGAGCAGGCAAGTCAGGAGTGCTACAAAGATGTGAGGTTATGCAGGGAGAAAACTAGAAGGTCCAAAAGCCAAGTAGAACTCAATCTGTCTAGTAACTGCAGTAAAAGGCAATAAAAGATAGAATAAATTTATTCTATCAGTAAATTAACAAAAACAGGATGACCAAGGAGAATCTCTATCCATTATTGGATGAGGGGGAAACATAGTGACAAAGGATGAGGACAAGTCTGAAGTACTTAATGCCTTCTTTGCCTCAGTCTTTAATAGTAAGACCAGTTGCCCTAGGCATATCCCTGCCCATTGAGCTGGAAGACAGGGGTGAGGAGCAAAATGAAGCCTTCACAATCCAAGGGGAAATTATTAGTGACCTACTACACCGCTTAGATATACACAAGGGAGGGCCATATGGGATCCAGCCAAGGGTACTGAGGGAGCTGGCAGAAGTGCTTACCAAGGCACTTTCCATCATTTACCAGCAGGCCTGGCTAACCAGGGATGTCCCAGTTGACTGGAGGTTAGCAAATGTGATGACCATCCACAAGAAGGGCCAGAAGGAGGATCTGGGGAACTACAGGCCTGTCAGTCTGACTTCAGTGTCTGGAAAGGTTATGGAGCAGATCATCTTGAGTGCCATCCTATGGCACATACAGGACAACCAGGCAATCAGGGCCAGTCAGCATGGGTTTATGAAAAGCAGGTTCTGCTTGACTAACTTGATCTCCTTCTACAACAGTGACGCACTTGGTGGATGTGAGAAAGGCTGTGGATATTGATTACCTGGACTTTAGTAAAGTCTTTGACACCATTTCCCACAACATTCTCCTGGAGAAACTGGCTACCCATGGCTTGGGTGGGAGTACTCTTCACTGGGTAAAAAACTGGCTGGAGGGCCGGGCCCAGAGAGTAGTGGTGAATGGAGTCAAATCCAGTTGGTGGCCAGTCACAAGTGGTGTCCCACAGGGCTCGGTATCAGGACCAGTTCTTTTTAATATCTTTATCAACGATCTGCACAAGGGGATTGACTGCACCCTCAGTAAGTTTGGAGTTGACACCAAGGTAGGTGTGTTGATCTGCTTGAGGGTAGGAAGGCTCTGCAGAAGGATCTGGACAGGCTGGATCGATGGGGCAAGGCAACTGGTAAGAGATTCAACAAGGACAAGTGCCAGATCCTGCACTTGGGTCACAACAACCCCAGGCAGACTCGGGGAAGAATGGTTGGAAAGCTGCCCAGCAGAAAAGGACCTGGGGATGTTCGTGGACAGCCGGCTGAACATGAGCCAGCAGTGTGCCCAGGTGGCCAGGAAGGCCAACAGCATCCTGGCTTGTATCAGATATAGTGTGGCCAGTAGGACTGGAGCAGTGATTGTCCTTCTGTACTCAGCACTGGTAAGGCCTCACCTTGCATACTGGGTCCAGATTTGGGCCCCTCACTACAAGAAAGACATTGAGGTGCTGGAGACTGTCCAAAGAAGAGCAACGAAGCGAGTGAAGGGTCTAGAGAAGAAGTCCTGTGAGGAGCCGCTGAGGGTTGTTTAGTCTGACCTTATCACTCTCTACAACTAATAGTAGGGGCATTAAGCTATCATCAATCAGGAACCTCCCTTAACACTCAGCAACATAAAAAACACCTAGACGTTGTAACACAGTGAATATACATTGCCCTCACCACAACTGTTCTCCAAGTTATGATGCCTACTGCTGTCAAGCCTCAGCTAATTTTGAGATACTGTTACCAATTCTAAAATCTTGCAGAGAAGCTTCTGTATAACTATAACTACTTAAGTTTTTAACATCGGCATATTGCATGTTGCATAAATCGCTGTGATCTGCAAGTAATTTCAAGAATTTGCAAGGCTGCGTGCCCATGTATGTGAGGGAATAGCAGCTGGTCACCGTGAATTATCAAAATGTGCTCTCAACCCAGCTGCCAGCAGAAGCCACGTAAATATCGACCTTGGTGTGAAGTTCTGACTCCGTCTTCCCATGATTTTCTCTTTCCCATTTTAGGATTATCCTTTCTCTCATTTTGTTTTTGGTGATGAACTGCAGTACCACAGGCACTCTGCCTGTTATTGACGTGAGCATTGGGATTTTGAGTACACATGTCCACAGAAAGACACAAATGAGAGTACCGTATATTCTTGCCTGGTTGTAGAACATATCTTTGATAGCGTGCCACAAAACTCCAAGTCTGGAGTGAAGCAAAGCAACCCTCTCACTGTTTCATCCCTTCCATTTTCCTAGACCTCTTCTCTGGAGGACAAAAAAAAAAAAAGAAGATATGACTGAAGGTCAGAGATGGGCAACTGATGCTGCAAGAAGACTCCAGCCCTGGTCAGCATACGTGGGGACACGCACCACAGTTACACTGAGGGTAGGATATAATGGCAGGACTATCAGCCACACATCTTGCTGCTGCCAGGTACCAGACAAACACTGAGCAAACCCAGTTCAAACAAAACCGAAACAAGCCAGAGATGCTTACAGGCCACGAACAGACCATCTGGAGTGTCTCAGCATGCATGCTCAACACCAAGCCTGGACAGGAAGCAACCACCGGGCATCACAACCCTCCTTGTTTCACAAATGGTGCTTTGTTTCAGGTCCCAAAGTGCTGCCAACCACGGCCCAAAAGACAATTTTGGTGCTGGTTACATCATCCATAACCACAATCCAGACCTGCTTCCAGGGTTCTTCTCCTCCAGCAGTCCTCCCTGGCACCATCACCAGGTTACAGGGACCCCGGTTACAGGGCAGGATCCCAGTGCAGGCAAGTACTTTGGCCAACATGAGGTGACTTGGCAGCTTCACCTCTGGCGTGACAGCAGGCTCTGTTACAGGCAACAAGATAACCTACGCTGGAATTACAGTGTAGTGCTGGGCAAAAAATAAACTACCAGCTGGTGGATTACTTTTCTAATTTAATTTCTCAGGGAAGTGTAGTGTCTTAGTGGAAGAGTGTAGTCTTAGTGGAAGAGAAGGGCAGTGATGGTGCCTCTGTCCTGGGCACTGGTGAGGCCTCACCTCAAGTACTGTGTTCAGTTCTGGGTCCCTCACTACAAGAAGGACATTGAAGTGCTGGAGCGTGTCCAGAGGAGAGCCACCAAGCTGGTGAGGGGTCTGGAGAACAAGTCCTACGAGGAGAGGCTGAGGGAACTGGGCATGTTTAGTTTGGAGAAGAGGAGGCTGAGGGGAGACCTCATTGCCCTCTACAACTCCCTGAAAGGAGGGTGTAGAGAGGTGGGGGTTGGCCTCTTCTCCCAAGGGAATAATGACAGGAACAGAGGAAATGGTCTGAAGTTGGGGCAGGGGAGGTTTAGATTAGATATCAGGAAGAATGACTTTCCTGAGAGGGTGGTCAGGCACTGGAACAGCCTGCCCAGGGAGGTGGTGGAGTCCCCATCCCTAGAGATATTTCAGAAACATGTAGACGTGGCACTTCAGGGCATGCTCTAGTGCCCGAGATTGTAGGGGTTTTTTTTGTGTGTGTATGGTTGGACTCAGTGATCTCAGAGGTCCCTTCCAACCGTGACGATTCTGTGATTCTATAACAAGGATTTTTTTGACATCCACTCGGTCTGACATCTGAGAAACTTCCCCTGCCTTCGTGAGAGCAACCCCTGCGGTGAAGCGTGACTGACTCTTGTTATTCAAATGCCACCTCGGAGCAGTTGTGACAGCAAGGGCTGCTCCAGCAAAGACAAATAAAGAGCAGAATATGCAGGGTGACGGCAGCAGGGGCAAGTAAAACAGATGTGAAGCACAGGTGAGAAATTGGAAATAGGTTTGCAAGGTAAGTGGGCTTGGAACTTCTAAGCTATGGCTATAACATGCTTTGCGTGAAGCTCTGCCGACACGGGAACAGAAAAGCAACACCTCTCATGTAAAACACAAAGCCATGGGAGTAAAATGCCCCTTGCAGAAGTGGATGACAGTGGGGATTATTTAAAAACAGGGCAAGAGGAAAACCGCAGGCCACCTCCTCCTTTCGTCATAAGGTAGAAAGACACGTTAGAGCCTTCTATAAATACGAGACTAACTAGTGTGAAAAAATTAGCACTTTCATGTGTCTTGTATAGTTTGGGGAGGGGGGAGGGAGAGTAGGTGGTTTTTTTGGAATTATCACTACTTCTTGACAGTGCAGCAACTGCTATAAATAAAACCACAAGCCATAGGAGGTAGTGTAACTGAATGCACTCTCACATCCTCATCACAAAACCACAACCCTCACCAAAAAGCAGTTCTGTGACCACAGAAGAGCCAGTAAGAGCAGTGCAGCATCTCTCTACTGTGTGTTCACATGGGAGTCCCTCGCCACACGCCCACCGTAGCAGGGAGAAGATTTATGGAGGCTTAGAGAGTTCAAAAAGACTCTTAAAAAGCTCATGGCTCATCTGTGGTTTCAGGAAATTCTGAGCATGCTGAAGGCAAACAGCACCACGAATATTGAGTATCCGTGCAGCCTCTCTCTTCTCACCTTCTGGACCATAACATTTTTTTTCCCCTCTGCCTGCACTGGACAGAATTTCCTCATCCTTAGGAGAGCTGCTGATGCTAATTCAGTCTTTCACTGAAAAGACAATCAAATGGCCGGAGAAGGCAGGTATCTGAGATAAGCTTTTATCTGTAACGAAAGACATGCTACATCGACGTTTGAGAAGGGCAGTGGAACAACTGACTCTTTTCCAGGCTCCAATCACATATAAGTAGGTGCATCGAATCAGAGAATCACAGAATCATGGTTGGAAGGGACCTTAAAGATCATCTAGTCCAACCATCAACCTAACTCTGATAAAAAAACCAAACAACAAAACATCACTAAACCACGTCTCTAAGCACGAAGTCAACCCATCTTTTGAATCCCTCCAGGGATGGTGCCTCAACTACTTCCCTGGGCAGCCCATTCCAAGGCTTAATAACCCTTTCAGTGCCAAAATTTTTCCTAATATCCAACCTGAACCTCCCCTGGCACAACCTGAGGCCGTTTCCTCTTGTCCCATCGCCTGTGACTTCGGCGAGTCAAAGACTCAGATGCACCCAATTTTCAGGCTGTGGTGCTAAACTGCTCCCTCCCTTGCCCTGTCAGAAGGGAGGCCGGGCAAGCTCAGGCTCAAACGAGCGGTACAGTGAGGGAAGACAGCCCTCGCTGGCCCTCACACTCGCCTCCTCGCAGCAGACCCAACCCGCTCTCTGTGTTTGTCCCGGACGGAGGAATTCTTCCCTCGTGCTCAGGAAAAAAAAAAAAAAAGCTTCCAGCTCTACACCACAAGCCTAGGGCATCACCACGCGGAAAGTAAAGAGCTTGTTTCAAAGGGGGCAGTAAACTCGGGCTTTCAGCGACGGCAAGTTATCGGATAAAAATACGGCAAATCAAGAGAGGTAAAGTCCAGGCGGGAAGTCCGTTCGGTCAGTTCTGCAGGAGTTGTGGCTCCTCTGCTTCACACCAAGTCGGCGGGGACTGACTGAATGATGCAGCTGGCCCTTGGAAAAAATCGCAACGTAATAATAAAAAGTCAACATTTTTCATGGGAACAAGATGCTCCAATTAAAGAAATAAAACAAAGCCTTTCACTGAAACCCCAGGCTTCCCCACAATACAACTGGGAAACACTTCCACAGGCTCCCAGTGGTTTCACTAAGGAAGAATTCATGCATGAGCCTGCACTGATCCTAAAAATTTAGGGACGCTGCCACGCGGAAAAGTTCTGTAATAGACTACTTTAATTAGCATGAGGTGTAGTTAAACTAGGGTAACTCCGCACATATAGTTCCTTTTGTGCCACTATAAAATTTAACCTGATTTTGATTCAGCCACTTCCAAATCTATGTAAGCTAACCTAGGGAAAAAGCAGTCGAACCAGAGTGAGAATGCCCACGCTGAGAATCAAGCCATTTCATCGGAACGAAATTAAACTTGGACCCTATCATATAGCAGGAAAATGTCCTTCTGTGGACAAATTCATAAGCAGGGTCTTGGCAAACTTTAGTTTGCTCTCAGGGCAAACTAAAGCAGATCTTTTCTTAGAGGCTGTGAGGCGCTCAGCATCCTCAATTCCCACGGATCCCCCGGATCAGAGCTTTGACAACAGAAACAAAATACGGGGCTCGGTGTAAACCAGGACATTGCTTTCTGCGATGTAACAAGATAGGGAGCTTTGAGAACAGTGCTGCGTTTGTCACGTTTATCTCCGCGTTTAACAAAGCTCCCTGTGTAGCAGCACGGCGCGTTGTTCACCGGGCCGGGGTTGTGGGATCGCGTTACGGAGCCGCGACGCACCCGCCTTTCGCTGGCGAGACCTTTGAGAACGTCCCCTCCTTGGGTGGGAGGTTTGAACCAAGCAAATGTTTGGGTTTTTTTAATGAATAGTTTATTCAGCAAAAAGAAAAAAAAAAAAAAAAGAGAGAAAAAAAATTGGCTGACTGGTAACTTTGAATTTGACCTAAATTTAGGAGGTAGCTTTGAGCTTGTTTTCAAGTGAGGGAGAGAGAAGAGGGTGTTATTATTTAAGTGTTCTGAAAAGTGTATGTTTCAATTCTTCAAGCCAGATTTACACCAAGGGTGGTTCTCGACATTAAGGTGGTGATAAGGAGTTCTTGTGGACAACAGGATGACCATGAGCCACCAATGTGCCCTTGGGGCCAACAAGACCAATGGCATCCTGGGATGCATCAAGAAGAACGTGCCCAGCAGGTGGAGGGAGGTCATCCTGCCCCTCTGCTCTGCCCTGGGGAGGCCCCATCTGGAGCACTGGAACCAGTTCTGGGCTCTCCAGTTCCAGAAGGACAGGCAACTGCTGGAGAGGGTACAGCAGAGGGCTACAGAGATGATGAGGGGCCTGGAGGATCTCTCCTAAGAGGAGAGGCTAAGGGACTTGGGTCTTTTTAGTCTTGAGAAGAGAAGGCTGAGGGGGGATCTGATCAATGCATACAAATACTGAAAGAAAGGGTGTCAGGAGGATGAAGCTGGTCTTTTCTCAGTGGTGCCCAGTGACAGGACAAGAGGAAATGGGCACAAACTTGAGTATAAGAGGTTCCACCTAAACAGGAGGAGGGACTTCTTTACTGTGAGAGTGGTAGAGCCCTGGAAGAGGCTGCCCAGGGAGGTGGTGGAGTCTCCTTCTCTGGAGACATTCAAAACCCACCTGGACAAGTTCCTGTGCAACGTGCTGTAGGTAGACCCGCTCTGGCAGGGGGGTTGGACTAGATGATCTCCAGAGGTCCCTTCCAACCCCATATCATTCTATGATTAGCCAACCCCGTTAGAAAAGTCAGAAAGCTAACTGAGCACTCTTGAATGGAGGTTGCGATGTTCCAGTACATAGCAGTGATATACGTGCTATAGGAACTGATATTACTTTCATTTCTGAATGGAAGCACGGTTTCCCACCAAGCCTAAGAGATACAGGAAAAACAATCATTCCATTAATGTTATTTTGCATTTAAAAAAGACAACTTCTTAACATTGTCTTTAGAAAAAGACCAATAAATTTTGATGGAAACCAGAATCTAAGCTCCTTTTTACAGCTATACGCGTTTAATATTTAAAGTGATGGCTGAAGACTTCCTTCAGGGTAAACATTCCCCTTTAGAAGACCCATCGTTTAGCTTTTTTTTCACACCACCAGTTTTCAGCCTTGCACCCTACATAGCTAACACAACTCATTTTGGCCCTGTAGCATGCTGCAGGCCTGCAACTTGTTCTGGAATTATCAGGGATTCAACTACATGAAAGACTGAAACCTAATGAATATAACTGCAATCAGCCCTCTGTGGGTGACTATGCCCTGCAACTTCAAATACATAACGAGGGTCATGCTAATTGGGGGGATACTGAATGAACACTGAATCCACCCTTCACACAGAAGAGTAAAGCTATTCCTTTAATGCACCTTTTTTTTTTTTTTTTTACAGGAACCTCTAGTGCCAAAATAATTAAGAGTAAAAAAAAAATTAAGGAGAAGTGTTCACAACTTCAATTACCTCTGATTTTTTACAAAGTTTGCGTGTTCATTAAAATTAATGACTAAATACTTTCAGAAAAGCTTTGTCAGCTTATAAAACACAAATACTGGACAAGGCAAACCCCCGCTCTTTGGATTAAAGAGGCATGTCCCTGTTCCAGGCGGACACTGAAGACAGGTGTATTTCCACTGGGACTTTAACCCCTCAGTCATCCTGGGGCAAGGCTTAGCCCAGGAACTACTAACTTTTCTGGAATAGCACTGGCACAGCCAGAGCCTACTCGTCACCTGAAACCACAAACCATGTGCACTCACATAAATCACCAGCCCAACAACCCTAGTCATTGAAATCTTTAGCGGAACCACGTCTGGAATTCACATTAAAACGTAGCCACTGATCAAAAGCATGGTATATAAAAGGCTCACGAGGAAACTACATGCATGAAATTTCTCACACTATTATTTTAAGCTGAATCTTGAGTTCATATTCAGCAGCTCATTGGGCACAAGTTCATATCCTCCATAAGATTATCGAAGTTAGAATCACAGAATCATAGAATAGTTAAGAGTTGGAAGGGACCTTCAAGATCATCTAGTTCCAACCCCGCTGCCCTGGGCAGGGACACCTCCCACCAGAGCAGGTTGCTCAAAGCCCCATCCAGCCTGGCCTTCAACACCTCCAGGGATGGGGCAGCCACAGCTTCTCTGGGCAACCTGTTCCAGCGCCTCACCACCCTCACCAGGAAAGAATTTCTTTCTGGTATCTAATCTAAATCTCCCCTCTTCCCATTTAAAACTGTTACCCCTTGTCCTGTCACTACCCTTCCTGACAAAGAGCCCCTCTCCAGCTCTCCTGTAGCTCCCTTCAGATATTGGAAGGCTGCTCTAAGGTCTCCCCAAAGCCTTCTCTTCTCCAGGCTGAACAACCCCAGCTCTCTCAGCCTGTCTTCATAGCAGAGGTGCTCCAGCCCCCTGATCATCTTCATGGCCCTCCGCTGGACCCGTTCCAACAGGTCCATGTCCCTTCTATGTTGAGGACTCCAGAGCCGGACACAGCGCTCCAGGTGGGGTCTCACAAGCGCAGAGCAGAGGAGTAGAATCCCCTCCCTGGCCCTGCTGGCCACACTTCTCTTGATGCAGCCCAGGATGGGGTTGGCTTTCTGGGCCACCAGCACGCGCTGCCAGCTCATGTCGAGCTTCTCAACTGAGTTATCTCAGTTGTTTACAGATGAGACCTTGAAGTAGCTCTGTTATCACCATATTCTTCACAAAACGCTACCTACTGTCAAGCTTGTCATAGGGTAGTTAAGAAGGTAATGTCCAATATCCAGATCCTCACTGCAGAAGTCACATAGCAAAGATGTCACCACAGAGGTAAATACAGTCTATGGTGTATTCTCACCATAATCACACAACGATGTCACTAGGCATGCTTATTCTCATCATATGTTGTTTTTACTGTAAATCAACCTTTCTGACTGGTGTACTCTTAATATTTTCATAGTAGCTACAATAAACACAGACAGATGTCCCAAAAAACCCAAAATAATTAACCCAGTAATTAGCAACTTACTAAGCAACTTACTAGCAACTTACTAAGCAACTTAAGAGAGGCATATGAACAAATGACCTGCTCTGCTCAAAGGAATGATTGATTGGTTAAGGATCATCCCTGAGAAACTCAGGTCTGTAAGAACTTTTTCCTGAGATGAGCATGGGATAACACACCTTTTGCCTCGGAGTACTCACTTGACCCCACAGCTACTACAGGGAAGGTACACTCTACATGAAGAGGTAACAACTTCTGCATCCATAGATATGCAGGGTTTTGGTTTTTAATTGCAGTACCCACTCTCCCATGGAAAATATGGAGGATAAAGCACTGGAGAAATCCCAGGCACTTCCTGAACACTTAAAAGCAAGAAGACAACTGTCTCGAACAGGTCCTTAGTGAATGGACAGGAAGCTATCTACATATTACCTACAACATACACTTTTTCCTGTATGGCTGTGCTCCATAGCATATTCCCCAGGACATCTCTTTGGAATACTCAACTGATGCAGTTTCCTCAGACACAAAAGATGGTGAGAGCTTCCAGAAACCTCCTTGTGGTGGGTTGAACCCGGCTGGGTGCCAGGTGCCCACCAAAGCCACTCTGTGACTCCCCCCTCCTCAGCTGGACAGGGGAGAGAAAATATGACGAAAGGCTTGTGGGTAAGGACAGGGAGATCACTCACCATTACAGACAAAACAGACTCAGATTGGGGAAATTAATGTAATATATTGCCAATCAAAATCCGAGTAGGATAATGAGAAATAATAACAAATCTTAAAACACCTTCCCCCCCACATCCATTCTTCCCCAGCTCAGCTTAACTCCCGATTTTCTCTACCTCCTCCCCTCCAGCAGCACAGGAGGATGGGAAAAGGGAGTTGCAGTCAGTTTATCACACGTTTTCTCTTCCACTCCTTCCTCCTCGCACTCTTCCCTTGTTTCAGCATGGTGTCCCTCCCGCGGGAGACAGTCTTCCAAAGAACTTTTCCAAAGGGGGTGAGTTCTTCCCACAGGCTGCAGTTCTTCACGAACCGCTCTAGCGTGGGTCTTTTCCACGGAAAGACCAGGCCTTCAGGAACAGACTGCTCCACTGTGGGTCCCCGATGGGATCATAAGTCCTGCCAGCAAACCTGGCAGGTTTGCTCAAATGTGGGCTCTTCTCCATGGGGCCACAGGTCCTTCCAGGAGCCTGCTCTGGCTTGGGGCTTCACACAGGGTGACATGCTCCAGCATTGGGTCCTCCAAGGGCTGCAGGTGGCTAACTGTTCCATGGGCTGCAGGGGGACAGCCTGCTTCACCGTGGTCTTCACCACAGGCTGCAGGGGAATCTCTGCTCCAGCACATGGAGTACCTCCTCCCCCTCCTTCACTGACCTTGGTGTCTGCAGGGCTGTTTCTCTCACATCTTGTCACTTCTCTCTTCCAGCTGCTGTTGTGCAGTATTTTATACCATTTCTTAAATATGTTATCACAGAGGTCGCTGATGGGTTCAACTTTGGGCAGTGGTGGGTCTGTCTTGGAGCCAGCTGGAACTGGCTCTATCGAACGTGGGCAAAGCTTCTGGCATCTTCTTAGAGGAGACACCCCTGTAGCCCCCTCACTACCAAAACCTTGCCACACAAACCCAATATACTCCCTTAACTCAAGCTTCTCCTTACATTTTCTACAGCTTCTGAAGCCACTTTGCTCCCAAATGACCACTGGCAGAATGACATCAACAGCTTGATTTAATAGTTTGTTGCTTCTGGCATGGAGGAGAGATCTGATATATATAATGTGTTTAAAAAAAAAAGGGATCCCTCCCAACATATGTACCTCATTCTGAGCTTGCAAAGTGCCTAGAAAAGGCAAACTCAGAGACTTCTCCCTTACCAACGTGTGAAAGGGTCCTTCAGAGTACAGTGTACTCACTCACTAGACTGTGCACATCAATACCAGCAATGTTAGCATAGAGTTCAGGCACCACTAGCTCAGGAACCTGCAGTACCGCATGGTCGTTGCTTGTCTTCATAGCTGTTTTTAGGGACTGGATCAGGTCTGCTGGAGAAGGCCGGCTATTTGCATTCCACTGCCAGCAGGACTTCATGATGTTGTACCTGTAAGATGGAGAAGTAGAAGTAGGGGAGCACTGGGAATGCGAAGCACCAACACAAAGTTGTACTACAGTCGAGTCATCTCATATTTAAAATGCCTAGACACCCTCTCTTTTTCTGCTTCATATAAAGTTCTTTCAATGGTCCTTTGAAATTTGCAATCACGCAATAACACGTGGGGACAAAGACACGCAGCTGTTTGCCAGGAAGTCAACTGTGAGTATGGGAAATGGGAAAAAGATTGTTTGGTATTTCATTTTGAAACAGCATTATGGAAGAAAAAAGTCCTGAATATTAAAAGAAATTATGTCTTCACAAAAGGAAATATAATGCCTTAGATCCTCCCTGGGGGTGCTTTGTTCATTTCAGGGAGAATCATGCAACTTAGAGGAGAAAGATTATTCCAGAATAGCTCTGCACCTCGCAGGGAAGCAGTGGAGCAACAAAATGCAAGGGCAGAGAAGGAAACAGAAACAAGAGCAATTTTCAGAAGTGGTAAAGAAAGGTTTTGGCAATCAAGGTTTCATGCAGCAGAATCCAGTAAGCAGACGTGGCAGACATGTGAGAACAAGTCTCCTCAACTACCAGGTTACTGGTTTGTGTAGTCTAGGCTTAGAGATCTTCTGTAAGATCTAGTTTTGTATGTCTCACTTTCATCTAACTCTGCAGATCTCAGGTTCAATTGTCTAGAAAGCAAGTGGCTTACATGGTTTGCTGGCAGCTTGAGGGCTGCTTCATAATGTTCTGTCTCTGCAGGTATAGTAAGATGTCAGAAGGTGGCACCTCAGGATATGGTGGAGCACCTGGAAGGGCAAAAGCAGCAACAGGAGAAAAACTATAAGGTAATGGTTGCAGATAGCAGCTTCTGTGTAAGAAGGCCTTCCTTCCCTACCAAAATCCATTTTTTCCTTCCACAATTCACACTGAGGCAGAAAGTTTAAAAGGAACTGTCAAGACTTTGCAAGTTGGAAAAAATAGGATGCTTATTTCAGTGGCCCAACTTTACATTCTAAAATTTGAGATTTTGAGTCTTGTTAATTTGCTGCTTCCTTATGTAATTTTTTTATTATCATTAAATCTTCTTACCTAGTGTAATCATTTCATACAGTAGAATTCCAAAAGACCATCTGCAAGAAAAGAAAAGAAAGCGATGTTGAGTTTCCAATGTAGCTAGCTAGCTTGCTTCAATACACACAAACAGCTGGGTATGACCTGCAGAATTAAGAAGAGAAGGTACGAGCTATAAAGTGGAGCATTATGCTGAGACCAGATATGCCTTGCTGTGAACTTCAGAACATGATATGATACATACATACAGGGTTATCCAGCATTGGAATGGGCTGCCCAGGGAAGTGGTTGAGGCACCATCCCTGGAGGTGTTCAAAAGACGGGTTGACATGGTCCTCAAGAATATGGTTTAGTGATTTTTTTATTGCTTATTTCTTATTTATTTTTTGTCAGAGTTAGGTTGATGATTGGACTAGATGATCTTTAAGGTCCCTTCCAACCTAGACGATTCTATGATTCTATAAAGGAGCGAAAGATATAGGCTTGACAGATGAACTTGGGAGTCCAAAAATTAAATCATACATGTCTGCCTTGATGCTAGGGGGTTTCTGCAGGAGCCGCTCTGGTGCCTGCCACTTGACTGGCACAATCTGTGTAACTGAGCTGACACCATACGTGTGAGCTTCATAGGCCAGACCCAAACCACAGAGCTTAGCAGTGAAATTGTGATGAAGGAGGACATTCCTGGCAGCAATGTCTCCATGGAACAACTTTTTTTGTTCAAGATAGGCCTGGAAAGTTAGAAAAGAAAGAGATCATGATCATTTTCAAAAGGAATTTTAATTGATACACATTTTCACTTAGTTTATGCCTGTCTTTCACACTGTGGGATAGGGGTGTGTGCTCACCCAAATAGTGCTAGCATATTTTGCTCAGTTTTAACATAGCACATCCTCAGTGTTTAGCCCAAGAAGACTTAGGCCACCATGCAGACTTGTGTTGCAATCATGCAAGAAGGAAAAAAAGGCAGTGAATGTGAGCAGACTTACCAGAGCTGCAGCAACCTGCTGTCCAACTTTATATACTTGCCTCTCGGTGAGATCATAAGGGATACCATCCATTGTCATTACATCCTAGAGACAAAAGAGCAGACCTTGCTTCAAACAAATGCCACAGCTGTAGAGCACTGGGGAATGCTTCCTTCTGATCTAATAAAATGAGTACTATCTAATTTCATGCTCCCGCCACTAATTTCACAATTGGTCATAAACTGACTGAAATATAAGAGTATATGGATGGGTGATGATGGATGGATGGTGTGCTGGGTAAGGTAAGTACACTAAGACTACTGGTGGGTAAACTGAAGGGTGGAGAAGAGATTAATAGGTTAGACAGAAAATAGGCAGAAAAACAGCAGAGATTGACAATCCATCCAGATGAATAAAAGATATACTTTAAATTAGACTGAGAAGTAGAAAAGCACTTTTATAACATATGAATGGTTATCTGGTATGAGACTAACAGTCCATCTCTCTTCCTACCCTGACTGTAACAGTGACCCTTGCTGGATGCCCAGGTAAGAGAAAGAGAATAAGGTAAACACACAGGGCTTTTCCTGTTTAGTTTTCCAGCCCCCAACTATTTTTAATTTAAGGAACTTCTTCCTGAGATGGTTGTGGTTTCAACATGTTCAGTAACCTTTGAAAGATTATCTTCTGTATTCAGTCTTGTCTTTAACCCACGTAAAGTTTCAGTATCCACAGCAGTCAGTGGCAAGGAATTCAATTCGTCAAGGTCCCACTTAATGAAGAACAACCTCCATCCCTTTGTCTCTCAATCCTCCTCAAGGTCAGCCCTTGCCTTTACTGGCTGGAATCATCAGCAATCATCATCACCTCACTGTCATCCCATTTTCCAGGTTATTGATACATGCAATGAAAAGCACCAGGTCCTACATGGGTCCCACACCTCCCTCCGGTGCAACTACCAACCTTTCACTCTTATGCTTTGTCTCCTGTCTTTTAATCAATTAGTTATCATTTAATGTTCAGTTTTGGGCCCCTCACTGCAAGAAAGACATTGAAATTCTGGAGCGAGTCCAGAGAAGGGCAACAAAGCTGGTGACGGGTCTGGAGAAAAAGTCTTATGAGGAGTGGCTGAAGGAACGAGGGTTGTTTAGCCTGGAGAAGAGGAGGCTGAGGGGAGACCTTATTGCTCTCTACAGCTACTTGAAAGGAGGGTGTAGCGAGGTGCGGGTCGGGCTCTTCTCCCAGGTAACAGGCAATAGGACAAGAGGAAATGGCCTCAAGTTATACCATTGAGGAGGAAGGTTTAGATTGGATATTAGGAAAAACTTTTTCACCGAAAAGGTTATCAAGCACTGGAACAGGCTGCCCAGGGAAGTGGCTGAATCACCTGGAAGTATTTAAAAGATGGGTAGACATGGTGCTTAGGGACATGGTTTAGTGCTGGTTTTGGCAGTTAGAGGCTGATGGTTGGACTCAAAGATCTTAAAGGTCCCTTCCAACCTAGATGCTCCTAAGATTCTGTGACCTTCTCCCTGGTGTTATAACTGCTCTCCTTTCTTAAAAGCATTTGGAGTGAGACTTTTAAAACTATTCAGGTAGCTGTATCAACTCTCACTTGTATTCCAGTGCCTGCTATACCCTTCAAGGAACTCCAGTGGTCTGCAAAGTAGGGCTTAACCTTACAAAAGTATGTCAACTTCTTCCAAACTATATCATCTCAATTGAGATATCCATCAATTCTATTCCAGTTTAGACTTGTGTAGAACTTCTTTGGCGGATGAAGATAGTTTAGACTAATATAGAGAGATGCATGAAGAGATGAAAAGAATCATCTATAACATATGGACTATGACTTATGGCTAGATAGGTACCTAAGGAATTTAACAAGATATTCTATCACCACTTCTTTTGACTGACCTTCCGACATGTCCATAGAAATGTCAACAGGTCACCAAGAGACACATCTTCCATGATCATATAAAGTGGGAGCTGACCTACACAGCATCCAATCAATTCAACCAGGTTCTCATGATGGCCAAGATTTTGATGGAATTTAATCCTTCCCAGGAAATCCTTTACTTTCTGAGGACTACTCAGGTCTGGAAAGAACAAAAAAAAAAAAAAAAACAAAAACCAAGCCAAACAAAAAAACCAAAGCCAAAACAAAACAAATAAGTAAAAATCCCAACAACAATGACAAAACAAACAAACAAAAACAAACAAAACCCCTCCCCACCAAAAAGGCCACCCAAAAAACCCCAAATGGAGGCAGCAAAGAACAGGGTGAGTAGCTTAAAATCAACATGAAGAGCAACCTTAAGTCCTACCAAGACACTCCTACCAAGACACTCCTACCAAAGAACCACTCTGACTAGTTAACACGATAATGAACACAGCTTGTTCTTGCCCAGAATGATTGCAAAGTTCTGCCCAGCATCATGTCTTTGATACAGAGACCTGTACCAAAGTGAATCTTGGCCATGTGCCTTACCTTGTAAAGCTTTCAATACTACAGTCTTAGTCTTCTCGGGGTTTCCAGTTTCCAACTGTGCTCTGTAGATGCTCCCATAGCGGCCGTGTTTTATCAGCTGCAAGGTGCCCAGGGAGAGTTTCTCCCGTGGTATCTCCAGTTCTTTCAGAGTTAAGGATGCAGAATTTAGCAGGCTCTCCACAGATGTCTCACTCAGTTGGATACAGTGTTTCTCTTTTGAGCTGAATTCCTGCTGATTCTTCTCATTTACTGACAAAAGCAAATACACATGATGCAAAAAAACCAGACAGATGAACTCTTGTAGAAGGTGGAAAAACCCATCCTTCCCTTTTGATTTTTGCTCCATACTGCTATGGAAATCAGGCCAAAGTAAGGAACTGTTATTTGATCTTACTTATGCTGGCCCTTCAAGAGAAGAAGAAATTTCTCTCCCACACTTACTTGATGAAAAGGCAGAATGACTCTGCAGGTCTCTACTATATTTAACTATGTAAATTTTCCTAGATAAGAAGCATTTGTACTTGATTCCCATGTGCTGAAGCAATGACCATTTTCTTTTATTACCAGCTATCAGTTGTTATGAACATGACATACACACAGTGTTCCTACATTGGTCTTACTTTTGTTTTCAATTGTTTCCCTTAATATAGGCTGAAGAGGCTTTTTCCTCTACGAAATCATAATCAGGTCAGAACTGGATTTTCATTTCCACACAGCAACATGTGTTTGTGGTACCAACAAACCTTTCCCCACTCCCTCACCAGTCCCTGTTCTATTTCCTGTTATCCCAGTGGGAAGCGACGGTAGCTTGAAATTAAATTTGTTAAATGACAATCTAGAAAATGGATTAACTAGATGTGATCTACATCAAAATGACTGTCATTCATAATTACCACAGTAGCCTCTGGAAGGCTGTAACATAAACAATCTTTGCACCTTTCAAGTGATGCTACTGCAGTAGCATGTTAAACAGCCTACATGGTATGTTGCTTTAGGTTTTCTCAGATCCATCTATACTACAGATTCCACTACTACTACTGCTCGTGGGGTAAATCAAGGTTCTAATTTTTTCTAATGCTTACTGGATTGCTGAATACCATGCAGGTTCTTCATAAATGCTACTGGCTAGCACCTCAAGCAATGGGGAAATGGAACTGACTTCTGGCCACTGAAACCAACACTTTTTCCTCTGTTTGAAAGCCATTTTTTTTTACCTTGTTGTCCAGCAGATGATGATGACGATTGTTCCTCCTTTGCTCGCAAGCCTCGACAGTGGAGCCAAAGGATCACAGTTAGCACGATGACAAAAAAACTCACAAGGAAAACTGGGACAACAATCACTTCAATCTGATATTCACGCACAACTACCAGCAGAAAAAGAAAATGGGAAACCAAGGAGTAAGCAGCACTGCCTGATGCACGTTGGTTCTGTATAACAAAGCAGTAATAACCCATTTCAGTAACTTTCAACCCCAAAAGCATGTGTATCTATCCTTCACTCCTTGGAACTGAACACTGTTAGGGCTGCCACCTATTTTTCAAAGGTGCTGAACTCCATGAAACCACTGGGACTCCCACACCTAAGGTCACTTATTTAGATGCCCTAAAGGCTAGGAATTGTAGCACATGTAAGTGTCATCCACCAGTGAAACAGAACAGGCCCTGGCAGAGGAACAGCAGGGAGATAGAAAGGGCTGATTATTACTATGCCATCACAAATACACGTGCAATTACAGCTTCAGCTCCTTCCAATGAAATTATAGGGAGCATTTTAAAGGAAACAGGGCATGGTCACCTAGTTTGGAATTTGACTGGAAGACATTGCAATTAACAAGGATGTTGCGGGTAACTAACTCTCTTGTATCTCCGGATTTGGAGTTGGTGCTGTTTTTGCGTAGGCCAAGACCACATTTCAGTTCCCAGAGATGACAGGAAGTCATGAAACCACAATCTCACAAGAGTGGTCCTTAGGAAAGCTGCAGAGAATCTTTAAAGACTACATCATGTCTCATTCAAAGTAGAAACACTCTAAAAGGGCTCAAATTATGCGAGATTAATCCCACCACAAAGCCTGCAGCCCCTTAAAAGTTTCTCCCTTGAGGCACAATGCAGGGAAAGATCAGTCAAATCCTTCCGTGTGGGCTGTGATGCAGGTGGAAGAGGGGAAAGGGCTTGGCCCATTTTTTAGTAAAGATGGACTTCCTGCTCAGCACATGAAAGCTTATTACTTAAAGGAATCTGTGAATCTTACCACATAGCTTGTCATTGCTGTTGCATTCCAGTAGCATGCGTGTGAATCGTTTTATATCCCCTGCCATGTTCAATTACAAGCAAGTGGATCTCCAACCTCTATCTTCTGCACAGACATAAAGAACATTAATGAAATTTATTAGGAGAAAGGATGATTTATGAAGCAACAAGTGAGCTGCATATGGAGCTTTCAACCCTTATGATCAGTGGTTTTGTGAAGAAGCAGCATTGGGACTTGGAGGCTTAAAGAATAATACACACCATCCACTATCTATGAATGGTAGACTGCATGACCAGAGAGAATTTAAGATTAGGCTTGTTCTACAGCAATTGGGTATCCCCAGGCCTAAAGGCTGGGATATGCACAAAAATACATAATTAACTTAATTATATTTAAAGAGTAGCTAATACAGCTAATACACTTCTAACTAATACACTCCTTAGATGCCAGAATGGGTCAGCCTTTGATCTTCTTTTACTGAGGGATATGGTGTAGGGGAGGACTTTGTAGAGTAAGGTAGATGGTTGGACTCGATGATCCCAAGGGTCTCTTCCAACCTCAATGATTCTATGATTCTTGTCCATAACAAGTGAACAGATCAGCAGCATGCATACAAAATGTCTGTTGTTCTTGACTACAGCCCCTGCCACAACTGTACCACTGCTCCAGAAAAACAAGGAGAAAAAAAAGTCCTGTCATTAGGGCTGTCTGGTCCTGACTCCTTAACACCACCAGGTCTATAACTAATTTGAAGCACAACATCTGGAACCATTTTGCATTTGTAGTCGAAAATTCAAAGCCTGTGCAAGCATGCACCTTTTCAGCTGCTATTTCAGCCATCACTAATCCCTTCCTCAGCACATGCAATCATACATCTACAAAACCTTCTGATTGTGTAAGTGTTTGTCACGTGTACAACCCTGCTCAGACAGGGCTAGATTCACCAGTGTACGCCAGTGTCTTTGAGTTGTGCCAGGACAGCAGATCAGCTGCGGGCCTCCCAAGACACATCCCTGACGCAGAATTTCAGCTGTTCCGCACTACAGGGGGAGATTACCCCTGTAGAAATTTGTATTTCACTTCAAATTGGTGCCTGTGGTTTAGTTTATTCTCTGGAGAACACATAAGCACTTTAGAAGATGCTGCACCGCTACACTAAGTGTGCTATCCTTACTGAGCACTGAAGTCATAAGATAGGGATAGGCTCTCTGGTGCTGCATTGATTTACATCAGCAGAGGACCTGGACTATTATTTCTAAATTGCAAAAATCGATGTGGTGAGTAGTAATGACTGACAGGATGGCAAGGAAGGCATGTATTTTTAGCCAGTGTTTCTTATAAACACTGTCAAAAATTTAAGACTTAACAGCTTCACAAACAGTATCATCCAGAACGTCTTACAGGCATTGGGACTTTTATCCAGTAAGTACTTACTTTCTTTTCAACTATGAGTTTGAGTCAATTAACCTCAATGGCAAATGTTACTAATAATATATGGTCTTCTTACTGATATTAATATGGTTTTATGGAAGTTGGTGACTGATGACACATTAAACAGGTTGTTCTCATGCTTAAAATTAACAGGTGAAATTGCAGTATATCAATTGCCCAACACAAGCAGCAGAAAAAGGAAAACAGAATATATCTGCACTTTAAGGCATCACAAAAAGTCTGTTTTGGTTTTTATTTCCTTTGATTCTTAATATGCTAGCAAATTCACCTAGTTTCAGGGTGTGGCTACAATATGAATCCAGTTGAAGGAGCAATAATACAGCAATAACACAGCAGTAACACCAAGCCTTTGAGGCACACTCTGAAAGCCAGAGCACTAAGTCAACCTACCTTGTCCATTGCAAATACACACACTTACACACAAACACACAGGTGTCACCGTAAGAGGAACAGTCCCAGCTTCTTTCACTCTCAGATACACACAGGTATGAGAGGCACATATGAACAGACACAACACCATGACAGGAAAACAGACTTTAGGACCATTAGCCAGCAATCATATACATATAAACTGAGTCATAAACAGTCGAAACTCTGTCTTAACACCACTTAAATGGCTTTGCTTTGTATAGATGCTCACCAGGAACCCACACTTACGTTTAAACAATGTGCATGCACAGGGCCATATAAGCACACTCATACCAACTTGTACTTACACAGAAAACACGCTCATACAGTCACAAAGGTCCATGGAAAAAGGCTTTGACACAGCAGCCATGCCTACACTAGTCCCCTGCCTGAAAAACAGATTCCTACCTACTCCTTTCCGCACCTCCCACCAGTGATGCCAGTGGGTGGCACCCATGTTTTCTAACCATACTCAGGGCAGAACTATGGGATCCAGAAATGAAAACACTGGCAGCCCCTGGCGCTTTATTTGCCCTGGCACTCCCACGGGGGTGCTGTTGCTCATGGAGCCGCACAGGTGTTACCACTGGAAAAGTTTGATGAGACAAGTCCATTTACGCTCCCTGTGTTTACCCTCTTGCCAAGCTCAGGAAGCAGGAAAAGAAGTTGCACTTAACAAGGTGATTATTTAGTGCCTTTCAGTGCTACTTTCCAGGCTGAGACCAAATGAATTCTCGTACTTCGCCCTTTCTGCAACAGACTTTTCAAACAGTAACATTATTGCACCTCCTGCATTTCCATCTTCACAACCAGCGCGGTAACTCCGAAGTACAGAGATCTCACATTATACATTTAATAGGTATTTTTTGCAGTGTACCAGTAGGGGACACATGGAGGTTATGGGGAACTAACACCTTCAGTGTACAGGTGCGTACCCACCACAGAGCAGAAAGCATATTGGCACTGCTCAACTACTTGCTTAATTACATGAAGATAGTATTCCAGTACCAAGCAGGATAAGGGGGACAAAAATCCTTAAGAGGTTCAAAACCTGTACCTCACCGGCATTCTGATTTTCCTTGTCTCTGTGTTGTGTTTCACCGAGGCCAGTGCTGTCTAGATCATGAGCCCAGCAGAACATAGCCTGTATTACTTAAATTTAGAATTTGCATTGGACAATTTGTGCAATCGCAAGTAAATGTCAGCTTAGTGATTCCACTGGTTTTTTTATTACTCTTTTACATATGCTGAAATCCACCCACTGGAATTAATTTCCCTTTATTGCTTACTTTCAAAACCGTATTTGCTTCAACTGACTGCTCTCCTTCCCTGGGCCTATCTAATCTTTCAAATTATTCTGATTTCCTCCTCCTTCAGTCGAAACTCATTATCTTCATTTACACAAAACCTGGAACTTTCTTTTTTCTCTTGGACACGCATCTTTTTTTCGGTGACTTAACACCGTATTTAAAAAAAAAAAAAACTAGTTGGCAGTGCAATACAAAAATCAAACAGGATAGTACTAGGCCACTTCTCTTTCACAACCACAAGGCTCAAGGTAAGGGGTGCTCAGTTTCAGACTCTAAAGCCTTCCTGAAAGACTTTGAAAACCGTGACCAGAAAGCAAACGAGCTTTTCTAGAACAAAGCTCTCAACACAGTGGACTGAATGGGAGCGACAAGGGGCTGTGAAGGCTTTTGTAAATGAATTTTGAAAAGGTATTTTGTTCCCCTGACTAGAGCTCAGGAGAGAACAGGGTTTCCAACTAAACAGATCTGGAGAGATGCAGGAGCTTTTGCCGGGGCAGAGGGAAATGAATGTGAATCAACGCAGAGACACTGGCCTAGAGGGCAATGCTCAGTGGATTATTAACATTGCTCAGATACCACACAATTCCAAGCAGACTGCAGCAACGATGGCAGCATAGCCTTTCTTGGACTTACACCTGAATCCAAAGTCCCACGTCCAAGCTAAAGATCATGGTCCAGCAAAGATCATGGTATCTAGGAACAGCAGAAGTGACTGCTCTTAGACGACGAGAGATCCAACCTTAGCAGAAACTAACCTACAGGCAACAGCATCTGCAAACTGCTCCTACCAGACTACCTGGTGCAGTGTGCAGGGCACAGCAGTTAGGTTAATTAGCCCCCACATCTGCCCTACACTGACACTCACTTCTTCACGTCTGCCTGCCAACAGGATGAAGGAACACTGGGGGAAGAGGTGGTGTTTTGTTCTCAGCCATGTTTGTTTGCCAAGCTGTTTTGCTGCCCTGGCAATTTAGGCAAAGCCCAGAGGGCAACACAGGGACAGGAATAGGCAGCTAAAAGATGGCAGTTGTGGGGGCTGCTTAAACCAGTTCAGGAAGCCCCAATACTGAACGTGAACATGGTTTTGGAAATGCAGCTGAGCTAAAGTAAGTGCTCACCAATGCCAAAAGAAGGGAACATCTCTTCTCTCTGCTCCCTTCCCCCTCCTTGTTTTGCTCCCGGCTGTGCAATTGACCCCTGGTAAACTGACTCAAACCATTAACCTAGCTGGAAAAAAACCCACTGTTCTTTTGCTGTGGTTATTTCCTGCCATTTTAGTGAGTGGCATTAGATCATCAGGCAATTCAAGAAGTGCCAACACAGGCTCAAGGAAGTGGCAGGAGCACACATCCACAAGCAGGAACAGATTAAAAAGGATCTCCTGCCACCCAGGGCATCCAAAGTGGTATTGTGAAACCATTCCTATAGCGTCAGCACTATGATTTTATCAGTCCTCCATCATTCATTCCCACGTGTACACTGTCCCCTTAGCTTTAACCCAAGTATTCACATGGCAATGGGGTAAAACTGGATCGGGAAGATGATCTGCCCTAAAATAAACAACCCTCTCTCACATTTTACGGACTTAAATTTTTCACCAGGCTCAATTTATGCAATTTAAAGTGCCAGGGTGTAAAACTCAAGAAGCCTGCTGTTTGCTCCTGCTATGTTCAGGAAAATAAGATGTTGTACATACTCACAGTAAATACACAGTTTTGCCAGTGAATATGTCTGACGTGGGCACTAAGATCAGTTCCCATCACCGGTGAGAATGTGTAAGTCCTTGATTAGCTATTCTGTCTAAAGAAACAGCTGATTAAATTAATTAAGTATGGTAAAAATAAAGGCTAAGATTCATTTGGATTGTCATTAGACCTTTTAAACTGTGCTCTGAACTAATATGGAATTAATGTAGTTATTCCCCCAAACTTCCTGGCCTGCATTAACTGCACACCACTTCATTATAAAAATATCCTTACAGGTGTTTTTCATGGACTGACTGTGAGGACCAACTGTAATATGACTACAGGCGTGTAAAGAACAGCGGAGTCCAGCATACTGCCTGACTGATAAAAGATAAAATAAGTCCTTTAACCATGACACCTTCTATTTAATCTCTTACAGTGGCAGAACCATACTCTCAAGCTTTTCCAGTCACCATTTCTGTATCGCTTTTATTATTTTCCTCCTCTTTTATGACCTTTGAACAAGGCCAGTCATGGTTTAGGCAACCGCTACGCACAAGCGCACTGCCCTGGCTGTGCAGCTGTAAAGGGAGGGGAGCTACGAGGGAACGACAGGGAGCAAAATGGCAGTGAAACCATGATCCGTGGGCTCAGGAGAGCCGAGCAGCTGTGGACGTTGAATGTGAGAGAAGAAGAGGACCAGGGAAAAGCAAACAGCGCAACAGAGATTTCTTCCCTGTAATGTCCACCATTTTACTAAAAGCAGCGTCCAAAACAAATAAGAAACAAGTCGCGCAGGACTCAAGCCTAACAACTTGAGGAGATGAGAACACACTTCTGCAAAAAGCGATATATTTGCTAGGTTACATATCCAGTCTCTTCTGCCTTCAAAGGACCTTAGTGACTATTTCATACAGCCTGGCAGACTGTGACATCTTTGCAAGGTTTCCCCGTCCCATCGAGTCATCTCACCTCTCACCATAAGGCACCTGTGGGTTACCAAGCAGCAGCTCTTGCTGTGTAGAATGGGAAATTCTGACTAGTGAACCCAGGTTATACCATGCCAGAGCCACCTCACTTCTGTCCTGAACACAGATCACCGACCATACCCTGCGGCTTGCTGTACTGGCTGTAATAATGTCTCATCTATAAACACTTGGTACTCTAACTCACTTTTGCAAGAGCCAGTGGCTGTAACACCCTGTAAGAAAACAAAGTGTTTCAAAAAATCACGTGCAGTGACTCAAGATTTTCCTTCGGTCCAAAATTAGAATCATAGAATCATAGAATCTTCTAGGTTGGAAGGAACCTTAAAGATCATCTTGTCCAACCGTCAACCTAACTGACAAAAAAATACCTGAAGCAATACAGAATACAGAAGAATACAGAAGAATACAGAAGAATACAGAATACAGAAGCAATACCTGAACACCAAACCTAGGCTAGCTGCTACTGAAACGTCTTAGAGAAGTGAGACACAATTAGGCTGACCACCTCCGAAGAGCTAGACCACGGTGGGAAGAGCAAATGATGAGGTCCACGCTTGCTATTTGAGCAGGTGAATTACTTAGGGCAAATTTGGCTCCTTTTCAAGGCAGCAGAAAAAAGAGGCAAAGTCAGCAATTGAGAAATATGCGTCACGAGGACTCTGCACTGCTCTGCGTTTATGCTAACAAGGTTAGTCCAAACTGGTACTGTATCAGTGGAGATATGCAAGTTCTCATGGTGCTAAGCTTTGCTTAAACTCAGAACATCTCACAAAAATCAATGTATTTGTGCAGCGTGAGGAATCCTGAGTACAGAAGTGTGAAACGGTACAGAAACTGAATAATGATTAAGACAAAAATATTTTTTTTCTAATGCAGACACGGCTGACTATAGTTTCTGAAAAGTTAACATATATCTTGATCACACTCCCCCTGAATTAAGGCCATGAAAAGTAATTCCTCACAGGTAATCTGCAAAACAGAAGTTAAAATTATCTTTTTAAAAAGTGAGGAATATATTAACCTGAAGCCTCTAGTGAGCATGCTGCTTGGAATATGACAAGTCTAGAGGTCAAATTCTCAACAGCACACTCTTACTTATGACTTCCTTTTGTGTAGTTAAAATCACACACTACTTTTGAAAACGCCAGCCATTCTGTCTCCTTCTTACTGACTTCAGATTTTGGTGGCAACTGCCGGTACTAAGACTGCATCAAACCCCAGCACAAACTTGATATAGATATTCTGAAAAACCGTGACAGCAAAAGCTGTGACAGGACATAAAAAGAATGAAGGAGTTTTTCAAAGAACCATGCACACATGTAGCTCTTGTTCTAAAAAACACTGTGCCATAAAAATGCTGCACGGTATCAAGTTGCTGCATAATGGCTTAAGAAATGGAAAATGACTCTGCTTTCGTAAATGCACAGCCACAAGGAAAGAGCTGAAGCTGTGCACACAACTTTAGCTTCACAATTTCCCAACTTTTGGATATTTCTTGGCGCATTTGACATAGATTTTGCTTATATTTTAATCAGTAGCTCATGTATACACACACACAAAGATACATGCAAACAGGTAAACACATAGAAAAATCTAGATATCAGCACCATTTTGCATGAGAGTTAGCTTCCTTACAATCAAGCAGCAGTGATGGAAATCAAAAGCTAATTAGTTCCGAATCCAGCCCTAGGCGTGTATTACTTAAACAATCACTGAACATAGTTATACACACATGCATAGCATTGCCCTGTATTGTTTCAGTGAACCGAGACTGACTTATACGCAACTTAGTTACTTTGTTATTTTCTTCCTGCTTAAAATGTGCCTAGAAGGTATTTTGTTTAAATCAATCTGCATGTAGAGGACATATCTCCTTTTTTTTTTTTTTTTTTTCTCAAACCCCAATACCATTATGATCACAGAAATCTGTCACCGTAAGTCATTTCAATACAAGCAGTAAGTACGTGCACTGATGTATAGATTATATGGTACAGCTGTATCCTAGTTCAGGTCACACTTAGGTCAACAGAAGCCTTTTAAAAATAATAAATATTCATTAGCTAATCTTCCAGCGGTGCTTTCTCTCACTTACCTGAATTACACCACTTCTCTTGCCCTGCGGTAGTCTTTTCCTGACGCTCACCTGCTGCCGGTTACCAGTTTGTTTGAGGCCACTCCCGATAACGCTGATGGTTACTTTGCGTGGTTGCGATTCTTATGACCGAGTTCCTCCTCGCTGATTTTCCTACCCCAGACCTGCCCAGCTTCGACTCTTCACTCCCCAAGGTCTTCTCAGCTGTCTCCGCAGGGAGCTGGCTCGGGTGTGCGCCCAACACGCGAGCTGACAGGTAGGCACACACTTGTAGAACGAGTCTGCCTGGCTTCCACGCACCAGCTGCTCCTTTGCCCGATGACAAAGACAGGCAAAGCAAAGAGTCCTCGGGCAGGGACCTGGAGCGGAATTTGAAAGGCAGGCAAAAAACACAGATCAAGAGGGATAGGCTACCGTAACGAACCGAAACCATACACTTCAGATTACTGGTTCGCGTTTCGAAAAAAATGGGTTCTTGGAACAGAAAATCTGTACAAAATCCCTAAGATTCCAGACGCTGAAAACACTTTCTCTCAGGAACACAATCTGCAAATGAAGAAAGAGAGAAAGGATTAATAATTCCAAAACAGGCTACAACAGACAGCAGCAACGCAGGCATTTTTTCACACTCTGTCTTGCTCGTTCGTATCCCTCCTGCTCAGGCTGTCCGCGCATTCTGCCAGCGTTTTCCAGCCCTGCCATCAGCTCTCCCCTGCCCTGTCCTCTCACCACTCCAGCCTGGAGTTCCCACAGAGTCCTGGCAATGACCCCCCACTTACAAAACCCCTTCAAAATCCATCCTGAGCTCCCCAATCAGACCAGATAATATTCTTGAACTTGCCCCGTGACCTTTTCCTGCTACAATGCCCTTGGGGTCACCATTGAGCTCTGCTGGTGCCCTCAGTCCTAAGAAGCTGGGTGGCACATAATCTTCATTGCACCTCAGTTCCTCAGCATTTTAGTTCTGGGGACTGTCTTCCCACCCAAAGCATTTACACAAGTCCCAGCTGTTAGCCTGCCCTCCCCTATCGCTGAAAATGCTTGTGTTAAGAGTTTCAGATTCCCGACTCCTGGTTATATGAGTCTGTGCAAGATTATTTGCGTACCTAATTCACACAAGCGAGAGGCAGTTGTATTACAAGAGGAAACAACATGAGACCAATCGTTGAGAGACAAAATTCCCACTCAACAACAGGCTGCAGGTGGCTTTGGGAAGATGTAGAAGATGATATGATCTCAGCCAACTGTTTGAGCAAAACTTACCTGCTCCTGTTAACACTTTGGTGCTGCGTATATAATTTTTGTTGTGGGAAAATTTTGGCTGCAGTACCAGCAATAGCTTTAGATAAGGAAACACAATAGTTAATTTATCCATAAAAGAGGCTGCATATCACTGTATTTGTACACCTGAACATCCTAACCTTCTCTTTGGGATTATTTTTCCAGCTGGCATTTATCGTCCATGTGTGCAAAATGGTGAAAACCAGGAGTAGTTTCCTTCATTGCTTGATCTCCCTACAGAGACTGGCACAAGTGGACAGAATAGTATCAGTGAAATAGCTCTGTGATGTGGACCTTCATCCTCTGAGAAACCAGGAGAGACGTCTTCTACACCGAAAATTTTCTCAAATTAGGAAGATCACTACAGCTGCAGAGTGTAGGATCAGACTCTGGTTTCAGCTTTCCTCTTACTCTGGTACTAACTTGCGTTGACTCTCCGCAGTATTTTCTCCTGAGGGAGCAGGGGATCTGTCCTACACCTCATTGCCATTAAAGAGTGGCTGAAATGAAAAGGTCAGTTCCTCATTTAAACAAGATCATAGAGTCATAGCAGGCCGGAAGGGACCTCCAAAGGTCATCTAGTCCGACCCCCCTGCAGTTAGCAGGGACACCCCCAACTAGACCAGGTTGCCCAGGGCCTCGTCGAGCCTCACCTTGAATGTCTCCAGGGAAGGGGCCTCAACCACCTCCCTGGGCAACCTGTTCCAGTGCTCCACCACCCTCACAGTGAAGAACCCTCTCCTAATCTCCAGTCTAAACCTGTTCCCCTCCAGCTTGAAGCCATTGCCCCTCGTCCTGTCACTGCAGGCCTTTGTAAACAGGCTCTCCCCAGCCTTCCTGTAGGCCCCCTCAGGTACTGGAAGGCTGCTATTAGGTCTCCCCGGAGCCTCCTCTTCTTCAGGCTGAACAACCCCAGCTCCCTCAGCCTGTCCTCGTAGCAGAGGTGCTACGAGGTGCTCCATCCCCCTGATCATCCTTGTGGCCCTCCTCTGGACGTGCTCTATCAGGTCCATGTCCTTCTTATATTGAGGGCTCCAGACCTGCACACAATACTCCAGGTGAGGTCTCACCAGAGCAGAGTAAAGTGGCAGAATCACCTCTCTGGACCTGCTAGCAATACATCTTTTGATGCAGCGCAGGATGCGATTGGCCTTCTGGGCTGCAAGTGCACACTGCCTGCTCATGTCCAGCTTCTCATCCACCAGGATCCCCAAGTCCCTTTCCTCAGGGCTGCTTTCTAGTACCTCACCCCCTAGTTTGTATTGGTGGCGAGGATTGTTCCGGCCCAGATCTTTACTGAAACGTATTACTTTCCACAGGCACCTTCCCCAAGGGCAGCTTCAGATTCCTGTTTAAAAATAGATCGACAATCTTCCTCCTTTTGCTCCTTCTCTCACAGTTCCTACAGCCCTCAACTGTAGAAGAAAGAGTGGGAAAGGCAAAGGGTTAACATTCAAGGTATGCACACGCAAAAGCAGAACCGCTGCTGCTTTTAGTTCCCCCAGTCAACCCCTCTGCTCTGCTCCCCGTCTGACTGGTTGGAGAAGATATTTTAATGGTTCAGAGATCAGGCCTCAGACTATATTATCTTCCTTCCTGATCCACCAGCCCCTCCCCCTGTTTAGCTAAGGGACAGCAGTCATTTATTGTCACGTTTTGTCCTGTGAGAAACAAACTTCCCCCGATATAAGTCTTGTACTGTGTGCCCATCCACAAACACTGCCTGTTCAAATGCCTCTCTTCTTCTCTCTGCTTTCTCCTTAAGCAAGCAGGATTGAGCACACTGAAAGGCAGTTAATAAAACTGGCAGTTTTATTAACAAAAACCTCCTCTTTATCTCCAAGACAGCTATAGCACAACTAGCAACCACCCACACCACACCAGCAGCTGGCCAGTGGCCTCAAGATGTCTTTCTGGGACTAAGCAGCGCTCTGACCACAAACCACTCGGTCCTTGTTCTACGTGCTGAAGGGCTAAAATTAACAAGGGTGCTAATTCTGCAGTTCAACTTGCAGAAGGTAAGCATACTCCAAGTAACTGCTGCTGGACCAGAAAAAGCAAGCTTCAGATGAAAGGATCCCCTTCTTAAGTGTCGCTGTGGTATTCACTTTTTTCTGCGGTAATTTAGAGGCACTAAGGTCCCCAATTTACTTTCCCATCCTAATGTAAGATTTAAAATTGTGGCCTAGAGCTGATAGGACTGTGACTGATCTTTTGGTCAGCCTAAGCCCACAGAGGTTGAAAGGCTCACTACCTGTTCTGCTTCTGCAAGCCCGCCATTCATCTCCAAACGAGGTAAGAATCAGAACAGATGATCTAGAAGTCAAATCAGAATTCCCATCATTGTTCCAAGCCTCTGTTCTGCCTCGTGATCTTTGCCTCTCAAGATGGCAGATCTTCTGACTTGAGAACGATTCGTTTGCCTATTTAATATCTAGATTTTTCTTGAAAATGGCAGTTCTAGTGTGATTTTCCGTTCAAGCCTGCAGTTTTTGTTACTTAAAATTTCCAAAGGGACAAAGGTTAAGAGGGGGTAGCATTATATGAAAAGAAATAAAGGGGAAAAAAAGAGCTTCTCCTTATAACAATGAAATGACCAAAGGATTATGCATCAATCTTCTTCAGCCAGTTGAAGGTCCAGTAATTTGCTAGTACTTCTTCTATTTAGGGTTAGGCATATCTAATAATAGCCTTTCCCCTCTGCCTCCCTTTCCTGCCAAATTACACCTTATCATTCCCAACTCCAAAATTGAATTCTTAAATTTAAATGGAAATTTCATTTTCACAGTTTCATGCAGTCACTGGCCTGGTCAGCCCTCTGTTCTCAAACCAGGTGCTCAGGAAAGATCCTGAAGGCTGGTTAGATGCTCTAAGTAGGCTACAGTACAGTTTTCCCCTTCGGTTTCTTTGGCAGATTTTCCAGGCCCAGAAGCTCTGTGTAGTTAATATAATACAAGGTCATAAGAACTTCCATAAAGCAATTCAAGTACTTAAATTCTCTCTCCCGACACTGATGCCAAACGTAATAAAGAGTAACCTAGCTCCTGATTTTCCTATCTTGGTCAAATGTCATAAGTTAGATGCCACACGTTTGGGCTGAATTCTGTTGTCTTCCTCTTCTTCAAAGACATAACTTTCCTGAGCAGGAACCCTTTGGGCTCCCAAAATCAGTAATTATCTGCAGCATAACTCGGTAGCTTGGCCACAGTCTCTCCCAGAACATCAGGGTTGACAGATGAACTGTGAAACTGCAAGTTAGGTGCAGCACATATCACACACATTCAGTTCCTCTCTGTCTAGTTCCCAAGAGATCTTGTCCTGAGCAACCAGCATCCTGAGCACAATATGTCTGCATATTCCTCTGTTACTTTCTTTCAGTTTCTTATGTTCTTTTTGTTAAATATATAGATTTTCCTTTTAAGTTCCTGGTCTTCGCCACTGCATTTTGACACTGTTCACATTTTCCAGTGAGAACCCAACAGCTTCTCTTGGCAAATCCTAGAAGCTGGTCAACAGAGAGATAGTCGCCTAAACACCCATCCTCAGTATGGAATAAATTGCAGGGCTTCACACAAAAAGATGCAGAGAAGCCAGCTATCCCCTGGGAAGGATTAGGCCCACAGAGCCCTTAGAAGAACTAGAAGGAAGGTATCACCAAGACCTGTAACACTGTTACATAAAATGCCTGTAAGAACTATGCCATTATAATGATTTTTTTTTTACATCTGTAATTAACCCTTTAACACATTACTGTGTCCTAATTATAGTGGGTAAGAACCACAAATAAACCAAGAAATGTTGAAACAAAACATGATCCTGTCTGCCAATGTCACTGGAAATGGATTCTAGCACATTTATTATGCAGTAGCAAAGTGGCTGCTAAGCTACTGCAATTACATGCATGAACACATGGTATTTGCTGCCCAGGTTTTCCTAGAGTAATGAAGCAGTATTAAAAAGCAACACCACTAGACCAAAAATCAGCCTCCTAACCACACACACACATGTACATCAGGAGGCAGCATCTGGGAGATAGCTTAAAGGCACAGAATTTAGGAGCTGGAATTACTTAAGAAATGACTGCCACCTCAAACCAAGGGTCCATCAGCCTAGCACTATGCCTCAGACAGCTGGCAGTGACAGTGTCTAGGGAAATGAAAGACTATAGCAACATAAAATGATACTTCCCTCAACACTTTCCCCAGCCTCTAGTAGCCTGTGGTTCAAGGATCTGCTTTGACAAATACAACTTTTTCTTTCATGCGCCCTGAAGGATTTTGTTCAACTGCTTTTGAACACCTGCAAAACTTCAGCAACACAATGCTCTGTGAGAAATTCCACAGCATTCATATAACTTGGGTGAATAAATACTTCATTTCGTTCATTTTGAAGATGGTTTGCCATCTTCAAACCAGCTACTCAGTCGGCAGTGAAATGAATGGTGATAGCAAGAGATGAGTAATTCTCATGCATGAAACTTCATTTCATTTATACTCAATCTCTTAAATTAAAACAGGACTAAGTTTGTGTTTGTGCAGATTAAAAAGGAGAACAAGAGACAGCCCAGGCAGTTTAAAGTTTGGATATTGATCTGGAATGGGACATGATTTGGCCCATGAGCAATTCAGAGAAGGGACTTGATTCACACTCTCCTATATACCAGGTAATTCTTAGTATCAGCACAAACTTTGGATCTTGTTGCTCAGTCATCAGAAAAAATTTAACCTTTCTTTGCCTAGTCCTGCAAACACCTTCTCTGGTTATTTTTTTTTAAAGAAGACAAAGATCATAGAATCACAGAACAGTTTGGGTTGGAAGGGACCTTCAAAGACCATCTGGTTCCAACCCCCAGCCGTGGGCAGGGACATCTTTCACTAGACCAGGTTACTCAAAGCCCCCTCCAACCTGACCTGGAACACTTCCAATAATGGGGCATCATCTAATAATTGGCCAATTCAGCCTAAACCACAACAGGCACCCACAGCTTCCCAGGGCAACCTGCTCCAGTGTCTCACCTCCCTCAGAGTAAAGAATTTCTACCTTAGATCTGCTGTAAACGTACTCTCTTTCAGTGTAAAACTGCTGCCCCTCGTCCTGTCCCTACAGACCCTGATCTGAAGCCTCTCCCCATAGAATCATAGGATGATAGAATAGTTAGAGTTGGAAGGGACCTTCAAGATCATCGAGTTCCAACCTCCCTGCCATGGGCAGGGACACCTCCCACCAGACCAGGTTGCTCCAAGCCCCATCCAGCCTGGCCTTGAACCCCTCCAGGGATGGGGCAGCCACAGCTTCCCTGGGCAACCTGTTCCAGTGCCTCACCACCCTTTCTTTCTGCTATCTAATCTAAATCTCCCCTCTCCCCATTTAAAACCATTACCCCCTGTCCTGTCACTGCACTCCCTGACAAAGAGTCCCTCCCCAGCTCTCCTGTAGCTCCCTTCAGATACTGGGAGGCTGCTCTAAGGTCTCCCCGGAGCCTTCTCTTCTCCAGGCTGAACAACCCCAGCTCTCTCAGCCTGTCCTCATAGCAGAGGTGCTCCATCCCTCTGATCATCTTCGTAGCCCTCTGCTGGACCTGTTCCAACAGGCCCATGTCCTTCCTGTGTTGAGGACTCCAGAGCTGGACACAGTTCTCCAGGTGGGGTCTCACAAGCGCAGAGCAGAGGGTTAGCAGAATCCCCTCCCTGGCCCTGCTGGCCACACTTCTCTTGATGCAGCCCAGGATGGGGTTGGCTTTCTGGGCTGCCAGTGAGCGCTGCCGGCTCCTGTTGGGCTTCTCATCCACCAGCACCCCCAAGTCCTTCTCCTCAGGGCTGCTCTCCAGCCATTCTCCGCCCAACCTGCAGTTGTGCCTGGGGTTGCCCCGTCCCAGGTGCAGGACCCTGCACTTGGCTTGGTTGAACTTCATGCAGTTTGCACAACCCCACCTCTCCAGCCTGTCCAGGCCCCTCTGGATGGCATCCCTTCCCTCCAGCGTGTCGGCCGCGGCGCACAGCTTGGCACGCAGGCAGGGAGATGAACCCCCACACAGAAAAGAAGTGGAAGCACAACCCAGCTTTGAAACTTTGGGCTCAAGGCGTTAACTTTTGGGTTACTTTCAGGACAATTCCCACAATGACCGGGCCGCCTGCCGCCCCGGCCGCTGGCCTTGACTCCGGGCGGGCGCAGGAGGAGGAGGAGGGTGAGGGGAGGCCCCGCACAGGCCCCGGGGGCCCAAGGGCAGCCAAAGGGGCGGTAAGCAGGGGGGCAGGGGGTTACCTCCTGTTGTCCAGCCGCCGGGGAAGAGCGACTACGGCACGGCGGCAG
>QJSC01020791.1:401644-435754 GCA_003697955.1 Calidris pygmaea | reverse complement strand
AGTCACTGCAGGGAAGCCCCTCCATCTCCTCCATAGTTCTGTGGCATCCATTTGGCAGTTTTCTTAAAAGTATATTAAAGGCAAGGCTGTGTGTCACTTTTTTTTTTTTTTTTTTTTGGTTAATACCAAGGTTCTGAAACTTTCAGCTGTATAAATTGGGCCTCTAACTCTGTATTTTTGCCCCAAGCGATTTTTACTTCCTGAAATTTTACTAGCTACAACTTAGGCAGAGGTTAGTAAATCGTAACGCCTTGGCTGCTTATATGGTGCCAGTATGAAACACTGGACACAAATGGGGATTTCACAACTAACTTTGAAAATTAGAAATTGCCCTATGTCAGAGTATCCGGGAGAGAAACTTGAAGACAACTGTAATGGGAAAACAGACAAAATTTTCTAACGAAGTGTTTGACTTGGTGTTCTTTGTTATTACTGATACCAAAATCTTCGTTTCACACAAAGACAGAGTGTTTGGGTGTAATTCTCTCTCCTGAATTTCAAAATGAATTGAAAATAGTATGCAGCATACAGGTGATGACCAGTGGCTTCAGGGTCAGATCTTAATGAATTCACAAGGAAACTGAATATTTATATACATATTGGGTTTTTTAAAAATTTATTGTAATGTTACTTTCTCTCAACCATGAAAATCAACTCGCTTCAAAGTAAAAGAAAGTACGAAATTCCTGTTTTCCTCGTAGATGGCTGAGTCAGAACCTCAGGAAGGAAACTATGATAACATGGTAAAAATGGTGGAGGACCTGAACAGGGACTTAGAAAAACTTCTAGAGGAAATGGAAAAACTAACAGGTACAGGTCTTTATTAAGAATGATACAGATTTGTGAAGACATTGAAGATATATTGTTTGTTTTTATTGCTGTAAACGTCTGTGTGATAGAAATGTAAGTGGAAATAATCACCATCGACTAATGAATGCCCTAATTAATTGGGAGAAAGCATGCAAATAATCTAGAAGTTTCATATGGCCTGGAATTGAAAATTAATAGGTGATGGATGCTCAGTTCAGAGTGGTGGTTGAAAACAGAAATAATGCTAAGGTACTTCATTTACAATTATTAAAACATAGTCTATAAAATGAGATTTAATTCTGAAAAAACAATGGGATACACAGTACCTCTCGGGTCAGTGCATGATGCGTTCAATTCCTCAGATAGAACAAAGACTTCTCTGCAAATTTAAACTTAGCCCTGTATGTATGGAGAGGATTGCATATTCCTCTCCACGTTCTGCAACCATTCTGTTAGAAACTCTGTGAAACTAACAGGAATAGATGGAAACTGTTATTTAAACTATTTGTAATTGAACACAATTTATGAGTGCCGTTGAGAACTACAATCAACATATGATAAAAGGGAAAGTATGAAATAAGCGCTAAAACTATTTGCTCTGCTTTATCAGAGCCTCATTATTCCAAAATCAATTTCATTAGTTAGGTTGTTCTTAAAACCTCTCATTGCTATGCTGCATACTTCTTGATCTTGCTCACCTAACATAAGCCTCCTGACTGTAACTCGTCTGGAGAGAGGATTCTTTGGTTCATTTATTTTAAAACAGTCTGTTGAACCTTTCTTTTTTATCACTTATTTTGTTGCAATTTTTAGGTACAGGTGTCTGCCCCCTTTTGTAATTTACATCGGTACACTTCCATTCTGAAATATTTTGAAACATAAGTAATACTGAAAAGCCTTTTATTTAATCGGGAGTATTGCTCTGGGCAGTTTCCACTCTACGCAGGCCTTCTCTGACGTAAGATCTGTACTAATAATAATTCATGTCCTTTATTCGAGTCAGCCATTGCTTTTATTTAGCCGAAATTCCTGGCTTAGTAGTATCTGTTGGGTCTGTAGTGCAGGCAACCTGGATGGCTTACGACATGGTAGTCCTTCGAACCAACCCAGACCTGGCCACCTCCACGAAGCGTTTGGAGGATGCCTTCCTGAGTTGCAAAGAAGAGGTGGAGAAGAAATGGCAAGATGTGCTGAGCGAATCTAAAGCCGACGGACAAAAAAAGGAATAAATTGAATTCAGCCACGCTGGCGGGACTACATCCCTTGGAAAACCACTCCAGTCTTTCTGTTTTCCAGCTGCGGAGGCTTCACAGACACTGTGGAAAATGGATTTGCTTTCATCTTACTGAGAACTACTTATGTGTATACATCTGTGGAAGTATTTTAATGAGATTAGGTACATATATTTATATTATTGAAGGTAAAAGGTAACAACGTGTCTATTTTTATTACGCTCATCAGTAATCCTTGTAGAGTGTTTACATACACGGTGTCTTTCTCCCTGGAAGATCGTACTCCCTTCATCATCAATATGTGTGGAATTCTTTGAGACCTGACCAAATGGGGGACGGGGAGTGGGGGAGAGAGGGAGGAAAACTGTCGCAGTGGTATTGCACCAGCATATGCCTTTCAGGGAAAACTGAAGAATTACTTTTTTTCTAAGTGAAAAACAGGTGAATTTCTAGGTTTGCAGATACATCGGGTTAGTTTGATGTGGGATTACCAACTAGGTGTTCAGTTAAAGAATTTTATTATTCAGATAGCTCATCTGTAGTTGTTTCATTTTGTTTCCTTGGATTCTTAACCATTTCTTTGGACTGTTTTTCCCAGAAAGATTGTTTTTCTCAAAGCCTCTGAAGGCAGCATGTCTCATTTAAGGAAAAATCAGCTACCGTTATAGACTGCACGGTGTGTGTTGTAGTCACATATCTAGTCACATAGTGTGGTGTGTGGGGTTGCTGCAGAAACCAAACTAACCATGTTATAAAACGTGCTTTTCTCAGTGTGTTCCTACTGTACAATATTAAAGAAGGAAGAAAAGAACAAAAATTACTTTTCTTTTGTAGTCAAGATATGGATTAAGGGCACCATCTCGTGGTGTGCAGTTGAGTATTTTATCTGAGATGAAAGTCAACACAAGATTTGAGGAGAAGGATCTTCCCTTTTATTAAAATCAGACTCTTTTAACTAGAAAGTAAGCACTGCATACGAGGTGAGAGTATCTCCATCTCCTTTGAAGAGGGATTTGATGATTTAAATCACATCTAAATGACCTGTCAAAACTTTGCTAAGTATTCTCTTGAGACCAGTTGATCTTCATTCGGACAGAATGTTTATCCCACTAAAGCGAAAAATATGGAAGTTATATTACTTTCTTTTTTTTTTTCCATTGCTACCAAATGTTTCTAGAGACACAAATGATTAAGAACATGAACTTTGAATTCTACTCTTGATTTTTCAGCAGGTAGGTCTTCATTGCAGCCAAGGTAGGGCAGAACGGCAGAGCACCATGAGGAAACGTGCACTTTGATTCAAAGTGCAAGTTAATCTTCTCTGGAGGATTTTTAATGGCATGTTGTCACTTTAACACCTATGACTACATCATCTTCATTCGTTATGTCTGTGTTAAAAACTAAATTATTTGAAGAGGCACTGACTTTGAAAGCTTGTACAGGAATATACTGGATTTTGTGTGACTTTTTGGCCATAAAGTGACTGTATATTTTCCAGAAAGCTCAGTTTTCATTTAGACATTTAAGCCAAGTGGCCGGACCTAAAAAAATATATATATTTTTGAATCCACTGAGAATAGAGACTACTGCTCAAAACCTAGGCTTTTAAAAAAAAAGGGGACAGAAGCTGGGAAGAGAGACCCGACAGTTGGGGCTGGGAGCTCAGCACGTACTCTCTCTGGGGAATCTCACTGGCTGAGTAGACCGAGCCCGCTGCCTCTTTCTCTCCAAGACTTTCTTCCCAGTTATGTGATGATAACTGGGGCAGAGTTAAGGATACGGACTACCACGGGTACAGTGCATGCTCCTTGAAAAACTGTACAGCAAAATGATTATACTTTTCCTTAACTACTAAAAGGTGTTTATTTTAGGTTGGTTTTCTTATTTATAATTTTTTTTTTTTTTACATTGAGGATCAGCTCGTGGGGATTGTTGAGTCCAGATGGTCCACACTGAAAGTCCCTGATTTGCTGTCATAAGGGTCCATCATAAATTTCCAACCCCCCCCCCCAGAAAATAATTATGTGGAGCAACAGCCCCATCTAGTGCTCACCTAGCTGAGAACAGTAATCCGGATTGCTGGGTTGACATCTCTTAATCACCCATCACCAAAGATTTCTGTAATGGAAAGCGTCAGCAGCAGTTTGGCATTACGGTCACTCTCAGCCAACTCCACTTCTCTGATTTCTGGGGTGGAAGCTGTGCCACCATATAGTGAGACCTGGCCCGGCTGGAGAGCTGGGCAGACAGGAACCTGATGAACTTCAACAAAGGCAAGCGTAGGGTGCTGCACCTGGGGAGGAATAACCTCCTGCACCAGGACAGGTTGGGGGCTGACCTGCTGGAGAGCAGCTCTGAGGAGAAAGACCTAGGAATCCTGGTGGACAACAGGATGGCCATGAGCCAGCAATGGCATCCTGGGGGGCATCAGGAAGGGTGTGACCAGCAGATCCAGGGAGGTCATCCTGCCCCTCTGCTCTGCCCTGGGGAGGCCCCAGGGAGGCACTGGGACCAGTTCCGGGCTCCCCAGTTCAGAAGGACAGGGAACTGCTGGAGAGGGTACAGCAAAGGGCTACAAAGATGACGAGGAGCCTGGAGCATCTCCCTTATGAGGAGAGGCTGAGGGACTTGGGTCTCTTTAGTCTGGAGAAGATTGAGGGGGGATCTGATCAATGCATACAAATACTTAAAGGGAGGGTGTCAAGAGGACAGGACAAGTCTTTTTTCAGAGGTGCCCAAGGACAGGACAAGAGGAAATAGGCACAAACTTGAATATAAGAAGATCCACCTAAACATGAGGAGGAACTTCTTCCCTGTGAGGGTGGCAGAGCCCTGGAAGAGGCTGCCCAGGGAGGTGGTGGAGTCTCCTTCTCTGGAGACATTCAAACCCCACCTGGACACGTTCCTGTGTGACCTGCTCTGGCAGGGGGGTTGGACTAGATGATCTCCAGAGGCCCCTTCCAACCCCGTATCATTCTGTGACCCAAGCCTGTACAGCACTTATTCACAGGTGCTTCCTGTACTGTATTTAAGAAAATCATGTTCCTGCAGAACAGCTACAGAAGCAGAAGTTGGCACGGGTTCACTGCCCACGTGTATACCCAAGTACAGCAGTGAGGAATTCTGTTTTCTTAGGCATTCATTCCTCAGCCTCTATTAACTAACACCAAAGAAGCAAGTCACAAATCAGTTGAAATAGTCGTTTGGGTTTTGTTTTGTTTTATGCAGACACCTGGACCACTCCTGGAATCTGTGTTCCCCCGGTTCATTTTGCATTAGCAGATAGGCCAAGTCTGATTTCCACGGTTGTGTATCAGCTTTAATCAAGAAGTTTAGGAAGCACAGCAAGGAGGTTATGGACTCGATCCCTACCCGTTAAGTGTAGTAGATGCTCTGGTTTCTGACAGCTCGATGCTTTTACTGTTCTTACCACAACAAAAATTGCTGATCTTAGTTATGTACTTACCCTGTCCACAAGGTGAGAGCTGGATGGTTAAGAACAAACTAGAATCATATGGGGTTGGATGGACCTCTGGAGATCATCTAGTCCAACTACCTAAAAGCCATCAAACCAAGCCAGACATTGTCCAGCCCAAAGCACACTCCTCTTCTGAATGTAAAGATCTTTCATATAAAACAGAGGTATACAAGGTGTCCCTGCAGCCCCTTTTTGCCTAGCAACTTGGGTGCTACTGGACTCTTAACACTGTTTAGAGTTGCCATTAACATTTTTCTTACCAGAAAAAGTCACTTAAAAGGCCAATATCCCACCTCCCAGGAAATTTTGATGGTTGAAACCGTGCCCTTCTCTCCAGCGTAAAACAACTGAGAAGGGGCTGTGGACATCTCACATGTCCTCGTACGCATTTCAATCCTTGCCAGAATGTGGCTTAGAGCTTCGTTTAGCATTTATTTCATTTAGCACTAGTGCTTTCCAGTTCTTGGTTATTATTGCCCCAGTTTCAGGTTACCTCAGAAAGACCCAAGAAGAGACTCCATACTCACGAGCTGTTTTACACGTCGGCATAAATTCTTTCAAAATTTCACTCCAGACCCCCAGTTCCCGGAATACGTATGGAGAGATTAGTGAATCTCTAACAGCCCCATTTACACATGCTAGTATTAAAAATAATGTTCTTTTTGCCGGCATTCTTAGCAGAGAAGCAAAGAGCTCTGCTTTTTTCAAAAAGCAAATATTGAAAAGAAAGGGGGCGAACAACATTCCTTCTGAGTCACTTCCTCCAGGGCAAGGACTGTATCACCTCGGCGCTATCAGCACGCCAGCGGCAGCGCCTTTGCTGTGTACATTCTATTAATACCCATTTCTTTTTTGTAGCACTGCCTCCTCCTGGCTTCTGCACCGCTGTGAAACACGTTTACGTCTTTCAAGGGAAGCATATTGGGGTATTTTCCCATTTTTCTGTTTTTGATAATCTATTGCCTACCTTGCTTGCCTGGTTTTCTCTAGGTGCTCTGGGTTTGGATCACTGGAACACAAACACAGGTGGTAAGGTTACAAAGTGTCAAGGTGACATGTATTTTAAAGGGAGAAGGGCAGGATTCAAAGGCTGGTAAACACTGTTAACTCTTGTCACGGAGAAAAATGGGAGTATTGTGTAATGCGAGTGAAAATAATTGGCTAGGCCAACACACTGACCAGTAACCACAGAAAACAGACCTTCTAAGCCTCTGGAAACAAAACAAGACTATTACAGGTACACTGTACAAAGCATATTTTGACTCTTGCCACCTAACTGATGTTACTTAATATGTTAAAATGGCAGAAGTTTGACTTGACCTTGAGGTGCAGCTGAAGTTGAGGTCTAGGCTGGCGCTAATACAAGCTGCTTATCTGAGCTGTGACTGCATGGATCTTCTCGTAGTCAATCCACGCTCAGAATTTTGTAAGAACCGCTCTCTTTCTGTACTACAGACACATATTTAATGCTCAATCATCCTTAGAAATGCACCGCAAAGGCAGTTCCTGACTAATTCTAAGGACCTATGTGGTCTTACAAAAGTTAGGAGTCAAAACTCCAGACCGATAGCCAAGCATTGAAAAATGATGCATTTTGACCATTCAGGAAATACGATGAAGCTCTGAACTCAGTGACAACTTTCTGTAGGTCTTTCCTAGTACGTTTTAAAACCTTAAGATATTAGGATTGCCGTCTGATGAGTAATTAATTCTGTCATCGGGATCAATTCTCCACACAGTGCATCATTGTCTAGCTCTAAGACTCAAATCGCAGCTACATTGCTCCACTACTGTCAACAGCACAAAATGAGAAATTCAAGCTGCCGCTTGTTTGACACAGCCCCCAGAACTTCCTTGTCTCTTCGCACTTGACCAAGGATCCCACTGTAGCTTGGGTTGTGCAGCTGTTTTTCCCCCCAAATAAGTCTGAACATCTCAGAGCAGATAGTTTCTTTCTACAGCGATGCTGAAGGCCGGCTGCTTCTCTCCAAAAAGCCAAACCAGCAGAAAGGGTAACATCTAAGGCCATGGCTTTGAACTCCAGATCTACAAATAAAACTCTCTAAAAAGCCACACAAGAAATAAGTGTCAGACTTGCATAGTCTTCCATCTTCATTTGCCATTTCCACGGATCTAGAAATTGAAGAGTTTGAAAACCACTGTTCTAGAGCTATCAGGGTCATTACAACTCTTTCTAACCAGATCACACGCATGTTCATTATAATATTCTACAGGGGGAGTCTCAAGCACATGCCCTGGCGTGAATTAAGCACGCACACAGCTTGCCCTAAAGGCTGTGAAATCAAGTTCTGCGTAGCAGGGACTTTATTTCCAAAGTTTTTCTAACTGCGACAGAAAGTCTGTTTCTTTTCCAAGGCATTTGCTGCACCCGTGTACAGTCCTCCTGTGGAAATGGGTGGGAAGGGCTGCACGTGGATATAGAATCATAGAATTGTCCAGGCCGGAAGGGACCTCCAAAGGTCATCTAGTCCGACCCCCCCGCAGTCAGCAGGGACACCCCCAACTAGACCAGGTTGCCCAGGGCCTCATCGAGCCTCACCTTGAATATCTCCAGGGAAGGGGCCTCAACCACCTCCCTGGGCAACCTGTTCCAGTGCTCCACCACCCTCACAGTGAAGAAAGATTGTTCAACGCAGAAGTTCTCAGAGATATATGTATCCTGTATCAGTGAAAATCTTCTTATCGCAAGACTATTACGTTTAAATGAAACAATGCACAGACGAAGGCCTACAGACCTTTCTTCTTCCCTTCTTTAAGCTCCTCAAAAGATCATGAGCCACAGGGAATACTTTTGCAGGCAGCAGCCTTCACGAGCAAAAAGCCTGGTTACAGTCAGGCCAGCAGAGTATTATGAAAACACTATGAAATGATTACACTATAAAAATGTAATCCGCTCCAAGTGCAAGCCATTATAAGTGCCCATGAAAGGGAAGAACGCTGGAACGAGGGAACGAACATAGCACAAAAACAATAGCTCCAAGTAGGTATAAAAGCACATTTAACTACTCGGCAAATGCAAAAATCCTTGTAGCTGAAAAGTCTTTAAAGGAAACGCACCACCACAAAACAAACCAAGCACTCATCTGAAATTCTGCTTGAGGCGAATAACCCACAGCCGTATTTACAGATACCCAAGCACCACAGTCACCATGAGACCATGAGTTGACCATGAGCCAGCAATGTGCCCATGGCCAAGGCCAATGGCATCCTGGGGTGCATCAGTAAGAGTGTGACCAGCAGATCCAGAGAGGTCATCCTCCCCCTCTGCTCTGCCCTGGGGAGGCCCATCTGGAGCACTGGGTCCAGTTCTGGGCTCCCCAGTTCCAGAAGGACAGGCAACTGATGGAGAGGGGACAGCAAAGGGCTACAAAGATTATGAGGGGCCTGGAGCACCTCCCTTACGAGGAGAGGCTGAGGGACTTGGGTCTTTTTAGTCTGGAGAAGAGAAGGCTGAGGGGGGGATCTGATCAATGCCTCTAAATACTTGAAGGATGGGTGTCAAGAGGATGGGGCCGGTCTTTTTTCAGTGGTGCCCAGTGACAGGACAAGAGGAAATGGGCACAAACTTGAGTATAAGAAGTTCCATCTAAACATGAGGAGGAACTTCTTTCCTGGGATGGTGGCAGAGCCCTGGAAGAGGCTGCCCAGGGAGGTGGTGGAGTCTCCTTCTCTGGAGACATTCCAAACCCGCCTGGACACGTTCCTGTGCAACCTGCTCTAGGTGGACCTGCTTTGGCAGGGGGTTCGACTAGATGATCTCCAGAGGTCCCTTCCAACCCCATATCATTCTGTGAGATCTGACCCTCATTATTGGCTGAAGAAATATAAAACAGGTGCTCAATCTTCAGCTAACAAGAGAAATAGTGGGAACAATTTATGCCCTGCCTGAGACATCTGAAAAAAATAAAAAATATGTAATTTTAGCAAGTGCTTTAGAATTGCTAGAGTTGAGCTTATATTTTTGTAAGGAAGACTTCAGGGATGAAGGGTGTTATGTCTAGCACACACTTCTTTTTTTATGCAAAGGTTCTTCCTATCACAAAGGTAGGACTGAGATAACAGAAAAAAACTAGACACTAGGGTAGTACTTGCATCTCTCCCTCCATTTCTCCTTTCATAAAATAAAGGTAGGTAGTTAGGTGCTTTTGTTAAACTGATTCAAATCTGACCTATGTTTCTGAAAAGATTAAAAAGAAATAATAATTTAAAAAGGCTATTTGGCTTGTCAAATTTCCCTTTAAGAAAAAAACCCACTTGCTTTTGAAGAACTGAGGGCAGTTAAAGTAGTTTTTATGACAAGTTCTGCAGTACTGTTTCAATGTTTATGAATATCTTACATCTGTTTATATTACAGTGAAACTGCCAACCTTGCTGCAATCTGCCCAAAATAGATTTAGTTCTGAACAAAACGAAAGTCTACTGAGGATTATCCCACTTAAGAGTTTGTAAAAGGTGCATTACTTGTTTTCTTCACCTTATTAAATTTTGTCCTGTGTCAAAGCAGCCGTATTCTACATTTTCCAGGGAAAGACATTAGAACACCACTGTGTTCCTCTCAACGTCTTTCCCAGTCTAAAGCGGACCAGATTCAGTGCAAGGAGTCAGCCTCCCAGTAATCCTTGCACCCATGTGCTTTCAGAGCTGCTGGGTAAGTGATCTAGAGCAGCAACAGCAGGTCATGCTACACGAATTTGCAGGGAACAGCAGCGTGTGTACTCCAGGGAGTCAGAAGCATTCTCCCCCCTGAACCAAGCCTGTACCTTTCACTCCACATCTGGTTAAGAGTTCCCAATGCATTGCAAAAGCAAGCAGGAAATCCCCAAAGCAGAGCAACTCAGGCATCACTAAACTTTCCCCTACCCCCTGCTCCACATGCCCCAGGCAAAGGCAACAAAGAACCATTCCTCACCTTCCCAGAAGCTGGAAGCAAAGTGCTTTGGAGCACAATTACCCCCCTACACTCCCCCAACTTCTCATTTCCCGAGGAGTAACATGAGAAAGTGTCTCCGGAGAACCTCAGAAAATTTTTCAATTATTAGTAGCTTGCAAGAACAGGGAAACTATAGGAGACAAGGACACAAAGTACCTGCTAAGAATCTCTCTACTCTCATTTAGTCCTACATGTGCACAGTTACAGCGTTGCTCCAGACCAGAGATGTTTACATAGAGCGTTATTCAGTAAAGGCTGGGTAAAGACTGCATACCCAAGGACAGAAAGAGGTGTTTTAAGGAAATAAACCTACTATCAAAGGTTTGGATAACAGCAACTGCAAGACAGGAACGTGAGAAGTGTTGGACTAGAGAATGAAGGACACAAGATAGCTGAAGAAACGCACCCATATTCCACAGCTGGAAGCAGACTGATAACACTTGCGAGATATCCAAGTTTTAGGGAGGAACATTAGAAATACACACACGTTAGTAAGATGGTTAAGTACTTTGCTCATTAACACAAGGCGGCACAGGTACAAAGATTTTACTGGTTTCCAGTAAGGAAAAAGCAGAGAGGCAAATAAAATATGCTGCCACTATTTGGAACAGAAACCTAAATAGAGTGGCAGTTCCTAAGCCCATTTTATCTCTTCAAGCAGAGAACTCTTAGAGCTTATATTCTACTGTTCACAGAACACAAAAACCTAGCGCACAGATGGGGAAATAATATCCCAGTAACCTACTCCAAATCCCCGAAACTCCTGCCACAAGTGGGTAACAGGAAAAACCCAACAATTAACACCATGAGTCAGAAAAGCAGAGAGGACAGTGTAGGCTGTAGCTCTGTTGTATCATTTCTTTGGATTGAAGCACATCCACCTCACCTGGCCATATACCTCTACCTAACCTGGCACATATATCACCCAGCATGGTTTTAGACAAGAAATCTCATATTAAAGGAGCAGCTCATTTTCACATAAAAATGCTGAAGCAGCAAGATTAAAATAATTCATTATTTTGAAGATAAACATGGCAGACACACTGAAACAGAATTATTTTTTTTTGGTAGTTGAAATCACTTTTATTTGTGAGGAACGTCACCCATGCTGCACAGTTTCAAATGCATCTCACCAAGGAAAGTGGAAGTTTCTCCTCCCCGTGTCCTGCAGTGAACAGGACTGGCACAGAAAAAAAAATAAAACTCATCACACCTGGGAGGTTTAGCACCAGCATCCAATAAAAAAAAAAAACAAAAAAGCATTTGATTTCAATTTCAGTTCTTTGGTTGGGTTTTTTCCCTTTTCAGTTTGATACCAAAAGAAAAATTGAAAAATTCATACTAGCGAAACAGTGAAATTCTAAAAAATAAAAAAACCAAAAACCCACAGTTGCTGGTGAAACTGGGGAGGTTGCTCTTTCTGAATCTCGCTCTTTTTTCTCTCTTCATGCATCTATCTTGCAGGCGTTCCCTGGATCTCAGCTGCTGGTAATTTTCTTTTTTCTTTTAAGTTCCGATGTTTCAAATCTTTGCTTTCATCATCACTGTTGACAATTTATTGCTTGAGTGTTTCTTTGGTGTTACTTTTGAGTTGTATTTTAGGACACCTGTTGAAGAGCCAAATTTAAGAAAATGCAGTTTACTAGGTTTCATTTTCCTGCTGAAGAGGTGGGGTGTCAGGTGGAGAGGGAGTTCTTGTAACTATAGACAGGATAAGCCAATCCTGCTGAGAGTATTAGCATCTTCCTAAAGCAAAACACACTAACTCACCAGCAGATGATATTGCTATATAGACCAGATAGATCTTCCTGAAAAAAAATCAGGCTGATGAAGCAAGATTTACTTTGTGACGAATAGAGACAGAGAGGAGACAAAGAAGAGAAAGCAGCAAACAGTTCCTTGGTTTGCCTATGCAGCACTCTCTGAAGTTACCACAAATATCTAGCCATGCATAAGGGGGATGTGGCCGGAGTCCAAGTCTTAGAAATACACACAATGCTGCTTCAGTTGGAGAACAAGAACTATCTATAATCCTTACCTGAGGGATAGTAAAGGTGCCTGGGGAGCCGGACATTACTCAGCACCACTCTGCTCGGTCACTGGAGCAGGATTTTCAGCAGGTGTTTCAGTCACCTTTGTCTGAGACACAATAAACCTTTATTATAGGCAAAGACTGACGTTCAGGCCCTTCCTCTGTTCAGTGGAAGGCCCAGCATAACCCAGCTTTTAGAATGATTAAGGAAGATGAATCCTCAAAAAAAATATAAGCTTTAGTGTATTTTCTGTAGTATTACACAGCATATTCTGTCAAGGGACCACCTCAAGTAGATGCAGAATGAGAAAGTCTTTCCTCATTAAGGTAAAAATTTGTGTTTACAAACAGTTCCCTGAAATAATCTGGCTCAAACAATTCAGGAAATGGATCTGAAGCTTTCACATCCATCACATACAGACTGAAGGTTTGAGGAAGCTGGAAAACACACTGTTTTTCTCCATTTCAAAAGTATTTGTTACAGTCTGACTCCAATTAAGAACTATCCAGAAGTGGTCCTTATTCCCACTGCTGGTTCTATTTAAGATAAACTCCTCAAAGAAGTTCACAAGGAACAGGCGATTAAACCCGCTACCTTCAATCATCAGCGCTTTGGACCTGGCCAGACTCCTCCAGCACACCAACACCGCACTTGGTAAAACCCCCACAGGACAAAAGGTCTTGAGCATTCGTCCCACCAAAACTCAGTCTCTGCCATATTTTGCCAGGAGCACGCTTACCTCTTTCCCATCCTGAGCCGGAGCATTGGGTGGACGAGGTCGACGCCGGTAGTTGTAGGGGCGCCTATAGCCACGACGAAGGGGCTGCTGACTCATAGCGTTGGCCTCATGATGGTTCTCTTTGTTTTCAGCCTCCCCAGCCACTGGGGCAGGGCGCGGACGCGGGGGCCCTCTGAAGAGAGGGAGAAATATATGTGAAGTATGAGAGAAGCCTAAGAAGATTGAACTACCACGAGCCCAGCATAAACCTAACCAAGTACCATCTGTAACAGTGTGGGATGGTGGCAAACCATCCCTTTGGAGTTCAGCTCACAGATAGTTGAAAGGGAAAGAGCTGTTTTATTGGGTTAGACAAGTAACCTGGGTGTCTCTTCACTGCTGAAGCTACATCAGCATATCCTCCTGTCTGTCTACACTAAATAGGCAGTTAGCCTATTTGAATTGCTAGCTAGGAGAAGAAACAAGCCAGTAGCGACCACACCGGCTGACTCTGCCAAGTTCACCTTGGACTAGTTATACACCAGTCCAGCCTTCTTCATAATTAATGGTGCAATTCCACATGTAAACCATTCCTGGATCTTTCCTCTTTGCCTCATGTTGCCCCTCTTGAGCATGTGAGAAAGTGAAGCATGCATCTCAGTCAGGCAAGTTGGACCTCATTAACACTAGCGTGGTAATGACATGGGGAGATCTCTGGATCTTGTATGCAGAGGCAGACAGAGAGGCTTTTGGTTTGGAACTACAATGTATAGTTACATCTCAAATGTACATGCGACGGTCTGTAACTCTGGTCTACAACCTCCTCAAGGTGGGCAGTGGAAGGAGAGGTGCAGATCTCCTCTCTCTGGTGACCAGTGATAGGGCATGAGGAAATGGAACAAAGCTGGCTCAGGCAAAGTTCAGCTTGGACATTAGGAAAAGGCTCTTCATGGAGAGGTCACTGAACAGGCTCCCCAGGGAAGCGGTCACAGCAGCAAGCCTGTCAGAGTTTAAGGAGCATCTGGATGATGCTCTTAATCATATGGTTTAGTTTTAGGTAGTCCTGCGAGGAGCAGGGAACTGGACTCTGTGATCCTTATGGGTCCCTTCCAACTCAAGATTCTCTATAAGCTATTAAGTCCACATTCCTGCAGCATGCAAAAGCATTTCATCCTAATTCCAGTACAAAAAAATGTTTGTAACTGTTAAAACACAGAAGAAATGTTGACAAAGTCACTGCCTACTCTCTAATTCCCATTAGCTGGCTTAACTAATCCACAGCTATCCAATCCCCCAAACCATTAGCTTTTCCAAAGGAATCTACCATAACTAAATCCAGTGACACTGATGCTTTTATGTAAATGCAAGTAATACCTACCTGCTAACTCAAACAGAAACATTGCAGACTCCTATTGGACACAATAAGCTATCATACCTCTTACAGGAAAAAAAATTCATTGGAAATGCATAAATTCCCATTAGCCATAGGCCAATTATCCAGTTTGTGATTCACCCACACCACATGCAAAAGCTCAGGTGCCCCACTGTACTTGATGTGATGCTATTCCTGACAGCCCAATGCTAATGAAGGCTTTCAAGAATAAAATTTATTTTGCTCACATCCCTACAAGCAGCAGCATCAGTATTACCTCAGTTCCCACAATCCTAGTTAAGAAAGCCAACTTTAGCTCAAATATTTACTGAGAAACGCTCCAAGTAGAGGTGGAAGGTGTATGGTTCTATACCCAGCATCCAGAAGGATGAATCCATTTTGCATGGAACAGGTAGCCACTGAGGACAACATCGCTATTCCTATGAAATAGGAATTTCAGCTTCTTGTTGCACTTGCATTGTTATTTACCTCCTGCTGTTCGTTTTTGAACAAACATGTGCATGAAAAAGTAGAGATTACTTCCATTTCATAGTTCATCTCTCTAAATTCAGTGTTGGAACTTGACCTCATAAGCTACTTGATAGAGAGACGAGGACAAGATGAAGAGGAGCAAGAGAGCAAGTGGCAAACTCTCCTTGAGAGCAGAATCCACAATGCTTTGTGAAGAACCCCAGTAAAATACTGGATTACTTTTACTTGTCACTCATTCTCCAAGATAAAACAAGTTGCAAGGCGGCAAGAATCTGAATGAGCTTTTCCACTTAAAGGAATTTAAAAAAGTGAGGCAACATCAAAAAGCATGACAGCCAGAGGCTGGTAATTTCACACCGATATTTTTAACTGCACCAAATTCCTCAGCTATGGAATTGTTCCCCTCAGAGCAGAGGCTGGAAGCCGGAGGGGTAATGTCAGAACTAAGGCTGGAAAATGAAGAAAACAATCCTGCACTGGCCAGTTTAAGGGATGACTAACACAGATGACTCAGCAACTTACTCTGTATATCCCACTGGAAGTGTATCCCAGTGTTCATGTGAAATCCAAGGGATCTTTACTAGAAAAAAAAAATCAGAACGGCCTACTGGGTCTTCAAGAACCCATTTATCCCAGTTCTATGAATCCCTAGGGAAAAATAAAGACAAGAAAGCCTACTTCCCAAATCGCCTGCCAGTCTCCAATTGTTTTCCACACTGGAGATTTCCTGAGCCAGATGGAGTTTGATGCCTATTTAGAGATATCACATAATGGTGTTCTCTTCTAGTTATTTGACCGGTCTCCCCAAAGCTCATGCAAGCTTTTAACATCACCAACATCCAGTGGCAAAAAAAGCTCCAGCAACCTGTTGTATGCTTTAGGACCCGAGTCAGCAGCGCACCACTGCAAAGGCAGATGAGATGCCAGGCTGCATCCACAGAGGCACGACTAGCAGAGAGAGATGTGGACACCCCACTCTACTCCGCACTTATCAGGCTACACCTGGAGTACCATGTCCAGTTCTGGTCCCCACCATGCAAAAAAAAAAAAAAAAAAAAAAAGGAGACAGACAGACTGGATACAGCCAAAGGAAAGCCGTGATGATCAAAGGGCTGGAGAAGCTTACCTATGAGGAAAGACTGAGGGCATTTGGCATTTGCTGCCTGGAAAAGAAAAGGCTCAAGGTCTTTCCCAACCTGGGCTGTACTATGGTTCTATAAGCCTCCCTTTGTTTTTCAGCATGTCTCCCACTTCCTTCATTTAAAGTCTCCTCATAGTATATTATTTTATCAGAAGGAAAATTAAAAATAATTTCACCTACCCTTTCCATGCTACTCATTATTCTGAAGACCTCTATAACATATCTTCATTTGTCTCTTCACCCAGCCTCAGAGTCCTCAGTCACTTACACATTTTCTCCTCTTCAATCATTTTGATGAATTTTATTATTCTGGAAGCAATCTAGTCTCTAGCACCCCCTTTCTCCAGAAGTTCTAGCAAGAGTAACTCTCATAGTCCGATTTTGTTATTTCTCCTTTAGGAGCCATCAAGGAACCTAAAATTTAGATCTTTACTGACAGCAATACCCTCTCCTAGAACCAGATACTACAAGGTAACTCTAACGTTGCCTGTAAGAGACAGACATGACTTCAGTTTTTACTGGACAGTAGGCTTTTCTCTGTACCTGTAAGCAGCACCAGTGCACAGACCCAAGCCTGAGTGATGCATAGGGCTGAGCTGGATGTGCACAGGCTACTAGTCCAGTGCTAAGGTGCACATTACTGCCTGCAGCCCGCAAGAAGAGTTATAAAGCACAGCCTGCCCCTCCAGATGGTGGGCCGAGCTTGATCCCAGATCAAGTGGGATTTGGATTCATTACTTGTCAAGGAAAGCATAAGTGACCAGCTGGGAAGGCACAGACCCTCCAACTCACTTCAATACGTTGCTCAATTGTGAAAAGTGACAGCATACAAAGAATTCTTCTCTCTTTCTTGACCTATTCCTAGCTCTAAGCAACAAGCACAATAAGCACATTCTACAATTGTTTCCTTCCTCCCCTGGCTCACCTTTCTCCTAGTAATTAAAATGCTTCTCACTGTCCCTACTATCTGCATACAAATTAATGCCAGGGAATATAGCTTCCTGCTCTTAATGAAGCCTGTGTAGATCACAAAGCATCCAAATGTAGTGACAAGCAAAGGAAATAATACAAACCTGCGATAGCGGGGACGATAGGTAGGGTTCCTATGGACTTGTTGAAGTTGTGCTCCTTCTGTGACCCCATCCTTTATTTCTCCCTCACCACCCTGCAACCAAAAGAAAACAGAGGCAAAGATAAAGTGTTATCTTATTTCACGGGCAGTATATTAACTATAGCGCCCAACGATCTGAGCACAAGTTCAAAAACAGTGTATCTGTACAGAAACACCAGTATATTGGGTAAGAAGCAGCAGCAGATATTCAAAAGGCTTTAATTTGGGCAAAGATAAGAGCAGGACAGAACAAGAGCCAATAATGCTGCTCTTGTTCCTCTAAGAAGCTGACAATGACTTCTCCCCGTCTGCCATGAAAAGCAGAGAACCTGACAGCACAGAGAGATGCGTATGAAAGGGAATTTCAAGACACGACATTGCATTGTCAGGGGTAAACATGTTATGGAGAGGCAGCAATCGATCAGAACACTTCTGCATTTGGAAAGCTAGCTGAAAGACATCATACTGAAACTTGCTAGAGATCACTTCTGGATTCATTCTACACAAAGCCCCATTTCACAGAGAACTCCCACAAAAACATCAAGAAATTTAAAGGTCTAAAAAACGTGCTACATCAAATACTCTTTTACACACTCAACATTTTCAACCTTTCAGAGATGCAGTGGGTATATTCCCTCTTCAGCTGTTAACTGATAAAGCTGTATTTCAGTTTGGGGCTGTTTTGTTTTTTTCTTTTTGTTTGTTTTTTCTTTCTAGTTTACTGTTTGTTTTTTTGTTTTTCAAGTGACAGCCATCAGTAATGTCTGTTTGTAATACATTACGTTATTTACAGTTTCCATTTTATTATTCTTCCCTTAAAAAAAAAAAAGGGAATTTAACAAGAAACCTAGAAACAGAAGTGCATCTTCTGCATCTTCTGCATCTGATCCAGCGGGAAACAAAAGCTATTGCTTCATGACAGCTTTCAGTAGTCTACACTAAATTTGACAGGTCTCCTTCCCTTTCTACGCAGCTATTTTAACCACCACCATCATATTTTGCTCTATTTTAACTAGCAGTGGGCAGTGAACTTTTCTTTAGCTAAGATAACATGATGGCAAACATTTAGAAAGGCTGGTGCACTGTAGGTTTCAACAAGAAATCTTGGGGAATTATGTAAACCTCAGTGACTGACCTGGACAATCTTCTTCTTTCACCACAGTAAAATACCCTCCAAATGCATTAATAACTTCAAGCACTCTTTGTAGCTTTCCAAGTTTCCAAAAAGCACAGAGACATGGCCTAAAGGCAACTGGAATACTTCACATGTACCTAGAAATAGCTATACCAGCTATTCTTAACAATATGACAGCGTCAGCTGCTGAGGTGAGCAGAAAGAAATCAGAATTCAATAAAAACCCCACAATTACAAATAACATTACCTATTATGTTCTCTCATGTATAAAACTGATAAGTATGACTGAATATCCACAGGAACTCCCACTGATTAAGTAGATAGTAATAACTGATAGCACCTGATAGCAGTTGAGAAGTACTTGAGAGACTCAGAAGCCGAAAGGAAAATTACATTTCTGAGTTTAAGATCACATTATACCACTTCTGTCTACTGTGCAGTACTAATCTGCCCCATTTCTATCAGGATGCTTTGTACTATATAACTATAAAGACACGAAACTAAAACAATCCTGAATATGTTCCAGCATAATCACCGTTTCTCTTCTCCAAGATTCCTGAGCAAGCACATGTGAAACCAGCATTTGGTTCTGGTACTGCATCACCAGAAACTCAAAACCACAAAGGCCTCGTAGGTCTTGTCTGAGGGACGATGTGCCAGAAGCTAACAAAGCATCAACCATCCTAATTGTAGGGAGGGGCACACAACAGTATTTTTCACCAGCCACAGCTCTCCTATAGGGCTTGACAATCAGCATTGCATTCACAGCTCTTTAAAAGGCAGTACTGAATTTCTACACGTGTTTTTAATGGCACAGCCCAAGTCCACTCCTCCCTACAGAAGGCTGCACCAGAATCTCAGATAAAAGACTCCATCTCCTGTAGTGACAGAGGAAAGAATGACTAAACCTGATGAAGCGTTACTCAAAACCAATGCAAACATTTCCCTATTCATCTTGAACTGAATGTTACTATGTCAGCATTTTAAATGGGTTTGGCTTAACCAGTCAGTTGAAAACAGAATAGCAAAGCAAATTAATTGCTTAGCCCAGAAGTCCTGATAATTTCCTGCATCTTCTATAGCATCACAAGAAATTCAATTAACATATTACATTAGTATTACGGTCCATTGTTAAAGGTGTATTGGCTGTTAAGTGAAGTATAGTGCCAGAATAAAACAATTATGCTGTCAGAAATCACTGAAACAGATACAGTTTGACCAGAAAACAGAATCTGAGCTTTGATTGATCTTGTTTTACTATACCGGTACTAAGTATACTACATTCATTTATTAGGAAAGCTTCATTTCACTCTTAAAAGCACCACACCACGTCTAGCATACACATGACCCTGTTCACTCAGTCTCCTTCACAGGAACCTTCCAATTGTATTGCAATACTTTCTAACAAAAACATTAGTTCATCCTAAAGGACAAATGAATGAAGCTGCCCTGCTGTACTCTAAGTTTTCTTCTGAAGGCAGCCAAAATAGGCATGCAGGCTGAAATTCCCCAGTAAGATCTTGCACAGATTTCTCTGACCCTAAAATGGTCTAAAATTTTATTCCTGGCCCCCCAAAAGAAGTTTTGCAAGCATTAACTGCAACTGTGATGAAGTTATTACCCGTCTGCTTCCCCTAATTTCTTCTTACATCTCTTCAGATTAATCTCTATCTTTTGTATAACACTATTCCTATTTTCAGGTCTCCTCTCTACAAGAAATAGTGTCAGCCTATAAAACAGCTCTCAAACTATTTCATTTGTTTTCCAAGTCACTGGTACAGAGGTTTCTTCTATTAGTAACGCACACAGTATTTAGATGCGTGCATCATCAGTTCTCAAGGTTATTCCATGATTTATTGCCTGTTGTAACTTTCTGACTACAGCTCCACACCACGTCTATGTTGTCACAGTTTAGTGAAGACCTGAGCTTCTTTTCTGTAGTGGATACAATTAAGAAATTTCTGATATGAACAAGTAATTCTACCTTTCAATGGAAGTCTCCATGCAATCCAGACACAGTTCCACTGGAGCTGGTTAAATACCTCAGATTCTTCAAGGTTCTTCTCACTCTTGAGAAGTTCACACAATGTGTTCAAACCAGACCCAGTAAGTTTCACGCAGAGCACAGACCCATTTGATCTAGCATGGCAAACAAAGGATAGCATCTCTGGTTTGCTTAGAATCATGCCAATGAGGTAGGAGAAATCAACTGTTGCCAAGTTGTTTGGTGTTTTTGGGGGAGGATGTGTGTGTATGTGTTGTTGTTTTGGGGTTTTTTTTGTTGTTGTTTTTTGTTTTTCTTATATTGGACTGAAATTGTTAACCAACATCAACTAAAAGTTCTTGAAGCCTAAGAAGGTCACCATGTCAAAAGTCACCTCAACAAATTAAACTTTCCTCTCCCTCTGAGCAATAGGAAACAACGAACATCCAGGTTAACAACCTTTTGTAAGTTATCATTTACAAGTTTTGAAGGCTGTAATTCTTTGAGTCAATAATCCTAGAGAAAGAGCATTATGGTCTTGATTATGAAATCACAGATTACTTCATAGGACATCAGGCAGCAGCCACACAACAGCTAAGGTCCAGTACCCACACCAAAACAGTCTGGGGACTCAGATGTAAGCAAGCCAAAGGAAAACAGTGCTGTAACACAATTTGTTCCCCTTGCGTACATCTTCCAGTACAGGGATCCAAGTGTGTTATAGTGTCACATGCAAACCAGATTTTGAGTATTTGCACAAGACATCCAAGAGAACATGTTGCGGCATAAGTACCCTGAGACTGAGCGTTCCCCATGTCCAAGATGGATCTCACATTATCACTCTTCAGGCAGATAAGAACAGCAGCTTTCCATTCCCAGCAGTATACTGGGTTGTCTAAGCCCTGCTATGCCTGCTTATTAAAAATCTCAAGCAGCTCCAAGGTAACGCTAACACCACCAACTAAAGCATTCACTCCCAATAAAAGACAGTTGAGGGCGATTTTAATCTCAGGAGAGCAAAAGGAAACAGAATCAATACTGGAATGTAGCTGGTTGATGAGCTAACAGATAAGACTAAAAACCATCAAAAAGTGGAACAAATGAGAACAAATGCAAGTATCCTAGTTCTTTGCCACTCGGTGTGTAAGCTGAAGCTACAAACTGTATTGCCACAAAAACAAAGACATAGTCAGTCGTAAGTATTCACGAGTTACCAGCACCAACTTCTAGCAGTCTCAAAGGGACGCAGAAAGAACACCTTTCATGTATTTGAGGCTCCAGTGGTGTCCAGTGGAATTAAAGACCCCATGATAGGCTAGTATAAACAGCTAGGCTTTAAGGAAGGATTTGACAACACTCGGTTTGCCCCCATGCTGTTGTCAACTCTGTAGAGTGAGAAGAGAGCTATGCTGTTTGGGTAGAGACTTCCACCAGCCCTCTCATATCATTCATACATTCCTGCAAGTGACGATCACAGACTGAACTACGAAAGAAAATATAATCAAGCCTGGAGTCCATTCCAGTTGGTTGGATTGTTCCAGGCACCGATTCAGCACAAGCACAATGTGGACAGGAGTATAACTGCTAGAACTACAGTCATTGACCTCATACCTACTTCTCCCTCTGCAAAAACTTCGGAAGGCTTTCAGATGTTATAAAGGGTTGTGCATAACTAGTTTAAAGAAAAAATGCATTATCTTTATGCTGCGCTGCCGCAGGCAGAGGCCTATGAAGAGATGATAGATGGAGCTTTCAATTAGTTGGTCACAGTACTATCATGCCATGCAAAAATAATGAACTTCTAAACAAATCTGGTTTTCCAAGTGACCCTTCCAAATTATGGTTACGCTACTTAGGGTAATATAAATGCTTCCCCTTGCCTCAGGTAAAGGGCATGGTGAATCACTGAGGCATCAGGTGTCTCACTCCTTTGGGTTTACTCTTCAAACAGACAGACACCTTAACACCCAAAGTGATGCTTTTAACACAGTTCTAGAAAGACATGCTAAGGAGGGGCCTACAGGATACCAAATAATAGAAAAATATCAGTAGCAACATCAATGATGTGCTGGAAGCCAGAATATTACTGAAGAACACTCAAAACTTAGTAAACTGTCAATGCTTAACTATATGCCAGTGCTGAACCTGTAGTTCCCTCTCATGAGAGGATCATAAGGATGCCGAGGACATTGGATTACCAGCAGAGAAATCAAACTTACACTTCGAGGAGGTCCACGGCGTCGGCCATAATAGCCACGTCGATAGCGGCGCCGGTCTGCAGCATAGCGACTGCCTTCTACAGGGACTCCATCTGGACCAGTGACATTAGCTGCTTCTGCACCCTAGAAGGCCAAAGGAAAGTAAGCCAGGGTGATGCAAGAAAAGAACAACCAGGTACAGGGAGAAAACACAACAGGAAAGAGGCTTATTTGCATCAGTTCCAAGCTACAGAGATTCCTTCCTCCAAAGTAACACAAAAGCAGGTCTGCTGTTCCCAACCCTGTTCTACAAGAGTTATGGTCATGAGTTAAGAACCTATCAGCCAGCCAGAGTTCAGAGGAAATAGGAAGAAGTAACTGATTAAAGACAAAAAGCCACCCAAAAAAGCTTAGAAAACTCAAAAAACCTTTGAAAAAGTAGAAGTGCAAAGAACTTGAAGGTTCGTACAGTCATTAAACTACCAGACTCCCAAGACAAACTCTTCAGGGCAACATATGCATCAGTTAATGCTTACTGGGAAGAACGCAAGCTTCAAATGCTCTATCAAGTAATAATTAAAAGTTCTAGAAGCAATAGGATGTAATTAGAGTTATGATACATACCTAGAAACACTTTTTAGTGAAGCCTTTAAAATCAGATCTTCCACAGAAAAGCTGTATGAATGCCACCCACCACAAGGATTAACACGTTAGCTACTCCCCACTGGAGTGATGATAGCTCTGCTGGACCGCCCCCCTAAATCCCCATAATCTCTCACCTTCTCTCCCTCGACCACATCAAATTCTACAGTCTCTCCATCACCAACACTGCGCAGATATTTCCGTGGGTTGTTTTTCTTTATTGCCGTCTTTAAAGAAAAAAAGATACAGGAAAATATGTTAGTTTATCTTACTCATTTTCATACACATTCATAGCCCCGTAGATGAGGGAAGGACAGTGTTCTGCTACAATCCCAACTCTACATGTCAGATCAGTCACCACACTAAGATACTTCAAATACATAGATGTCTCATTTCACAGGCCCTCCAATACTCAGGAGTAAACCCCAACTTTCTCAATACTCATGAGTTTACAAATCAGGTGTTGCTCCAGGAATCCCCTCTGTCAAGCCTACCAAATATCCAGACCATTACATATTTCTGTATGAGCTGAGTTCACACCAAGTGTTTGATTTCCTGCAAGCCATACGAAAGCAGCTCTGGCAACAACTGTGACCTATTCCTTCACAGTCATTAGGAGACTTGTAGACCATCTACAGAGAAGTTAAGACCAGGAGCAATTTTGTAGAAGATGGCATTAACTATAAGGCGTCATGGCAACTCGAGAAGAATTACTAGAACTCTGGGGTTACATAAAAAAAAGCATTTTACCTAAGCACTGTAATGGAGACCCCCAAAAATTAGATTAGTCCCTAAGGAACACTGAAATAGTACCAGAATAGACACTCTCAGGCTTCGTCATCATTTCTAGACTGAAATCCCGAAATACTGTTAACAATATGATCAAAACCAGTTGAAAACCTCTTCAGACTCCCAGGAACCCTCAAACCTCCTGAAACCATTTTTCAGCCTGTCAACTACAGATGCCTTTCACTCTGTGGAGTATTTCTAGGATTCCACAAAAGGCAGTTAGCAAGACAAGCCTCCTATCTGTTCATCTGGTAAGCGTTCACAAACTGGAAGAGGCCAGGGGAGACAAAACCCCCCCCCAAAAAACATAGCACCAACCAAAACATACACATTGTACAAGCTAATCTAGGGGCCAGCTTTTTACTGAAGTTCTCATAGATTAAGACCAATCCACCTCAAGTTTTCTGATAGGGGCATCTTTTGCTAGCATGAAGGAGGCAGGCGCAGATGCAGTAGACAGAAGCACACACAGAAATAGAGGCACAAATCTGGCTTAATAGATGGGATGCAGGGCAGAAACAGAAGACACAGTTTTCCTATCTGTTGCAGTTCAAGCGAAACAAGCAGAATGAAGATCAACTGAGTTGTTGCCCCTGCGTGGCAACTGCAGTCATTCAGTCAAACAATAGCCCAAAAATATTTCCCACTGAAGAAAAAGTTCTAATCAGTTTGAAGTTGAACTTGACCAGTTTAGGAAAAGTATTCTCATTGTTACTGAATACAGTCCCCTTTGTGTTTTAGGCAACAAGCCAGCATGTCCTTGTAGCCCTATATCTAGCCACACCTTTCCCTGTACCCTGCACAGCTTAAGGAAGAATGCAAGAGTGTACATATTATTGCTATCAAAACAAAAACAACCCAAGAGCAGGGCTTTTTTTTTTTTTTTTCATACAGGAAGGGAATGAGCTGCTCAAGTGAATTCTTTGGGGAATTACTTTACAAAGCAGAGACTCCCACCATCAGCTGAGACAGCTTTGTTTGCTTTCTGCTGACCTATTAGTGGAACTGCCTCATTTCTAAAATCAGCTGGAAGTGCTAGATTTCCACAAATGCTATAATACCAGCACTAAAATCATTATCTTCCCTGCAGATTAAGGGCTTAATTCCTTCACCACCCCTTGTACTGAGACAACCAACTCAAAGTCATAAGACTTGTGCTGTGCATATGACAGAGATGTCAACAAGCTGCATTTCAAACTCCTTCCTCGTAAATGCAGAGGAAGAAAGAACTACCAGATCTCTTTTCAGCAGAGGGTGTACTTACAATTAATCAAACTCCTCAAACATCCTCTAATAAGGGTAATGGAAGATAAATTCAACAGGACTCCACATGTTCTGTTCCAGCTTCAGGAACAGCAACTTCAAGATTCAGATTTGCAGTTGAATAACGTGCCAATAGGAGAAAGTGGCTACCACACACAGTAGGCTGGAGTTTGTTTCATAAAGACAACCAGGAACAATTTTGAGTAAGTCCTAGAATTCAGAGCAGAAACTATACAGCTTTACTACTTACTACTTCAGCTGCAAGTAAACATTGCTGAAATAAGCCTCTAACAAGCCTAAACTCTAAGTTTGATGAAAATACTTTTACTCTGTATATCCAGAGGGGAGAAAGCCCTGTTCTCCCTGTTACTGTTCACCAGCATCCTTCAGGATTCAGCTGCTTTGATTCAAAAGACAGATGTTTTGTGTTAACACAGACAGCACTCAACAATTAAGACAGAGCCTTTCCTTTCCCAAGGGGACACTAATGAACAGACAGCTATAAGAGTCTTCAGAGCCAGTCTGGTATTTTGTTTGGAAGAGTTCTTTCCATATCCTCATGATATCACCACATCATGTGCCCATCCAGCACTGTCACAGCAATAGCCAAGATTTGTTACGCCACTTACTGCTGCACGTAAATGAGGCTGTGCCCAATGAATACAACCCAGTGAAGAAGACAGATCTGTGCAGCAGAAGAGCTTAACTCCTCCTCAATGCTTGTCGATTTAAACTACACCTAATTAAACTGGACTTCCCTGGCTACAGACACTTTTAATGGTCTTGAATTGCAAGATCCTCCTTCCCCCCTGCCCCAAGACACACTCCATCCACCCCACAAGGCAGAAGGGTCCCCATTGCTCGCACCACCTCTAACTGACACAGTGCCCTAGATAGCGTTGGAGTACATCAATAGCACCTTGCATGAACCATCTGGACAAGGATGGATGCAAGGAAGACAAAGCAGGTGAAGCACTGCTCTTCCCCAAAACGCTGCTTGGGTCCCCCCACGAGAAAAAGGGTTAATTCAAAGCAAGCCATGCATGCCCTAAAGAGAAAAGCATTTTAATCTGTACTAGGTTTATAAATAGCATCCAATAGCCAGACACCGAGCGTTAACCCCCCATTCCAATCATGAGATCGGCCTGTTCCCTCCCCACTGCGGATGCGTGCTGGGGAGGAGGCTGTATCTATTCAACTAGGTCAGCCTTATTCTGAAGGGATTAGGCATGTAATCCAGCCCCTCCCGGGACAGGCGCGGGGAGGAGGGGCAGAACCGGGCAGGAACCCCGGAGAGGGAGCTTGCAGCAGGATGTTTGCTTACGCCATGGATTTGTCTCCCTCCCTGGGCGGGTCCCGTCCATCCGCTGGCCCTGCCGAGCCAAGCGCTCCGGGCAGGAGCTCCGGCCAGAAAGCCCCAGGCTCTGCTAGTGAGGACGTTCCTGCAGAGGAACGGCTGGAGATGGAAGAGCTGAGGGAACACCCGACTGCAGCCAACCCAGGCCAGAGCTGGAAGCTACATCTACTGTGGATGCACAGCCCACCAACAGGATTGATCAGATGCAACCCTGCACACCATGTGCTATCTCTGAAACCTCACACCAGTTTCGCTCAGTCCTCACTATGAGAGGATTTCAGCCAGAGGAGATAAGAAAAAAAGTTCCACACGTACACACACCCCACACCAGTTTACATTTAGGTGAATAATCTCCACAGGTGAAAGAGACAAAACAACACAGATAATACTAGCTTGCTGTCGGCCTTCACTGTCTGGCAGTCTCCACAGGCAGCCTTCCCAAGCAGAATAATAACTGATCCGTGTTATCTCTGTTATCAGCACAACAAACATTTTCCAGGCTATCTTCTCACAGGTCTAAGGGAGACCTCACTTGCCTTCAAGGTAGTTTTGCAGTGCTGCCTATCCAGAATGTGTTTCTGCTACTGGAAGTCTTCCCACCTTCCTCTGGAAGCTCCCCTAGAGCTCCCATCAGGCTGCAGATGCAGGATCTGTATCAGCACGCACACAACTCATGGTGATTAAGGAAGGAGGGTGACCATTAGAAACTGGTACATGCACTGAGAGCACTTGCTCCCAGACCACTAACTGAACTGGGAATGTGTACTGCGCAAGCTTCCTGACATCTTCCCTCCTTACGGGCACTGGACTTAGTCCCTCCCAGCTTCACCCATTTTAGGGCTAACCGGTCTGCACCCCTTGACCCCAAGAAACAGTTATTACAGGCTATTTAGTCACGAAGCCACAAAAACTAATCTAACTCTCCATGTTGACCAGCACGTTTAGCACAGCTACATAAGCACATCTCCTCATCCTCTCTGACCAAGTCTGAGGGCAAGGATCCTGGTTATACTTGATGGAAATACTGCCGTTTATATCACAGAGAAAGCTCACGCATTTAAGAATCACATGGGCCAGCAGACATTTCATATGGGAGAGGCTCCAGGGACAATATTCTTTTTTCTGTCAAAGTCTCAGATAATGCAAAACCAGACCTGAGCCAAGTAATCAGTTTATATCAGCACGAAGACAGCATCCTCTGTCTTCCAATTAGTTGGCTGTGACCTAAGAGTCACAGTATAAACTTAGAACAGCCTACCGGCGGTTCAAGGAAACTGTCAATAAAAAGCCGCTGGGCAATCTCTGCCTGCTTGGGCACACTTGGCACACAGCCTTCCCCCTCTTTTTCCTAAGAGCAGCTGCCTCCCGCAGCAACAGCTGATGGCAACCCAGGCTGGTCAAGAGCCAGACTAGATCACTTTCTCTCCAATACCAGGGAGGGCAGACAGAAGAGACCAGCAAACGAAGAGCGTAGGAAGAAACAGAAGACACGAGGAGCACAAGGAAATGGGGGGGGGGAAGGACAGACAAGTAGCAAGGTATTTACAGAACAAGAGTCATCCTCTCAGGGAAGGGACAATGAAACAAAACCACACCAAAGACACCCCCAAAAACCCTTAGTGTTCAAATCAGAGCAGACAACAGAAAGCATAAATAGTTATAATACCTACTTCTTCAGTTATAACTTCACAGAGAAGGAAAACACACCATAATACTACTCCCTGAAGATTGTAATGTGCATGTCCAGTCAATGTATTTGTGGTAAATGTTCTAAGAAGCCAGGACAAGGTTGTGTGGCTGTTTCAGAAGTTGCATTAGAAACCTATCGTAGTGCACATCTCCAAGTACAATCATTGCTGTCTTACCTGATGAACAAACACATCTTCTTTGGTATCATTTCTGTGAAAAGAAAGTGAGAAGTCATAAGAGTTTAGACTAAGGGATTTAAATAGAAATCCCTGACTTCACAAGTGAAGCCCTCCTCCCCCCAGCCTGTAGTACATCCCCTGGATTCCATACATTCTGTCTAAGTCTATGCTACCAAGACCCTGCTCTGAATTTTCAGGGTCATAAGCTTGACAGCAGAAAGGACTCCCCACCCTTCAGAAGTGTGAGGGGACAGGCAGGGAGGTTCTCCCTAATCTGCTGGCAAAGGTTCAATATTTTGTTTTGATACAGAGCAGAGTTAATGACTACACCTCTTGCCTTTCACTAGTCTACCCTCCCAAAAAAACTTCCACAGGGGCTGCAACCTGAGCTGTTATCCCAGAGGTCAAGCAAGACTATCAACAGGACTGGCCACAGCTGTTAACAGAGCTCTCCTTTCAGTGAAACTCAAAGCAACCACACACAAGAGGTGTTAGGAGAGTCCATTGGAGGGTGACATGAACATGAGGTTGTCTGGATTAGGCCAGCCAGTTCAGGCTTCCACATGCAAAAACACAAAGACAGGTCTGAGACCTTGATTCTGTGTTCCCCTACAAAAGAAAGAGCCTAAGCCCTGCCGTCTGTTCACTCAATTCCTTCTCTACACAAGGAACAGGTGGGTCAAAGGGTTTGTGAAGATAATGTATAATCCAAAACTTGTTGCACTGGACTGAAGTAACAGTAGACGTCAGTTTAGGAAGAAAACTGACAAGTTGTTACACCATATCCAGTGGCAGGCTCTCACATCAACTGCTCTGAAAACCTTTAAGAGTACCTGATAATTCAAGCTTTTCTTCTAAGCTTACGTTAACACTGGATAGTAGCCTCCAGAGACTGGCATTAGTACTGTAGAGGACTGCCTTCCGATCCATGAAACAGGGCTCTTCTACCCTTTTCTACAGTGTCCAACTCATCCAAATCCACCTGCTGTGTATCTTGGATTACACAGACTTGCAGGACAAAATAACTTGCCAGGTATGTCTTTTGCAAGACAAGCATTCACCACGCAGGAGCTTTGTTTTTCATAACACACACAAGACATTTAAGCCCCTCAACCTCACAGATATTCCAGCCTTAAAAGCCAATTTCCTCCAGTAACTGCCAAGTGCAGGTCTTCTGCACCTAGGGGTGAAGCGTGATCACTTATAGATATTTGGATTATTTATGCCATTCAGAAGTTTGTTCACATTCAGAGGAGAAGAAAGAGATACAAAGAGAGAACTTCCATGAACCCAGGCCTGGATATCTTCAGTTAGATAGTATCAGAGAATCTCAATGTCCATTTAGACATCAGTTAATACTTGAATTTTTATCCAGAAGTATTTCCCCTCATCCTCCAAGCTTAGTTGCACTTAAAGTTTAAAAAAAAAAAAAAAGCCAGGATGTCACAAAAGAACATACAGCTCATTAAAGGTGTAGTATCAATAAACATGAGAAACAAGTAAGAAATCCGTGATAAGTCTGACCCTTTCTTTTTTCTCCCCAAGCACCCTCCATTGAAGGTTGTGTGTAAGGGAGGGTAGAGTCCCTTGAGACGATATCCACATTTGTTGAATGCCTGGCCGATTCTGGCCATCACCTGCATGAACTTGTAATCAGGTCCCTGGGCCTCTGCTGCAATTACTAACGCATGACATTATCTGTACTATGAGTCTTAGTACAGTAAATACAACTATCATAATTTAAACATACCTGTTGATAAAGCCATATCCATTTCTGACATTGAACCACTTGACTGTGCCAAGAACTTTGGTGGCTGAAAAGAGGAAGTTAAAGAAGTTACTCTAAAACATAATGAAGTACAAGAATGTTACAAAAGTATTTTCATACAGAAATACCTGCACATGAAGTCACAACCAAACCTACTCTGCTCCCTTAACACTTGAAGGGTACCTTCACATCCCACTTCAGTTTATACAAACACAGGAGCAGTAAGCAGTGCTTTCACCTGCTGTTCTTCACCCAGTAGTTTACCACCCAGCATCTAGAATGAAGTCCAGCTCTATTTTCAGAATTGGCCATACGTCCCTCTTTTATTCAACCCAGAAATGGGCAGTGAAGCTGCAAATCCCACTGCCATTCATCTGTTCTCTTTAGCTTAGAAGCTAGACATGAAACATAGCTGAAGAAAGCTGTTTGAAAGTCCTCTCACTCAGAGTTACCCTTCCTTTCTTCCTTGGAAAGGAGAACTGGCCAAAGAAGTAATAACATGCACCATGGCAACTCTCAAGTGGAAAGACAGCACACCCGTATTTTGGACAAGCTCTTCCTTGCATTGTCAACACCACTCTAACCAAACAAGACCCCAGAAGCTGTTTTTTTGTGGGTTTTTTTTTTGTGTGCGCATTCTTTTTGTTTGGGGTTTTTTTTTTTTATATATTCCTACTTCTAGATATCCAATTTAACAGTTACCAACTGTAACTGTATGTTCCAAAGGAAGACATGCTCCCAACTCAACAGCATCTTATTTAGAAGCCATAATGCAGCGTCTTATAGGATCTGGCAAAACCTGTTCCTCCAACATATAGGTACGTGTGGGAGGAACTCAACAGCAATGGAGGTAGCTCAACCTCTCCTTCCCTCTCAGCAACTGGGTGGAGGCCACAAGCTTGTGCTTTTTAAGCCTACAGAAAAGAGAGAATTTGGGGCTCTAGATTTTAGTAGATGTTACTTACAACATAGCATGATCACAACTATCTAAGCAATTTACGTAGTACTTGTTTGAAAGGGTCTAGTCACCTACAGATGACTGCTAGTTAAAAACCTTACATACATTTAGGGGGTGGGAGGAACCCAAGAAGCAATTAAAAGGAAAATAGTCTAGAGAGAATCTCCTGTTCAGAAGTTCAAGCCAGTCTGCTAGAGGCAGAACACACTGCAAATCATTACCTTCATCTGCTCTACACCTGTATTCTTCCCTAAACATCCACCAGATGACAGAGCTAGACAGACCTTTGGTCTCACACTGTCTTGCCATTCTTATATATCCCTTAGACAGACAAAAAGAGTAACCTCCTCCTCCCCAAATAGACAGCTAAAGTAGGAATGTTCGCTGATAGCAACCCATTGCAGTACTGTTGTTGATACTGAAAGTAGTAAGAGGGCATTTCTCACTGCACCTGTAAAAGTGAAGGTTTTGGTCTTTAATACATTTTTTTAGCAAAAAAAAAGTTCATATTTAGAAGCAAAGCCACGTTAAGACTAAGACAGTTCTTAGAGTAAAGGGCTCCACCTAGTACAGCATCCATACCCAAGACTTCTTGGTTAGACATAAAGACCCTAAGTTCCACTGCTTAGCACTGATTCACTAGCAATAACAGCCTTCAGCAGCAACACTTATAGTTGTGTTTTTCGGTTTAGTTTCATGGGTATGTCACTGTGGAAGGGGTGTCTGTACCTAAAGGCGCTGGCTACATACAAGATCTCACTCACTAAGCCAGGAGTCAACAGGTGATGAAGCAGAGGGAAGGGGGAGCACAGAATCAGGTGCCAACGCCACACGCAGATTTTTAGCCTGCTTTAAGAAACAAGGCTAATACCACTGATTCTTCCACCATCATCCTTTCCCTCCCCCACAAAATAGCTATTGAATCTGTTGGGCTATTTCAATCAGATCAGGGAGAGAGTGAGAAACCTAGGAAGCCTGAGGAAAACCCTCAGAGGAGTCAGAAAGCTGGTGGAAGGAGAAGTTGTCAAAAATCACTCTACATGGTCAACTGGCTGCTGATAAATGCAAGTCCACACACACAGCGTCAGAGAAGCATTGCTCCTTTTGCACAAGCTGCCAGAGACCAGGGGTGAGTCTCCAATGTATTCCCTAAAACAGCATTAAGGGGAAATACCGCTCCCTACCTACACTAGTCTTACAGTCTCCCCTCAGCATGACAGTGGGGGAAAAGATCATCAGGCACAATAGCATGACACTGAACATCCACGTGGCCATGGTGCAGCCATTGCAAAGCCTGAGCTGTCACAGCAGGGAGATGAGGCAAGGAGGAAGACAAGCCCAGAGTAAGCCATAACCAGTTTTACTGACGAGTCAGAGAAGATAGCTGGTGTGATGACACCTATCCCACTAGCAAGTGAAAGCCTGCATATTTCTACCAAGATGCTGTACTCTGATGCTGTCAGAGGAAACACTCATCAGCCACTCCCACCCATGCCAAAATAGCCTCTTCATTAGTTTTAACAAGGAAAGCCAAAGCTTCCTGTGACCAAGAGAGAAGAGAAAGTTGATTAGCCTTTATTCCTAGAAGTCAGATATTTGGATGCCCTGGGCAAACATCAGACCTCGCTTCTAATGGGATCTTTGTAAGAGAAAACTTAAGTGAACATGATTACAAGATCATTAACAGGGACATTTGAGGTGGACTTGATCATATGTCCATTTTCCATTAGCTTTATTAATGATCATTTTCCTTACAACTCCTGCTAAAAAACTTGCCTAGCAATAAGGCCAGTATGAAAAACCATCACCACAATGGTTCTCTTTTTCCTGCTAGACCAGAAAAGGCACTTGTGCCTTCACTTCCCCCCCCACCTCACCCCACTCTCCAAGCAATAGCAACAGGTGAACAAAATAAAAACATTACCAAGAATGAAACAAGCCACATTAAGGGAAGAAGCAACCAGACATACCAACAGGTACAGATGTGCCTTGACTGATAACTGACAAATCAGATAACAGAACAGAGGAAAAACACACCAACAGCACCTCCAATTTCTAGAAAGATTTGCTAGAATCTTTCCTAACTCAGCTCCAGAGAAATCCTCCTCTATTTGCTGCTGTACAACCTCAGTCTTTCCCTTCCAAAGAGAGAATGGGGATACTTGTCTTTCCTCCGTGAAGTTCAGGACCCCGCGCTAGTCCTCAGCCTCAGCTTTCTCTGCCTGGCTAACCTCTGAAAGTTCGGCAGTTACAACCAGTAGATCCCCGTTTCCACCTTTTCAACAGGTTGATCCTGTTCAGGCACAACAAAGAAACGTTAGCTGTGCGCCGGGCTTGAGCTCCGAGAGGGCAACTTGGCATTTCACTTGCATCTTTAATCGTAGAATCACTCAGGCTGGAGAAGACCCTTGGGATCACGGAGTCCAACCATCAACCCTCCTCTACAAAGTTCTCCCCTACACCATCTCCCCCAACACCACATCTAAGCGACTCTTAAAACACATTCAGGGATGGTGACTCAACCACCTCCCTCCCTGGGCAGCCTATTCCGGTGTCTGACGGCTCTTTCTGTGAGGAATTTTGTTTTTTTCTTTTTTTTCCCCCCTAGTGTCCAGTCTAAACCCATCCTGTCACAGCTCGGAGCCGTTCCCTCTCCTCCTATGGCTAATTACCTGCGAGACCAGCACCGACCCTCCCTACAACGTCCTTTCAAGCAGTCGTAGAGAGTTGAGGAGGTCTCAGCCTCCTCTTCCTCAAACTGAGGAAAAAAAAAAAAAACAAAAAAACACAACAACCAAACACCCCCCCCC
>QJSC01020791.1:235557-400076 GCA_003697955.1 Calidris pygmaea | reverse complement strand
CCGTGACATGACCCCACGTCCATCCCACCCCCTTCCCGCCCCCACTAGTGGTCTTTCCACCACGTTCCTGCTCTCTCCTGCAATTTCCACGCCAGCACCCCCAGTCCTTGCACCACGGTCCCACCACATCCCTTCCCTGAGTTTCCTCTGCCTCTTCCTGGCCAGATGGATGCCTCCACTGAAGGTCACCCGGCCTTCGCCACCACCTGAAGTTCTCCTTTGCTCCTCTGCGTGCCTGCGCTCCGAGAGCGTGGTCCTGGTGGGTTTTCCCCGTGTACCCCCTCCTGATCCCCACTTCTTGACAGTTCCTTGTTAGTCCCCACAACAAAAACAATGGCCTTTGGAGAGCATCCCTTGCTGAACATCATCATAGAATCACAATCAGAATGGTCAGAGTTGGAAGGCACCTCAAAGATCATTGAGTTCCAACCCCCTGGCCATGGGCAGGGACACCTCCCACCAGCCCAGGTTGCTCAAAGCCCCATCCAGCCTGGCCTTGAACACCTCCAGGGATGGGGAGACAGCTTCTCTGGGCAACCTGTTCCAGTGCCTCACCACCATCAGAGTGAAAAATTTCATCCCAATCTAAATCTCCCCTCTTCCAGTTTGAAGCCATTACCCCTCATCCTGTCACTGCATGCCCTTGTAAAAAGTCCCTCTCCAGCTTTCTTGTAGACCCACTTTGGACACTGGAAGGCTGCTGTAAGGTCTCTCTGGAGCCTTCTCTTCTCCAGGCTGAACAACCCCAACTCTCTCAGCCTGTCCTCATAGCAGAGGTGCTCCAGCCCTCTGATCATCACCCTCCTCTGGATCTGCTGGTCACACTCTTCCTTGATGCACCCCAGGATGCCATTGGCCTTCTTGGCCACAGGAGCACATTGTTGGCTCATGGTCATCCTATTGTCCACCAGGATTCCCAGGTCTTTCTCCTCAGAGGTGCTCTCCAGCAGGTCAGCCCCCAACCTGTCCTGGTGCAGGGGGTTATTCCTCCCCAGGTGCAGCACCCTACGCTTGCCTTTGTTGAAGTTCATCAGGTTCCCCTCTGCTCAGCTCTCCAGCCTGTCCAGGTCTCGCTGTATGGCAGTACAATGTCAGGGCCAAAAGAAGGAGATGCTACAACGCTGTGGATGGGACCCTCCCCCAGCTGCAAACAGACTAAGGCTCAGCTACTCGAGTGAGATTGATAATGAGCTGTTTTGAAATTCCAACCACTTTCGGAGCGTTCGGAGGTATTTCCACCCACACAGGCATCACTGCTGCCAGTTCAATTACTTACACCATTTTCTAAATCCTGGATGGAAATTATTACTACAGTTCTCCTCAGAGCATCCCACTCTACGCATAAGAAACAAAAAAATTAATTTTTGTCCCATACTTTTTAATCCTCCGCTCTGCTAATGTCATCATTTTATAATTATGTCACTTTGTGTCATGTTCAGAGTGCGTGAAAATTTCTCTGAGGGTGCTCATTTGCATAAATTTTGAGAGGAAGGCTTATTGCGCTAAGTCGAATGTGTTATCAAAATTCAGGCACTCCAGATACCAAATTTCTTTTCAATGAAGTTGTTAATTACTTTTTTCTTCCTCAAGCTAATTTTAGAGTTTTATTGAAAAGCCCATTCAGCAAAAAAATTACAGTGTACAAGCTGTGGAAATGTATTGTGCTGTATTCCATTCCTTTGTAGAAAATTGGCAATGGTTTTTGACTGTTTTTTTTTTTCTATTATTTTAATAATGACAAAACGTAAGAATTATAGAGTAGTCTCAGTTTTCCTTTTCTTGCTGACAATTGGTAATATGGTTCCTTTGCTTCAGTATTCAATCTCTTTTAAAAAATTACGTTGGAAGAAATTAATACACCAACTTGGGTAATAAAAAACTATAACTGGTGCATGTGGAGACTAATTTCTGCGTCTCCACATTTTCTGAATACTTCCTATCAACTAATTCTAAATAACTATTTTATAAAATTTAGAACATTACAGAATCCCAGGATGGTTAAGGTTGGAAGGGACCTCTGGAAGTCATCTGGTCCAACCTCCCTCCTCAAGCAGGGCCACCTAGAGCTGGTTGCCCGGGGCCATGTCCAGACAGCTTTTGAATATCTCCAAGGATGGAGACTCCACAACCTCTCTCTCTTTACTGTGAGTCAGCCTCACCATAAAAAAAAAGTGTTTCTTGAAGTTCAGAGGGAGTTTTCTGTGTTCCAGTTTGTGCCCATTGCCTCTGGCTCTGTCACTGGGCACCACAGAAAAAAACCTGGCTCTGTCCTCTTTGCACCCTCCCTTCAGGTATTTATATTCATTTATAAGATCACAGAATCTTCATGGTTGGAAGAGACCTTTGAGATTATCGAGTCCAGCCACAAAAAAAAAACCAAGAAAAAAACAACAAAAAAACCCCCACAAACAGACCCAACCCAACAATCTCAGGCACTAGAGCATGCCCTGAAGTTCCACATCTACACGTTTCTTAAATACCTCCAGGGATGGTAGGTACCCACCTCCCCGGGCAGGCCATTCCAGTGCCTGAACACGCTCTCAGGAAAGTAATTCTTCCTGATATCTAATCTAAACCTCTCCTGCCACAACTTCAGACCCTTTCCTCTGCTCCTGTCATTATTCCCTTGGGAGAAGAGGCCAACACCCACCTCTCTACACCCTCCTTTCAGGGAGTTGTAGAGGGCAATGAGGTCTCCCCTCAGTCTCCTCTTCTCCAAACTAAACATGCCCAGTTCCCTCAGCTTCTCCTCGTAGGACTTGTTCTCCAGACCCCTCACCAGCTTGGTGGCTCTCCTCTGGACACGCTCCAGCACTTCAATGTCCTTCTTGTAGTGAGGGGCCCAGAACTGAGCACAGCACTCGAGGTGAGGCCTCACCAGTGCCGAGTAGTAGTGCAGATCCCCCTGAGCCTTTTCAACAGTCCCAGCTCTCTTAGCCTTGCCTTGTAGGAGAGATGCTCCCATCCCTTCATCATCTTTGTGACCGTTTGTTGGACCCTATCCAGTATGTCCATGTCTCTCTTGTACTGGGGGAGCTCAGCACGGGACACAGTACTTCAGGTATGGCCTCACCAATGTGGAGGAGTTACCCACTGACAACGCTCCTCCTAAAGCAGCCCCAGACACCGTTAGTCTTCCTTGCAGCAAGGGCTCATGTTCATGTTAGCTCACGTTCAACTTGGTGTCCACCAGGACCCCCAAGTCCTTTTTCTGCAAAGTTGATTTCCAAATGGGTGGCCCCCAGCAGGTACTAGTGCCTGAGGTTGATCCTCCCCAAGTGCAGGACTCCACGCTTCTTATTGGACTGCATGGAGTTCCAGTCATCTCATTTCTCCAGCCTGTTGAGGTCCCTCTGGATGACAGCACACTCCTCTGGCATATCAGTCACTCCTCACAAACTTGCTGAGGACTCTGCCCTATCACTCAGATCATTAATGAAGATTTTAAACAGGGTTGGACCCAGCATTGTCCCCTGAGGTACAGCGCTAGTTACTTGGCCTACAGCAAGACTTTGTCCCATTGATCACCACCTTATGGGTCCAGCTCTTCATCCAGTTTTCAATCCACTTCACTGTCTGCTCGTTCAGGCCACACTTTCACAGCTTCATTGTGAGGATCATATGGAAGACAGTGTTGAAAGCCTTACTGAAGGCCAGATAGACAATATCCACTATTTTCCCCTTGTCCACCGAGCTCATAAAAGGTTATCAGGTTGGTCCAGCATGACTTCCCCTTGGTGAATCCGTGCTGGTAACTCCCAGTCACCTTCTTCTCCTTCATGTGTCTGGAAATGGTTTCCAGAATTAGTTGCTCCATCACTGTCCCAGGGATCAAGGTGAGGCTGACTGGCCTGTAGTTCTCCAAGTCCTCCTTCCTGCCCTTATTGAAGATAGAAGTGACATTTGCTTTCTTCCAAGTCCTCAGGTACTTCTCCCAATCATCATGATCAATCAAAGAGTATCGAGAATTGCCTCGCAATGACGTCTGCCAGCTCCCTCAGCACCCATGGGTGCATCCCATCAGGGTCCATGAACATATGCATGTCCAGCTTGCTTAAGCATTCCCTGACTTGATCTCCTTCCACCAAGGGTAACAAGCTTCCACCAAGCATCCTCCTTGCTCCAACCTTTCGCTCTGGTCTCTGGGACCTTTGAAGTCCTGAAGGCTGTCTTGCTAGTAAAGAATGAGGCAAAGGTGGCCTTTTCCATGTTCTGTGTTACCAGGTCCACCGTCTCCTTCAGCAGTGGGCCCACATTTTCCCTAATCCTCCTTTTGTCACCCAGATACTTGTAGACACCCTCTTTGTTGCCTTTGACACTCCTCACCAGATTCAATTCCTTTTGAGCTTTGTTTTTCCTAACCTCATCCCTGCATGCTTGGACAGTGTCTTTGTATTCCTCTTGGGTTACACGTCCTTGCTTCCACCCTCTGTATGCTTATTTTTTAAATTTAAGTGGGCTTTTCTTTTTGCAGGCCAGGAGCCCCTAGTTCATCCACACAGGCTTCCTTGCGTTTTCACCTGACTTCCTGCTCATCAGGATGGACAACTCTTGAGCTTGGAAGAGGTGATTGCTGAATGTCAACCAGCTTTTTGGGCCCATCTTCCCTCCCGAGCCTTATCCCATGGCACTATTCTGAGCCAATCTTTGAAGAGGCCAAAGTCGGTCTTTCTTCAGGGTTGTGAGTTAGCTTTTTGCCCTGCTCCTTCCTCTCAGGATCTCCACCATCTCATGGTCACTGCAGCAAAGGCTGCTTTTGACCTTCACATCCCCACCGAGCCTTCCTTTGTCCATGAGGATGCGGTCCAGCAGACCATCAGTCCTCATTGGCTCCTCTACCACTTGGGTGAGGCACTTGTCATTGGTGCTCTCCAGGAACCTCCTGGATTGATTATGCCATGCTGTGTAGTCCCTTCAACAGGTACCAGGGTGATTAAAGTCCTCCATGGGGATAGGGCCTGGAAACATGAGGCTCCTATCTGTCTGTACAGGGCCTCACCCACTTGTTCTTTCTGGTCAAGTGGCCTATAGCAGTCACCCATTACAACGTCACCCATACTGGTCTGCTCTTTAATCCTTGTGTTGCTCGCATCATTGTGTTGGCTCATCATCCATCTGCCCAGGCAGAGCTCCAGGCACTCTAGCTGCCCTCTCACGTAATGGGCAACTTTTCGGCCTGTCCTTCCTAAAGATCCTGTACCTCTCCATTGCAATGTCTCCACACCTCTGCCGTCCCTGTGAGACTGTAGCCCTGCAACTGCCCACACATCTCTAACTCATCGTTTTTATCCCCTGGACCATGTGTACTGGTGTACAGGCACTTCAGAGAGACACCCCGACATGCTGATTTCCCCAAAAAGAGTCTGGGGTTTTATTCCCTAATAGTTCCTCGTCAGCACTTCCTTGCTTACATGCAAATTCTTGAGGTGGATCCTTTTGTCCTGCTGAGTGAGGTGGATCCCATCTCTCGCAGGCAAGCACTGATTCTCAAACAAGGTCCCATGGCCACAGAAACCAAAACCTCGTTGCTGACATCAGTTCCTCAACCAGTTGACACGCAGTTGTCTCCTCTTCCTCCTCGCTTTCTTTCACCTCACCAGCAGCGTTGAAGAGACCACCTGGGCCCCCTGGGCCCTGACTGTCACCCCCAGAAGGAGCACTGTTTGCAGAAGATGCACTTTTTTAAAAAAAAGAGTCTAAAAATTTCTAGAAGCTTGGCCAAACTGTGATAGCTTGGACTGAAATTTGAACTTCTCATTCCAAGAGTTCAGCAAAAGATGCTCAGTCCTGACAATGAGATGGGGGGGAAAAGACTTTGTTTTTCCTCATTTGTATTTGTTTTAGGACTTGGTTCCATCAGTTATTGTGACTCTGGACTTTTGAATGGAAAGTTGGAATTTAGCTGTGATAGAGGTATGTGTTTTGCAGTTTCTCTTTGAGGTGGGGAGAGAACAAAAAGCACCCCTCAAAACTACTAGCAATCAAATTTCACGTAATAAACTTCTGAAAAAATACCTTTATTTCACATAATAAACTTCTGAAAAAATACCTTTAGCACATGGTCAGTAGAGAAATGACCTGAGGGTGCCTTCTGGAGGTGCGCCGAGAAAGCTCCAGCTCTTGCCCTCTGTCGGAATCCCGTGTCTGTGGTTCCTGCACCAGCACCAGGGGACACTCCAGGGGACCACCAGGGGATGGCCGAGCAGGTCACCCTTGCGATTGCAGTTCTTCTGAGTCACCAGTCACCGTGGTTGGAGAAAGAAGACTATCCCATCAAAGCTCTTCCATGTTCCTCCCCGCTGCTCAGGGTGTAACACAGGCAGGAAGCAGAGGATGGCTGGGGAGCATGGGCTTCGCTGGACACAAGACATTCAAGAGTGAAACATCCAGGGTGAAGACACTTCTCAGAAGGGGATGAAATACTCTTCTGAGGGTATTTCAGAAGCCAAGGCAGAAGCCAAGAGAGAAGAGTGGCTGAGAGAGAGCAGAAAGGCCCGGTGATGGGTTTTCCATACCCTTTCTGATTCATGCTCCATGTGCCTTGCCTTCTGCTGCTCCAGCTCCCCAGGTGGAAGGTGTCTGAGCCGAAGCCCTGGAGACCCAGACCTGCTTCTGGCTCAGGTTAGTCAGAGTGGCTCTGTGGGACAAAAGTGCTGTTCCCCAGCCTGGGGTTCATTGCTGTTTTGCTTTTGGAAGGAAACTGAAACCCATTCGACAAAAGCCGGTAAAGCTGCGAAGTCAAGCAAGGAAAAGTTAAGAAATACTTAGGGATGAGGTTCCGTGTAAGCTTGAAGTTCGGCCCCCTTAAGTGTAGGGATAATTATGCATTTCTTAATTAGATGATCACGTAGTCCTCTTCCCACAAGTTCCTGCCTTTTTTTTCAGCAAATGAGCTGTTTTTCAATAGTGCCTTTCATCCTCCCCACTCGATATGCAGCTCAAGCTATTATTTAATGTATATTATATAACCCTCAGAGTGGGTGCAGAATTACTGATTCCCTTCTTTTCTTCAGGATCCTGTGGGGCTTTTACCGTTATGTGGGGCTTTAACCCATGGATCACAAGCATTAACGAATGTATTTTATCCAGCATCATGCGCAAACAGCTGGGATTATCGTCTACATTCCGGGGAACAGAGGCAAAAAGAGATGAATGCTGCTGTTTCCAAGTAGCTGCTGATTCTGGGTAGCTGCCTTGAATGTATGTGTGGGGTTTTTTTCGAGAGAATTCACTGTTTTTACAAGTTGAGTGGGTCTTGAGACACCTGCGTGAGGCTGGGGTATGTGGCGTGGGGGCTATTTCATGCCCCGAGCTTCGGTAGAGGTTGCTCCTGCAGATCCTGAATGAGAGGAGACATCTCACTATGGTGCCAGGTGGGCAGCCTGGCCTCCTTGGAGGGATGGGGTTTGAACCCCATCTTTTCTCGCAGTGGGCATAGGTTGTCGTTGGTGGCATCCTGGGAAATTCTCTCCTTCGGTGACTAATCCGTTCCATGCTCCGTGTGGGCAGCCCCGGCACCCAGCTCCATCTTCTGCATCTGCCAGGTACCTGCATGAGGTTGTGCAGCTCCTAAAAATGAAGGGCTTTGTGAATTTTATAACGAGTATCACATTTATTCACAAGGCTCTCTTTTACAGTCCTAGCCTCTGGAGTCCTATCGTTTCACAGAATCACAGAAGCACATGGGGCTGGAAGGGACCTCTGGAGATCATCTAGACCAACCCCCCTGCCAGAGCAGGTCCACCCAGAGCAGGTTGCACAGGAACGTGTCCAGGCAGGGTTTTGAATGTCTCCAGAGAAGGAGACTCCACCACCTCCCTGGGCAGCCTCTTCCAGGGCTCTGCCACCCTCACAGGAAAGAAGTTCCTCCTCACGTTTAGGTGGAACTTCTTAGATTCAAGTTTGTGCCCATTTCCTCTTGTCCTGTCACTGGGCACCACTGAAAAAAGACGGGCCCCGGTCTGTTTCTTTGTGCAGAACCTGCTTACTCCATGCTGGCGGCGGAAAAGATCTTGAAATGCACTGCTTATGGCTTAGCTACCAAAAGACAGATAAGAGCTAAAATTCTTTCTTGTTCTAAAAATTTCATTATTTTAAACCAACTCCAGTGAACTTGAAGTGCTGGGAGTTGGTAATAGTATGCTGTAATGGTTCTAGATCAGATAGGTAGAGCCTATTTGATGATTTATGGATAAAAATAGTATTTTCTATTTATAAAGGAGCTCTTTAGGGGCTTCAGGCTCTACTGAGAAATCGGAGGGGAAAGCAGGAGTTCTGAAGATATCACGGTGGGGATGATATGCAAGGTGTCAGCATACACCTGTCTGTAACAGGACACATGGATCCAGTAGACGAGTTCAAATAGCAGGTTGAGCCAACGGGTTTTGGAGTCAGAAGATGTGTTCACCAAAGCGGAAACATTTTGCAGATACGTATTGATGTTTGTAATTGCATTTCTTGGAAAAAACTGAGGTAACACCTTTCAATAGAGTGGAAAGATTCTGTTTCAACAATTGCAGACACATTTCAATATAGCATTTCCAAATAATTTCATGTACTGAAATTCTTTTATGTAATACAGAAATAATGTTGAAATGTGGGTTTTTTTTCTTTTCAATATTTTTTTTTGAGGATATATTTTGTAAAATACAGCCAGAAATACTCCTTTTTCTTCCAGTTTTGGAAAGGAGAGACATTTAAAGCTGTAGAATTACCTTTAAGATGGAAAACCTTAGTCTTATCAGGTCAAGTCGGACAAGTAAGAGAGTTACCAGGCCTTAACCCTGAATTTAAACCATAAATTATTCAAATTATAAACGGTCCTTTAGTGTGCTGTTATACACACCCTGGCATAATTGGGACCTTATCTTCACTGCAGCCTGTGCCTGTGTTGACATTGTCATAAAATTGATAATACAGTGATCTACCACAGGCAGGTCATTTAAACTGTCCACTTACTTTCCTTACTGAAAAAAATCTAAGTTGTAACATTTATTTACAAAAGCAAGTTTAAAAAGTCAGAAAATTATAAACTAGAAAATGTAGCACTTGATCCACTGAGCCAGTGGGAAAATGGGCTTGGAATTAAGCCCTAAGTGTATGGGTGGATCTAAAATGTAGAGGATTGATTGATCTTAATTACTTTTGCATTGCATTTTATATTGTCAGCAGCTACTTCTCAAGTAATATCTTTAATATTGAACTGAAGGCAGTTTTACAAAATCCAGCAACTTGTTTGTTTTGTTTTGTTTTTTTTTCTTTTGGAAGGCTTTTATTAAGAAAAAACAGCTTACACTGACTTTAATGGAAAGTATTGACAGTCTTGTAAATCCTTTGATCTAGAAGAAATCAAAACAGTTTATGGATTAAATATCTGCAGGGTATAGCAGTCAGATGCAAAATGCTGCTCCACCAACTTGTGTCCAGAATACTTTAGAGTAACGACAGAAGAGGGAAGTAAAGAATATCTTTCCCGTTAAAGCTGTAGAAAGTGATCCTGGAAAATGCAACAAGGTTACTGTGGTAGGAAAGTAACAAAGGGTCCAGAAGTCATTGTCCCTTCATCTTCATGTTTTCCTGCAAGCATCTCCCAGCCTTGGAGATGAACCTGGGGAAAAAAAATTATGAGACAATGATGTGAATCAAGATTGCATTCATTAGTAATTTTAGGCAAAATAAAATCAACAAAATTCTTCAAAATTGTCAAAGAATCCATATGAGTACGTTAAATGAGTATGTAGGTAGTACATAGAGTAGACCTGCTTCAGCACAGCCAATGAAGAACAGTCCATCCCAAAATAAACTCTAGCTCGGCACTAACCTGGGAAGTGCTGGATCAAATTCTCTCTTAGGACTGCTGTGTTCTACCACACAGAGGATGTGTTTCAAACTTGGTTGAAATACCTGGGTATTATTGTTCTCTAAGCAATTTTGGATCATTCCAGATGGAAGGACTTGAAATGACTGTAGATGATTTCCATCAGGACTTTTGTGTGTTGTAAAATACAGAAAAAACTTATGAGCAAAATAATTTTGATTATCTGGCTGTCTGTGAGATATGAAGAACCCAATTCCAGGCCAGAGTTGAAAGACATGAACTTGAGAAAAAGCTGCTGCTGCTAAAGAGTGAGAGTTTCTTTGCAAAGAGATGAAGAACGTGACCAGTGGTCAGTGAAGGAAAAAAATTCTGTTGATGGATTAACATCTGCAAAGTTTTAATCGGAGTGTGTCAAAAAATGGATAGTTGACTAGGCTTAAATATATTACTGTACTACCATGCAAATATGACTTTTTAATGAAGAAACTGAGGAAAGAGTTTAGTGTGTGCTTGCTGGAGCCGTTCTCAGTCTCACTCGATGGCTGGGGACCCTCTGCCAACTCACGGCCCTGGCTCAGCATCGTTGTGCTACAGAAGTGGGGTCAGCCCTCTCCATTGCTGTTCTCTGGAGGCTCGTATTGTTGCTCCAGCCAAGGCTTCTTACAATGTCTCAGGGGTTAAGGTGACATGAGGCAAATGCACAATGGCCGGTGTTATTCTAATGGAGCATAAAGTATATCTGGAAGGACCTTATCAAGATCAGGAATTAGCTCACTGGAGCGCTGATTGTGTGGTGACAGTCCCATCGGCTTGCTTCCGGACCTTTGTTTATTTACCATTTTAAAAAGACTGGATGACAGCCAGCTGCTGGCTCTGTGAGGAGGCCAAGGAACAAGGTGTCTACGTTTGCGAAGGATGTCGCGAGCTGTGATTTGTGTTGCAGTCGCAAAGGAGCATAGAACGCGCTACCTAAATTTCAGCTCAGAAAAACCATTCCTCAGCCACGTGCACACACCACAAACCACACATTCACAAATTTGACTGCCCAGAGACCACACGCAGAAAGAACTATTTGCTTTCTTGCCTCACAGGCAAAGGTGGATTTGCCTGCAGTGCGAAACAAAAGCTCAGATTGGCAGAACCACCCTGCTTGGTCACAGAAGACAGGAATGAACTGGCAGTAGCCACCAGAGATCCATGGGGAACCCTGGTCGTACGGAGGTGGGGAGCTGCAGATCAAACCCCAGGCAGAGGCTCGGTGTAAGCGGCTCAGCTCAGTGCAGCAGGGAGAAGAGTCGAGGTGAGAAAATAACAGAGAGGTGCAGAACACACTACGGTCCCTAAGGGACACGGGAAAAATCTTCTTGTGTCCTCCAGCACCTCTCTTGGAAATTGTCTTTCCCTTGCATTTCATGATTATTTTCAAAGTCATGGCCATTGGCTACCATTGTAATCTTTTCTATAGTGATAAGTCTTCATGTGGGAGGGCTGGCTGATGTTCCAGAAGGCTGTGTCGCCATCCAGTGTGATGTGGACAGACTGGAGAGCTGAGCAGAGAAGAACCTAATGAGGTTCAACAAGGGCAAGTGTAGGGTCCTGCACCTGGGGAGGAAGAACCCCAGGCACCAATACAGGTTAGGGATGGACCTGCTGGAAAGCACTTCTAAAGAGAAGGATCTGGGGGTCCTGGTGGAGAGTAAACCATCCATGAGCCAGCAATGTGCCCTTGTGGCCAAGAGGGCCAATGGGATCCTGGGCTGCGTAGGGAAGAGTGTGGCCAGGAGGTGGAGGGAGGTCATTCACCCCCTCTGCTCTGCACTGGGGAGGCCACAACTGGAATACTGCGTCCAGTTCTGGGCTCCCCAGTTCCAGAGAGACAGGGAACTGCTGGAGAGAGTTCAGCGTAGGGCAACAAAGATGATGGAGGGATTGGAGCATCTCCCTGATGAGGAAAGGCTGAGAGAGCTGGGACTCTTTAGCCTGGGGAAGAGAAGGCTGAGGGGAGACCTGATTAATGCTGACAAGGATCTAAACGGTGGGTTGAAGGAGGATGGAGCTGGACTCTTTTCAGTGGTTCCCAGTGACAGGACGAGGGGCAACGGGCACAAGCTGGAACATGGGAAGTTCCACTCAAATCTGAGGAAGAACTTCTTTGGGGTGAGGGTGCCAGAGCCCTGGCACAGGCTGCCCAGGGAGGGTGTGGAGTCCCCTTCTCTGGAGATCTTCAAGCCCTGCCTGGATGCAGCCCTGAGTGATGTGCTCTGGGTGGACCTGCTTTGGCAGGGGAGTTGGACTAGATGATCTCTAGAGGTCCCTTCCAACTCTGACAATTCTGTGATTCCGTGATATCACTATGGAAAGTACAATGGCAGTAAGGATCAGGGGGCGTATGAGTGGAAAAGTGTAAAAGGAATGTAAATTGACCTGACATGAAGTAAATAACATGCCCTGAGGACTGTGTCTACCCAGGAGTATCTTCTACCCATGCGAATGCTCTGACATCCACCTATGGCACTGGATTCCCCTTTTGCCTGTTGTGGTGACAGAGCACTGCGGAGTTAATAAATCCCTTCACTCCTGAGTGTGCCATCAGCTTTTTTTTCTTTTTTGTCCTCAGGGCGTTTCATGGAGGAAGTATGTGTCAAAGCAGACTTGGACACAGTGATTCAGTTTTTCAGTCTGGGACCTGCTCTTCCAAAACAAGCTTTCTCCTTTCTCTCTGAGCCTGCTCTCACTACCTGTAACACACCGTATGACCATACATGCCAGGGGAAATGTGTTGGGAGATACGTTGAACATAGTCGATTCAAGGTTTCACAGCAAGTCATTAAAGGTTTTTTTTTTAAAAGTTAAGAGTGGCAAGTGAAGAGGGGAATTGTCTGAGCCCGTGCAAAAGTGTTATAATGAGGAAAGAAAGCACTGGAATAAAGAAAAATTATCCTGGCCCATGGGGTAGGTATCACAGAATCACAGAATGATATGGGGTTGGAAGGGACCTCTGGAGATCATCTAGTCCAACCCCCTGCCAAAGCAGGTCCACCCAGAGCAGGTTGCACAGGAACGTGTCCAAGCGGGTTTTGAATGTTTCCAGAGAAGGAGACTCCACCACCTCCCTGGGCAGCCTCTGCCAGGGCTCTGCCCTCGCAGGAAAGAAGTTCCTCCTCATGTTTAGGTGGAACTTCTTATACTCAAGTTTGTGCCCATTTCCTCTTGTCCTGTCACTGGGCACCACTGAAAAAAGACCGGCCCCATCCTCTTGACACCCATCCTTTAAGTATTTAGAGGCATTGATCAGATCCTCCCCTCAGCCTTCTCAAAAGACCCAAGTCCCTCAGCCTCTCCTTGTAAGGGAGGTGCTCCAGGCCCCTCATCATCTTTGTAGCCCTCTGCTGTGCCCTCTCCAGCAGTTCCCTGTCCTTCTGGAACTGGGGAGCCCAGAACTGGACACAGTGCTCCAGATGGTTCCTCCCCAGGGCAGAGCAGAGGGGCAGGATGACCTCCCTCCACCTGCTGGCCACACTCTTCCTGATGCACCCCAGAGTGCCATTGGCCTTCTTGGCCACAGGGGCACATTGCTGGCTCATGGTCATCCTATTGTCTACCAGGACTTCCAGGTCTTTCTCCTCAGAGCTGCCCTCCAGCAGGTCAGCCCCCAGCCTGTCCTGGTGCAGGGGGTTATTCCTCCCCAGGTGCAGCACCCTACACTTGCCTTTGTTGAAGTTCATCAGGTTCCTCTCTGCACAAGGCAGTATCTGCAGGCAGGTGGCAGCTCTGCCTGGCAGAAAGAGACATGCCGATAGCTAAGTGGTTCAACACTTTGTTCATGAAGCAAGTGTCAGACTCTGGGGTGGGGGGTGTGTGGTAAAAATCCCATTAAATTTAAAGCCAAGTTGCATTAAAGCAAAACAGAGCTCCAAAGAATAGGTTGTAGAGAGGAATTACGCTCTGCCAAGTAAGATGAGAAGCATCTAAGATGGGATCTAATACAGTCCCTTTTCACTAGGCGTCCTGTGAACTGCGTATGCTCCGGGAATGCCTCCTGTCTGAGCTGCAACATGAGCTAAATACTGCTGTACTCACAACAGTTCCCAGGGGACTGACAGCCCAAGATAGCAAAAGTGCTTTTCTGGGAGGTTGTGTTGCACCAACATGGAAGAGGCTGGGTTTGGAGTCTTGCTCTCCTGTTCTATTCTGAGGCCGGGAGCACCAGTGTGTTCAAGTGGTTGCATGTATGAGGGGAGAAGGAGAAATCCGTCAAGGGTCAACCACAATAAAAGTCCAGCCACCCTTGCCTCCCTTTGTCAACAGCAAAAATCACAGCACCGACCTTTTCTGAATGATTCTCCTTGAGCTAATACCTATCTGATCATTTACAAGACACTAAAGGGTTATGACGTGACCTGCAGCAGTAGAGCAGGGCCAGGTTCCTGCAGCCATCAAACCAGCCGATACCCAAAGGATGCTACTGCCTGACAGACACACGGCAGGATGTTGTTGTCCAAAGAGGCAGTTGCTTTCCTTCACTTGAGAGAGCTTCACAGTGTTTCTTGGAGCCATTTTGCTAGTCTGGTCCTGCAGGTTAGGCCACAAAACTGTAATGCTCTGAGATTGACTCTAATGATGCATTTTGGCCCCTTTTATAAAGCCCTGTTTTAAATTAAACTTTAGGAGGGTCCTGGGGTTTGTGATTATAAAATTTGGGGAGTGAATGCCAGCCATCCTCACGGACAGGAGGGATGTTCCCCTTCACCCCACCACTGCAAGAAGACGTGAGGTGGTGATGGGATTGACCTTCCTCTGAAAACATGACGTATTCAGCATTGTCTGAGGTAATAAAAAGCGAGGCAGTTCCCATTCAAGCAAATCCCATTCCCCTGCTCTACACAGCTAGTCCTTTTCCTTACTTCTGCCCAGGAATTTCTGAACTCACGCAGGAATCGGAGAGTCATCGCATGCAGAAAGTCTGCTACACTGCCTGTGCCTCCTTTTCCCTTTTTGAGCCAAAATATATATTTTTTTAATTTTTTGCCACCAGTAACTCAGTATGATATATCTGTGCAGACAAACCTTCCAAGGCCAGCAGAAATAATGGCTTTATGATATATATTTATATATATATATTTATAAGAACTTGCAGCTCTTAAATAAAAAGAGAAAAGGAGGGATATTTATTCAAGGTCCATTCAGTCAGAGCCAGTAGATGGCAGTAAAAGATGGAGAATAAGGGTGGTTGAACGGGCGATTGAAAGGATGAAAGAGCCCTGGAACAGGCTGCCCAGGGAGGGTGTGGAGTCCCCTTCTCTGGAGATCTTCAAGCCCCACCTGAAGTGATGTGCTCTGGGCAACCCTGCTTTGGCAGGGGAGTTGGACTGGATGATCTCTAGAGGTCCCTTCCAACTCTGACAGTTCCATGATTCCATGATTCCGTGAACCTGTAATTGAGAAATAGCAAGCAGGTTTGCATTTCTTTGCAGAGACTTCCCTGTAACCTGGTGCCATACTCTGTTTGGAGTTAGATTACCAAGGTATAGTTTTTTGGAGAGCCATTTTTTTCTTACACATCATGCCTTTCTCCCTAGATTCTTTGGACGTGCAGGAAACACCAACATACCTGTACAGTAAATTTCCGTTTCATGAAAACAAGGTTCCCTAAAGAAGAGCCTCAAGCACAATGCCCGATTCACAGGTAGGATCACGCATAAGCTGCTGGAAGTCAACTCTTCCTCACCGAAGGCCCCGTAGCTGGTGGGTATGATCCCGCAACCAATCAACAGCTCATGGAGAAAAGGAAGACTACAGCCAGATGATGTGCAGACAGCCAGTTGAAGTAAGCCAGAGCCCGTTTGCCCACGGTAATGTCTGGTCAGCATTTAGATTAGCAAATCGAATATGGGAAAGAAAAATCATCCTGGGAACTTCAGTGAGTGTAGTGGTCAATCACAGAATCTTCATGGTCAGAAGAGACCTTTGAGATCGTCAAGTCCAACCAAAAAAAACAAAACTAAAAACAAAAACAAAAACCACAAACCAACAAACAAACAAACCCACAAACAGACCCAACCCAACAATCTCGGGCACTAGAGCATGCCCTGAAGTGCCACATCTACATGTTTCTTAAATACCTCCAGGGATGGTGACTCCACCACCTCCCTGGGCAGGCTGTTCCAGTGCCTGACCACCCTCTCAAGAAAGTAATTCTTCCTAATATCTAATCTAAACCTCCCCTGCCCCAACTTCAGACCATTTCCTCTGCTCCTGTCATTATTCCCTTGGGAGAAGAGGCCAACCCCCACCTCTCTACACCCTCCTTTCAGGGAGTTGTAGAGGGCAATGAGATCTCCCCTCAGCCTCCTCTTCTCCAAACTAAACATGCCCAGTTCCCTCAGCCTCCTCGTAGGACTTGTTCTCTAGACCCCTCACCAGCTTGGTGGCTCTCCTCCGGACATGCTTCAGTCGAAGCCCAGGCTGTGCACTTAATACAAAGCAAAACCTCGTGCAGCAGAATACCGCGTAGTCCTGGCGTTATGTGAGCTGAATGATTGTGGTGTGGAGGTGAAGGATTGTAGTTGTGATGCCAGCCTGCAATAACCGAGCGCTTTCTCACCTGGGCATTAAGGGACACGACTCTCATCTGTCACACTGAGAGGGATAACACATGCAAGCACAAGTCTGCAGAGACGCCTGGGACCCTGGCTTTGCACGCATCATCATCACTGTATATCTTTAGGAAATTATTAAGCTCCATCCCACAACTGGTTTGTTCTCCTCTTACCCTCCAATAAATGCCCTCTGATTATCACCTGTAGTATCCCATAGGCTGCGCTTGGCTCCAGCTATGACATACACCATCATTCTATAAACCGCAATTAACATAAACACAATTATTATGTAATAGATAGAATAGCAAATTAATATAACAAGTGCAGTTCATATGCATAAAAAAGTCTAAATATAAATAATAAGATGCTCAGTTCACATTAGAAGCAGGTTGACATTTTTCACAGAAAGTGGCTTCTGACAGGTGAAAAATGAATTCAAAGTTCTTCAAAATCGAAAACTTTTTCAACGGAAGTAGAAGCGTTAATTCCACTGAAAAGTTTTCTCAGGGGAAAGCCTCTTGATCACAAGGTATATGTAACACCTAGAAGAAATAGCATTCTTAACTGAGTCACCAGCAACCACAAAGACTCCTGGATTTTATATTCTGGGCCTGATCCCTCATGTCCCAGCCCTAGGAGGGTTTAAATTAAACCAACCTCACACACACTGTGCGAGGCTGAACTTAATTTAGTGGCTTCTGCCTGATACCCTAGAGGGATACGTATTCTCTGAAGGCACTTCAACAAGACCCTTTGGTAAATCCCAATTTGTTTGAATTTACCCTTGAAGTGTAGTATTGTTCTTTTTTCTCTCCTTTTTGCAGCCATCACTGGTTTAGAATGACAGAAAAATCTATGTGGGAAGAAGGTCATCTAGCCCCGCTCCCTGCTTGGAGGAGGGCTAACTTCAGAGTCTGATAAAGTTGCTCAGATTTTCTCATAAAGCTGAGAAATCTAATAAAATCCTGTAACTGGGACAAGCGAAAAAACTCACGGAATGGCAAGGAAACTCTTTGTCACGGCATCGCTTTAAGCCAGAGCCAAAGGCATTCACAGACACGTTGTTATTTAACACAGAGTTACCTGGATCCTGTTGCAGACTCCGTAAAAAATGAGTATCATCAGCTGCACGTGTGGTATGTATTAAATAGCACGATCACTTTGCATCGTTGCTTATATCAAACATAAGTTGCTGTGTATAAAGCCACAACACGCTGAGACACTCACACAGGTATTTAATGCCAGCAGTGACTTGTCTGCTGTTTAATGCCCTGACAGTTGTTACCAGGTTCTGCTCGCTCTCTGGTGGGGAGGTGGCTTTACCTTGCCAGGTGCTTTCTGAAGTCAACTTTGGCCATCAGCACTCCGCTTGGAAGAGTGTTAAAAGTGAATGCCAGATTAAGGTATGAATCACAGTGAACCCTCCTGGGCTTGCGCTGTAAGGTTTGCATCTGAATTGGATCTGCCTGGGGCTAACTCAACAGTGCTGGGAGGAGGATTTTGATCGAGTGGTAAATCCTAGCCTGAAGGACGGGCAAGTGCCTGGACAGCTGCAGGAAACGGATTTCAAAATCTTCTGGTTTCGATCTATATTCATTTGTAAGCTGAGTAAACATACTTTTTCAGTTTCTGCACGCACGGAGCCATTCAAGTCTTCCGAGCTCTGCAGGCAAAGTTGGTTTTGTGGTCCAAGATGCAAGAGCCATTCTGTTCCTGACTTAGGAAGCGGAATGGGCAGGGCAAGCAGCAGAGCTGGTATGGAAAGGTGGGGGACAGAGCCTGGCAAGAAGGTCGTTCCTCATCCTGCTGTTCCCAGAGGAGGATGGCATCAGCTTCCCACCAGCACAATCCCCTGGGAGGCAGCTCTCAAGCTCCCCCCCTCAAGTACAGAAGCAGCAAGCCTGGTCTTCCCGTGCTGCAGCGGGGGCATGGGCCTTGGTCATTGCTGCTCCTGTGCACACAGTAATTGTGTTGTCAGCACCTGAAGGTAGTAAAGGCTTCATTTCCTTATTTTGGCTTTAGTGCTTGTCTTCTGTAAAGGATGATCTGAGAGCGGCTGGTGGGCAGCATGGCATGGCATGCCTGTGGGTGAGGGAAATCTCTGTACAGAGCCATCTCCCCAGCAGCCATCCTCCCCAGTCCAAGATGCATGGGTAGCAAGGCTGTTCCTACCATGACTTCCAGCAGACAGGGTGAGAGCTGCTGAAATAAGATGTTGGGAGCCTTGGATGACCAGCTTTAACCAGATGCTCCTTGGCCCTCCTTCAGAGAACACAAATCCAAAGGACCTCTGGGAAGGTTGTTGCTCCCCTGAGGGTGCAACTCTCCGTATGAATTTATTATATCATGATATTTTCATGAAGATGTAGGCTTTCACTTAGAAAAAGTGTTATCTGGACAAAGTGGTCTCTAAGTGTTCTCTTTGAAAAGAAGACACAAGGATCCCATGAAGAACTGTATTGTTTATCTCTGAAAAAAGGAACGGAGATGGGTTCAGTTGCTTGAACAGAGGCCTGTACTTTCATCTGGGATGACCTACTATTTCTGACACAGCCCAAAGGACTGGGAGACATTACACACAATCTACGGGAGACCTTCTCCCTTCTGGAGGGGCACCTGGAGGCTAGAAGGAAGACCTAGATAATATAAGATGGCTCTAGAAGTTCGTGTTTAGGCACCCCATCAGTAAACTCTTTGTACTGAATGGCTCTTCCATTCCGTCAGAAGGTCTTCAGCAATCAGTCAGCCTATTTCAGCAGTGAACAACCTGGCAGTAATTCAGTCCCCAGAAGGCTTTGTGCCAGGCTCTATTGCTGCTTCTAGCCTCCGTCTGGCTTCAGCCGGGCAGTGCATTGCAGCCAGCCACCTGACCATCGCACTGTCACTCTGGCCACCAACGGGGCAGTCAAGTTCAGATGGCCACCTAGAAGGCTGACAGCTGGGCTGCGAGCCTGGGCGTTTGTTGCTCCATACTCGAGGTGTCTATAGGAACCCCCCACAGCTGCTCTGGGCTGTCTGACCCTTTGCTGCAGCCGTGACCCTTATACCTGATCTGAAGCCGTTAAGCTCTCAGTGACCCAGGCAGGTAGAAACTAGAGGGAAAATCAAAAGGCTGGAAACAGGGGAGGGGAAGGAGGGAGTAGGAACGGCAGAAGAACTTTCCTCCATGTGAGTGCCATGCGATGATCTGTTGGGTTAACTACCACACCCTGCTGTGTCCTAGAGCTATTTTTATGTGATGACACTTCTGCGCTGACTCATCCCAGTACTCAGCTTCTGACACACGCCTATGAACCACCAGGCAAAACATCCACCCCTACTCAGGCTTCATCTCCAAACCCACTCTTCTCCTGCCTATAATGCAACAGCACTTTAAAGCATGAAAGGAGCATAACAAGCCTTCTTTGTAACCAGACCCAATGGCACACACGCATCCTGTCAGCACAGCACAGAGGTATTATCTGCCAGCTCCTTAGATAATTAGGACATGCTCAAATGTTCTTAAAATTACAGCCAATGTCAATGATACTGTTATTATCTGGAAGAGGTGGACTTCTCTAGCACAACCAATATGGCCTTTAACCACAGCTCAGCAACAACAGGTCACAGCAGTAGATTCAAGTCTGCCCTGGCTGCACCTTAGTGTTAAGGACTGCAGTTGGGCTGAGAATAAATAGAAAATACTTCACAGAGCCTGAAAGTGATTTGGCAAAATTATCTCAGCGTCAGTAAAATCACTCTCAAACTGTCTTTCCTCTACTAGATCTGTCAGTGCGGAGCTCCTCCCTCCTGGGCCTGACTCACTCACATTTAAGGTGGCCACCAATGGTGGTGGGCATCCTAACACAGTTTATACACTGTAAAGTGCCCAGCCTGATGTGCCCGAGTCTCAGAACTGTTCAGAGTTGGTTCAATGGAATCGCATTCCCTGAGATGTCTTTTCGCTTGTTAGTTATGTTTGGTTTCTTTGGATGACAGCATCCTTTCTGTCACCAAAGAAGCTGCTACAGAAATTTGTTCCGCTGATAAATCCTTTTGGCTCTGATTTCTTTCTGTCACTGTTACCTGCTGGTACCTGCTATCACTGTTATATCGCTTATTTTGTGTAGTCACCAGAAACATTTTCTTCCTGCAACTACAACCTCCAGGTATAGACAGGAAACAATTGACTAGTTCACTCCCAGGCCATCTTCTGTGTGACACAGCATCTTCAGCGGTCCCTGAACACCCCAGACAAGAGGGATCCTCTGCGCCTCCCCACTTCCTGCATTTGCTTTTCACTAAATCCTATTCCATGCACTCTCTAGCAGCTACAGCCCCTCTGTGCTGACCCATACTTCTCCTAACTGTCTGGTTTGGTGGCACTTAGATGCTAGGATATTGGGTGACACAAGATTTTTTTTTCCTCTGAGGTAAAGAAACAAACAAGCAAAAGCAGTTAGACCCTTCTGCAACAGGCAGGTGACAGTAAGAGGTGAAATGAAGAACTTGGGAGTCTGGGATGCGTTAAGTCATGCAGCCAGAAGAAAGGGACTTACTTCTCTCACTTGCCATCCTGCCGATCCACTTTCCTAGCTACCAAACCTTCCACGTCCTGGATTAAACCTTCTCAACTGCTCAAACCCTACAATTTAGTCCTTCCAGGCCTCCGGACTTGGATGAGTCCTGTGAGTCTCAGGAAAATTTTCTCTTACGTACATCCTTCAACCTCAGTTCATAAATTCTTTGCCTGAGAATCCTTAGAGACAATCCAGTGAGATTAGTATTTGATTCCCGTAGGGCTTGAAAGCAACCTAACAAATTTAATTATGGGCTCAGTAAAACCCTACTCCCAGGTGTATCATCAGTTTTTCTCATGACTCATGTTTGTTGCGCTTAGAGATCATCACTGACTACACCACTGTGCCAAGTGCAACTGGTAAGTCTTTTTCACTTCCTTTTTTTCCCTAATCTATTATTGCTCACCTTCTTTCTTTCGTCTTCGCTGACTCCTGCTTCTTAGAACCCATGAGAAACATAGAAACTAGAGTCAGGATCGGTCAAACACACTGCTTACCACCCTCTTCACTTCACGGGCTGCAGCGGTGACACATACAAAAGCGCCACTGGCTTAAGCAGGGTCAGACCTCCTTTGTAAAATGGTGCTTCTCCAGACAAAAGACTGTCACATATTCCTGGTGGTGGTGGTCCTGGTGGTCCAAATTAGAGTCATGAACTGAAATAAGAAGGGTTGATCTTGTGAGAAGGTCACATTAGAAGTCATCTCCTTGGGAACGATTCCCCATTTTATTTTCATTTTAAACATTATTTCCCCTGGAAATGATGAGTCTCAGTGAATGCAGCCATACCTCCTATCACTGAGAAGCCATCCAGATGTTTCACTGTTGAGGCCAGCTAGAAATAGTCTGCTTAAAACTCCAAATAATCAGATGTGTTTTCTGCATCACATGTGCTTTCTTTCCAGAGAAAACAACAACAGCACAAAAGAATGGAAGAAAAGCCAACCAGCAAGCATCAATTTCCCTTTGTTTAACCATTTTTCCGAAAGCTCTGAAATGATCATCTTTTTGGGAAGCAGAAACAGCAATTACTGACTAAAGAGGTTCGGTCACCAGCATTTCACAATGTTCTTCCCCTTGTGATCACTTTGATAACAGGTCTCCTCACTGCAACAGCAAAGCCTGTGTTTTGCTCTTATGGCCCCTCAGAGGACACCTACGTGGTCTTCCCCACAGGTCTCCCTCTGGGTGACAAAACCACACGTGGCACCTGAAAGGCTTCTCACCTCAGGAGAGAGGTGTCTTCAACACTGGGGAGGTCCAGTACCCATCTTTCCAACCCTGCTTCTTCCACAGTCCTCCTTTTTCCTCTCTTAAATGTTCAACCATGTCCTGTGGAGATGATGGAGACTGGGAAGAAGACCACAAGTGCTGTGCAAATGCCCGGTATGCAATGTGTGAAACCTTACTTTCAGTGCATACATACACAGTTCAAAGGGATCTATATGAGAATGCACTGGGGAATCAGTTTGTCCTCCTTAGCTTCACAGGGGATTAGTAAGATGCTCATTTAAAATAAAGCTGTAGATAGAAAAAAAAAAAAACCCAAACTGTTAAAAAACTCTGCATTTAAAAACCTTTTCCAAGTTTTTGTGTCTACATGATAAATGTGTAAATGAACTGACACAATGCTGGCAACAAAGTGCCAGCTTTACAGTCACCAGAAACTGTCTTTTACCCCAAATGATTATAGAACCTTTCCTTCTCAGCCACTTCTCCCAGGGGCTGAAGGGACTTTGACCTGTTTTTATATTTGCTCTCTTTTTGACAGGCAAAGATACAGTGGCTTTGTCTAATTTAGTTACCTACTTGATCAAGAGCAAAGTAAGGTTTACTACTTCGCAGCGAAAGGAACAACTAGGCACTGTCATCCCGTAGCCAGACAGGAATGGAAAACCAAGAGCTGAAAACTTTCTAAATTTCTTCTTTTTTTTTTTTTTTTTTTTAAATCATTACTGGTCTGTACTAGCTAGCCTTTAGTGGTCTTACAGCTCAAATACATCTTCATTTACATCAGCTATACTTCTCAGCTGATGTTAGCAACGAGGAAAAGGGTTTGCTGTACCTAAAAACACTGCTTTTCAGGACATGGTTTCAAACATTTAGCTGGACAAGAGACAAGGAAAATAGCTAAGGGCAGTCTGTGAAAAACACCTTCACTTCTGTTCTTGCACCGGAACAGGTGCTTTCATTTTCTTTCCAACTACAGTAAGGAGCCCGAGTATACAGAGGTTTCAGCCAGTGGAGGGCAGCAGCAACCGTGCCTTAACACAATTATAGTTATTCGAAAATAAACTGAAAAAAAAATCTTTAGAATTTGCAGTTCGTGCTCAGAACACTGAGAAATAGATTAGCATGGTGAATGATTATTTTAAAATCTGTTTATGCTTCTAATTTATTAACAAACATGGTAGCAGCAGATTTCAAGTAAAGAGAAAACATCCGACAAAGTAAGATTTGCAAGTACAATAACAAACGTCAATAATGCCATCAGCCTTGGGAGAACACATCCAAGGGTCATGTTGGTGACATAAAACATAACACAAAAACATACTCAACGTGTGCAGTCTTTCAAGTAACTGCAGTAAAATGCAGTTAATTTTCAAGAAGAACTGCATAGAGCAGGTAAAAAGAAATTAATGCCATCAACTAAAATGATTAAATACTTCAGAAGTAGCGTGGCTATTTTTAAAAAACAATCAGGGAAAGGCTCAAGGAAAATATTTCAAAAAGGCACTCTCTTAATTTTTTCCTTCATATAGTCTGGAAGGCCAAGCACCCCAGTAAAGCAGAAATAAGCAATAACAAGAGTTGTAATAATAGCAATCCTGTGAAAAGTTTAAAACCTGTCCAAGCAAAAGAAGTAGAAATGAAGACATACTTTGGCAAATCGGTTACATAAACACAATTAAAATCTGGAGGGAGAACATTCAAGAAAACCTTCCCTATGGCATAATTTACCTGATAATTTTTTTTCGGGCTTAAGAGTCAGGAATCCTGCCTCAGGGTCTGTAGGGCCAATTGATTATGCTTTTTTTTTTTTTTTTTTAAAATGCTTTTTTAAAGAAAACATGAAAAAAAAAAAAGACAAAACTGTGGCAAAAAACTCCACAAAACTCTTGACCTACATTGCGGAGAAGTTTAAGGAGGCTCCTACAGCAGAACTTTTCTTAATGAGGAAGGAAACGGAGACCTGTCCCAAACTTAAGCATTAATTGATGAGATTTTAATATGAGGTAAGGAGAAGAGCTAACATGGACTTTTAACAAGGGCAATCATGGCTCATCAATGTGCTGGAACTCTGTATATAGGCAAACATGATCTGATTTACAAAATATTTTTGGATATTTTAAAATGTTTACAAGAAAATCTCTCTGAATGCTCCAAAGAGAAGGAAAATGGTAAAAAAAGGTCCTTTTCTGTATTATTGTCTAGTTAAGAACAAGAAAAGAAATTGTTCACTTTCACAAAAGACAAAAATGACCATTTATGTCCTAAAAGGAGCTTTGCTATGGTCTGTTGTGTTTTACATACTCATAAATGATCTTTAAACATGGGTGCAAAATCTACTCATACTGCATTCTTTAGGACCATAAAACCAAATGTAGCAGACTGTGAAGAGCTGAGAAATACTAAGTAATCAGACAATAAAACAACAGATATTAATCCATTCTTTATTGAATTGCAGAGATGCACATCAAGAAAAGCAATCACACACTGATCAGCTCTGAACTAGCTGTGGCCAACTGGAAAATAGATAGAGGTCTAAAACCACTTGTATTGTAGGGATCGTATAGGATATTTATATAGGTTAGTAATTCTAGCATATATTAATTCATCAGATGGCAGGGAAAAATAAACAAGAGTAGGAACTTTCCCCATGTTGTTAAATTAAATTGTCAAAACACGTGGTAGCAGGATGTTGTACAACCCCAAAACTTACTTTCACGCAAGACAGTTATATAAATTCCTGATACTCCTTGGAGGATTAGTAGACACTAATATGCAAATCTTGATATGGAAAGTCACTAATTAACAGGTTGCTGAGAGCTGGGAGGCAAGACCAGAGGTAGTATCTGTGCATAATTGCCCTGTTCTTATTTTCTTCCCTCCATATCTGCTTTTGGCCACTAAGTGAGAGAGCATACCGACAGGGCAGGTAGATGTACTACTTGCCTTTATATACAGCCTGATGTATAGCAAAAGTACATTACCACTGATAGGTATCAACCAGTTGAGTGACAATGCAACCCTAAATGAGGAATATCACCAACTCAGACCAGAAAAGAGCCCTGTCCACAAGACACTTCCCCCTGACACTTAGCAACCAAGTGTTCCCCTAACGCTTAACTCCTATCCAAGTTGATGACAGTGAATTCGTGAAGTAGTTCGCCCCTCACTTTACAGAGGAAGGGTGAGACTTGGAGCATATGAAAGTCTGAGTTTTAGAAATGCTGACATCACAGATTCAGAGGGCATTTTTGGCGATTTGCACATCCGAAAACAAAGCCAACAGATCTGCCACAGAACCTGTGACAGCCTTTACTCACAGCCACCAGACCACCATGCAGCATAGCAGCATCCTGGCATCTTAAAACATTTTACTATCTTCTTCCATACTCTGCCTACCCATTCCTCTTCTGTTGCTGTTCTTAAAGGGGAGGAAATTCTTACATCTACTTTTCCACCCTACAGCCCCAAAGGCTTCCTCTTGTGCATAATCTCTTTTGGTTCCTTTTTGCTATCTAGAACCACATTTCAGCTCCTCCTCACGTAGCTTTCAGCCTGAGATGGCAGCTAGGAATTGGTGGCAAAGAGAAGTATGCCATATTAGAAAACCAAGTCAGACGGGGCACTGAAGAAGACAGGTCAGGCAATGCTCTTCAGGGTCCCAACATGTTTAATCTGTTCTGGGGAGCTGAAGAACAGATATAAGTGTATAGCACTGTGTTGGTATTATATAAGAAGCCAATTGTGCTGCATCAACCAGAGCTGCAGTTTTCCATCCTTATTCATCTTTGACTTGCCAAGCCGGCCAGGAAAAGAATGATGACAGAGTGAAAAATGAAGTTGTTTTCTGAAGGCTTTCTACAGAGCTTTCAAAAGTTATTTTTGTTTTTGTTTTGCTAGTTTATGTTTATTTTATTTCACACTTGGGGGTTTTTATGGTCCATTTTGTTGCTTTTCAAGAATCAGCAGAAATCTTTCCAGCCCACAATGCCTTGTTATCACACCTAGCATGGATGTGGACAGAGCATCTTTTTCTGCTTCCAGGGAACTTGACCTCTAAGCCCACCCAAGCAGCCAGGGTTCTCTATCTCTTGGTCTTCTTACTAAAGAATAAAATTAAGGCATTACAGCATGGCAGGGCAAACATTGATGCTGATTTATTGCAATCTGGACTGCAACAATAACACAAAGAGGATTCAAAGCAAATTTTACAGCAGGATTCCTACCCTACAAAACAAATTCTGGACTTGAGGAATTGAATGTTCCTGTGATGAAGCTGAAATCGCCAGCTGATGACCAGGTTTCTTCACTCTATGCATCTTTTCCTAGATGAGAAGAAAAGAGTTAAGCATCACATCATTCAGTCCTGAGGTAACTCTGTCCCAGCATGATATAACACCAAGGGTGTTGGGAGACACTATGGGTAACCTGCCAATCCCCTGTGCCTTACCATCTCATAATAAATGTTCTTTAAAAAAATGTGCAGATAAAATGCATAGTTATCTTAGTTTGGATGGCTACAAAAAGTGTTCATTTATAAGGCTGGTCTTTTCCACCAGCATTTTCCTCTCCTATCATGAGATGGATCCCTCTGTAACAAAACATCTCACTGCTGGACGTTACCCCCCTGCACACACCCCGTGAAGATTCAGCCCCATGCCTTGATCTGCCAAGCACACAGTGATGCCTGAAGGGTTCTACAGATCTACTACAGATCAGGGTAGTCACGAGAGAATACTGAAGAGGAAACGCAAAAATAGGACGCTGTGGAAGAGCCCAGGCTGCATTTTCAACCAAAAGGTTTTATTGCCTTAAAAAGCAGCCATGCAACAAGCCATCCTAGGTAATTTTAATCCACCCAAAGACACCTCAGTGTATGCTTTTCTTTCCATCCAAATAAATCACCCTCAGAAGCAGACAGAACCCTACATTTTAAAATAAGATTTAGAACCAGTTCCAGATCGAGACATGTCTTATCAGATATGGCACACTGAGCCCCGTCACTAATGAGCCAGGACCCAGATATGAACTTGAGGTAACAGCTTCTGCCCTTCCTTGTGCACACATGACTTCCTAAACTTCTAGTGGTGGGAAAGTTGGTTTGGTTTTGTGTTTGTTTTTATTTTCATATCAGGCAACAGAGCACACTGCCTAGATCATGAAGATCTGGGATCTCCGAGTTGATCAAAAGACATACATACAGAGGCATTCAGAGTAGGTAACATGTGAGTAGAAAAGGTGCAGGATTGCTGCTGTAGAGGAGCAGAAAAAAAAAGAAAAAAAGGAACAGAAAGTAAAACTCATGTGGACTCCCAGTCACAGACCCTTCATTCAAAGTAATGCCGTGCTCAACTGCTGGCAGAAGAAAAAGGTATTTAAAAAAAGAAACCAGACAAGCAAACAAACCAAACCAGCAAAGCCTTTTACATCAGTAAAGTCTTTTATATTTTATCTTTATAACAAGTACTCTACAATTCATTTGGCCTTTTCCCTTCCCAATTTGAAGCCAAGTAGCACTGGTAACTGGCGTGGACCACCTGGCATTGGCATGCAGGACCTGATGCCTCTCCAACTATGCTGTGTTTGTAGGGAAGAAGGAAGATGCAGCTATGATGTCCTACAGTGGTAAAATCAGGAATGCTGGATTGCTTCATCCCTATTGGCTGCATTCCTTGCAATGGTGTCCCTTGTTCTGAATTCAGATCAGCATCCTAGCACAGCCAGGAGGCTTCCATATGTGGTATTAAGACAACTGCTTATTATTTATATTACCAAAATACCTGGGTGCACTCATTATGAACCACAGGCCTATTTTATTAGGCATTATTGTATAAAATATCGCAGCAAAAATACTGATCCTTGCCATGTTTTCCTCAGAAAAGAGTTACAGGCCTCATGAATATCTTTATTAAGTTACTGAGGCAAAACCTGCTGTTCGATGCTCCCTTACTGTAAAGAAATTTCTCTGTATTTAAAAAAGTCCCCACAATCACAAGCACCTCTCTCCAGCATTTTCATGCTTATACTTCTCTAGAGAGTGTTTGACAAATACATTTTTCACATAGTGTAAAAAAAACCACAAAGGTCACCATTTATAAGCTCAATAAAAATAAAGAGGAAACTTCTTACGTGTTCTCTTCTGCACATATTGCTCAGCGGGGAGGATGCTGGGCTCACCTACAGAAAAAGAAAAATCGGTACCCTATGGAAATGTACATTTCATACCCTTTTCAGCAAAACTCTTTGTACATTGCCACCATGGGGTACGGCAGGGCAGGCTGACTGTGCTCGTCTGAAAAAGCAGAAGCAGCAAGCTAGCTGACTTTCCTGCACCCCCTCCCAGCAATATCAGTAACTGGTAATTTTTTCATTTAAAGTTGCCATTTATCACATACGTAAAACAGACTGCACCAGTTTTGCCTTCTTAAGTGCCTAAAGATACTCTTTCCCTTCGCTCACATTTTATATATATGACACGCGCCTGCTGTAGGCTTGAAGAATTTATAACAAGAATTGAAATTAATAAAATGCTGGCAATGCAACAGATAGAAAATGTGCCAAATGAGAAGGCTATTTGGATACTCTTAAACATGGGTCTGGGGTTCTGCTTACATTTATCTCATTTCCATAGCATATTTACACTGGAGAAAGGAAATGGACAAAAACTTCAATATTTCTCTTCTTTCCAGCATAATATAGCATACTAAAAATAACAACCTCCTCTCTGAGACCTCCAGAAAATTTTCTGACAAAACTAGGAGACCAGACATGAAATTTTTAATATTTTTAGGATGACAAAAAACACCAGAAACAATAAAATCCCTCAGTCCTTCTGCCTCTCATTATACTTCACAAAGGAATAGGCTAAGAAGCCAATACGCAGGTAAGGACCATAAAATTTTCTTTCTTCTCTCTACAGGCCATCACACACTGTAGGAATCTGAGGTGTGTGTGACAGAGGGTAACTGTGAGGCTGTTGGCCAAAAACATTTGCAGGCAGAAGGGTAGAAGAAATGGAGCTCCCTGGACATACCAGTCATGTAGTCTTCCTCTGCAATAGAGTCGTATTCAACTATTTAAAACAAAAAATAGAATTAAAACTAATATTGTCATGTTGTAAAAGGCTAAGTTTTCTAAAGGCTTTAGAAGAAACCTCAGCCCACAAGAAACGCACCAAGGTTCAATTTTCATTCTGTGGAAGAACCACTCAAGCCAGATGTAGAAGAGAAAGAGGAAGACAATGGGATCCTGATCCACCCACCTCTTCTGCCCATCACTCCAATCCCTCTTGAAATCTGTACTACCAAGGAAAGAGTATTAAATATCTTCAATCTGCTCTTGGTAGCAAGTAAAAGTAATATTGCTGGTGAGATAAACCCCTCAGATTTCTCAACACATTTGGCCCAGTGCACAAGTGTTGCATGAGGAAACAGGGAAGTCTACGCCAAGCACATCCCACCAGAAGGCACTTACTTCCCACAGCACGCAAAAGAATCTGTGAGCACACTGACCAACTGTGACTGTTTCGGATTTCCCCTGCTCTTGAGGATCCAGGACATGAAAGAAATTTTGGTTTTGTGCTACCCAGGGACAAACACAAGGGCAGGAGAGCCATAGTCAGGCGCCGGATGAGCAAGATTTGTGCAGACTGCATGACAACACAGATGAACATGAATTCTACAAAGTATAAGAGCAACCACTGAAGCATAAGGTCATGGAAAAGCTGATTTGAGAGCTATTTTCGTTGGTGCGGCAATTTGCCAAGTTCCATAATAAGTCAGACCTATTTCACGGGGAATATTGTTTGTTCTTGGGGTCGTTTTTTAATCAAATGTTGAAAAGAAAGAAGATAACCAGTGGCAGAGGACACCACAGTAAGGAGGTGTGGAAGGACACAGCTGGCATGGAACGGGAGTGTAAGTCAAGACTGGAGGGATATTGGAAGTATTATTAGAGGAAGACTATTTAATAGGAATAAGGCCCTCAGAATTAAGTTCTCTGGGACTCTGGTGGTGAAGAGAGAAAGCAATCTGAAGAGCATTAATGGGTGACTTGGGATGCGGCTGCCTTTCCCACAGTTTTCTGGAACAACACAGCTTGTGGTCCCAAAGCAAAATCTACACACCTTTAACAGTCTGGGTCTTACTCTATACACCCTGTGCCCTCCCAATGGGAGCTACAGCCTTTCATGGAGGTATTTCAAGGATATTTATCACAATAAGAAGAGTTAGGTACTTTAAAAGTAGCAGAAAGTACAAGGCTAACTTACTGTATTCACTCCTCCTGCCTCTGCTTCCACTGGTGGTCACATCACCTGCAGCAATGAATACACAAGACTACATTTAGGCCAGCCGTGCTCTATGAGCTGCCCTCCAACACCTACAAACCCGTAGGTACATGTGTCCAGCTGCTGTGGTTGCACGCCCACGGAGCAAGGTCAAAACATCTGGGCTACTGGGAAAATATGAAATGTAAGAGTTGCTCCACCACATTGCTGGTATTGCGGCAGCAATGCCAGTTTGTGCAAGCTGTTACCTCTCAAATAAACTTTGGCTCATTCTGGTTCTGTACCAGAAAATGTTCAGCTTTCAGTTGTGATGACTGAATTATCTGACACACTATGCTGTGAGGCCAGGCCAGACAACTGATCCAAAATGGCCGGGGGGAAGCAAAAAGGAAGGCTGGGGTTGCAGCTGATGCTCCAATAATCAATCAAGAGCTTTAAAGTATCACTCACAAACCATAGCTAACAGGTAGCCCCTTTCCAAAAACAGAAAGATCTTGTGCAGCACACCAAAAGACAAAATACAACATGAAAGAAATATTTTAAGTTGCAGGATATTCACTGATCTTACCTCCAGTTGGGTCAAAGATGAGTTCAGCTAGACAGAAAGAAAACATTACAAATACATATTGCTAGGAATAACTATTGATTACTGCTGTTCTTTTATGTAGGATACTTTTCTCTTAACAAATGCTTTAAAACCATCTGCTAAGGAGGCATTTCAGTGTAACACACCATCTCAGACTCAAAAGGCAGAAGGGAAAAACTACCGCAGGGTGGAACTAAAGTGTGTCAGCAGAGCGATGCAAGGTATTAAAAAAAAAACTAAAAAAATGCCCTGAGACATACTGAAATATATAAATAAAGCTGTGGGAGCTTTATATATTTATATAGCCTGGGCTGGGCTAGCAGGGGGGCTTCAGGGCAGGAGTGCAAAGGCCTGGCAGATCCATGTGAACACAAAATTAAAATAGAAATTGTATCTTATTTTAGGATCACTGGACTCAGTGACACATATATTTTTTGCTCTTTAATATCACACTTTAGAACCGGTCTTATAAAAGTCAGTTAAAGCTTTAAAGTAATTTTGCTTAAACTATTAGCAAACAGAAAAATGCTCTTACACTTCTTGAAAAAACTCAAGTCAAATTTTGTTTTTTTTTAACTTCTAACGATCTATCAGGTAGAAATAATATTATCAAGGCTAAAAAGCATTTTGAAGAAAAGAAGGATGACACTAATTCACCAATCTTTGTTGTGAAAGGTGATAGTTAGGAAAGCTAATTAAAGCAGACAAATTAGTTACATTCTTTCTAGTTTTGTTCACTTGCCAGTGTTACTGAAAGAGCAAAGTATGAAAAAAAAGAGACAAAATACTTCTCCTTATTGTTTTAAAGATTATTTTTAAATGTTTCCATTTTTTTTAGTATTTCCTTATACTTTATTTTTTCTTGACAATTTCTCTGATGTCGTCATTGACAATGAACCTAATAGATACAGCTACAGCTCCTTTTTCTTTTCATGTGTAGATTTAGAGAAAGTCTTTGATAAAAATTGCTCATTTCCAAAAAAATGAGCAATGTCCAGGTGGACAGCTGAACCGTAATAACACCATCTCTAAAAGAACAAATTTCCTCACAGTACGGAAGACTCAGAGAACAGCTGGATTAAACCAAAGGAAAAAGTAATATAATTACCTATAGCAAACCACCAGAGGTTAATGGAAAATTTTCTTAGAAAAAAATTACCAGAGAAATGCATATTGCTATTAATAAATATGTTACAGGTTAGGAATTGAACTACTGCATTTTTTAGAGAAGAATTTGGACAGCTCAGATACGGTCTTACTCTTTTTTTTTTCTGTAATAGATGTTCGAAAACTGGAAAAAAGTCTTTTATTCAAAAACTCACTTTTTTGAGAATGGAAATTCATTACTCTTAAGTGCAAGATTATAATGTTCTTTTTCCAAACAGGGAAAGGAGAAAATCCATTATTCCATAGCTTTTCCTTTAAAATCATTAACTGGGATATTTTAAAGGCATTAGCTTCCATGGAATCCCATGTTTCTAGGGAATTAAATAATGTTGTAATTTAGGTAGAAACTCACCAAATATCTTGGTTATTCCTTCCTCATGAAGGAATTGTTCCTCAACAGAGTGGGTGAAACCTTGTGAAACAATGAAAGAGAAAGACTCAAAACCAGTTGGAAACATTTTAGAAACAAAAATTACTAAATTGGTCTTAATTACATCTATGGGAGGTTTCATACTTGTTATGTGTGGTGAGTACTAAATGAGATTAAATGAACAAAGGGTAATTTTGCCTATCTAATGAGCAAGGTTTGACTGACAGCATTCCTCTGGGAAGTGGTGTGATTTACATTACTTGAGTCTCTTGATCTATATGCTAAATGACAGTATACATTGTATGAATCAATACTGCGAAGACCACAGCAGGATTGAACCATACTAAATCTCTAACATATCCAATTTCTAGAACACTTTGTTGCTTTTCTTGGGCATTTTTAAAGATTTTTAACTACACTGGGGATCAATCTGACATAATTAAAAACCTAAACCAAAGTAAAACAAGACTCAGCGCGTGTCTAGTATGGCACTTCTGCTATGTAAGAAGAAATCCAGACAGCTGCCTACAGATGGAAGTCAAGATCTGGAGACAACTTCAATGTCAAATGACAGGTAGTGAAGCCCAAGCAATACTTAGAATGAAAAAGTTGTCGAGAAGCTCCTTGCAGAGGTATAAAGAACAGTGGTGGCTGCAGAACCCAGATTTCTGTGCACAGGTGCCCATCCTGACCAGCCACATTCTTTTAGAAGTCATTCATGAATGCTCACACAGTACTGTGAAAACATTAAGACCACCATTTAAAAGAAAAATGGTTGTTGGCTTCAGATACTCTGTTTGGAGCTCAGGCTGAGATAATTAAAACAAGAGACCACTTTTCACTTGCCACAATTAGCATAGAGACTGTAACGTACATGGAATATTTCTATAGGAAAAGTTCCATATACTAAAAAAGTCAAACTATGTTTTATGAATTTATGTGTGACTACATAGCATGATTTTCATTTTCCTTAGCAAGCTGGTTCCTTCTCTGCAGTCAGTTTTGCCTCTTGACTTCAGTAACTATTATGTTTCAGCACTTATTGACTTTATACAGCAGATGGCTATTGGTTACAGCCCTGCTGTAGAAACTGGGAGAAGTGTTCCAGTGCCTGTTTTGTGACTGAATTCCTGTCTGATTTTTGGCAGGATATACAGCCTTCATGTGTGCCAGTATCTGTGTGCAAAATGAGTGGTGGCAGATTTATTAAAAATTGTATGACAGTAATGGAGGGCATGTGAATAGCCTGGATTAAAAGCAAGCAGGGCTCAGAGAGGGAGCTGCATCCCATATTTTTGAAGAACATTTTCCTTCTGTTAAGAAAAAGTTCTATAGTTTTTGTCAATAATATCCACTCAAACTCCTTTCAATGTATGTCCTAGAGGCTGACATATTCCATAAAACATTCTAGTTATCAGCTGTTCCCATTTTTAGGGTTGATTTCCATAGTAGAAAGTTTACATTACTTAAAAAGACGTTTTAAGCAGTGTCACATGAGCTAGCATGGAATGACATACATAAACCACCCCTCTGCATGGCTCCTTAGGGGCTCCCAGTGTGGGTTTCCATTCCTCTGTAGTTTGTTACAGGTTACAGGGAAAATAAAACTCACCTGTAGCTTCTGCAGTTGTGCTCTCCAGGTAAGAAGCTGTGGTATCTGGGGACAATAATTAAGAGAAATAATTAAATGTCTTCTGTACACTCAGAGAACATGAATTACATTGTGGAAGTTATCATCCCCACGGCAAATACCATGTATCTGAGTAACTCTCAGCACTCTCCACCCTCTTGGAAGACCTTCAGCTGTGGGTCCCTAAGGCCTGTTTTGATTTCTAGGGGTCACAGGCATACACAGTAATGGCATCAGCTGAATTTTTCCATCACTGCTTCCCATCTCTGCACTGTGTTATCATAGAATGTGTTGGGTCAGAAGGGACGTTTTGAGGCCATGTAGTCCAACTCCCCTACAATGAGCAGGGACATCTTCAACTAGGTCAGCTTGCTCAGAGCCCCCTCCAGCCTCAACTTGCCCAGAGCTACTTTCAGCACCTGTTAGAAAAAAAATCCTGTGGCAGATTTTATCTTGGAATGAAAACAGGATTCAGCTTTTGCAACATTTACCTCAGCTGGGGGAAAGGGGCGGGGAGGAGATGGAGCACTGCAAGACACAACCTGCAAGCAAACCCATGAAGATGGGGACACCAGTGAAGGGCCCCAAGCAAAAAAACATGGCCTAAGGCTGTGGAGACCCCCTCTATATCCCCCCTGGGGATATAGAAACTCTACCTAAACAAAACCCATCCTGCTGGGTGGACAGCACACCAGCACCCACACTGGTGAGGCTGCTGGGCACACGCCGGCCTGAGCCCACCAAAATCACAGAATCACAGTGTCTTCATGGTTGGAAGGGACCTTTGAGATCATCGAGTCCAACCACCAAAAAAAAAAAAAATCAACAAAAAAACCCAACACATAACCAAACCCACAAACAACCCAACAATCTCAGGCATCAGAGCATGCCCTGAAGTGTCACATGTTTCTTAAACCATCTTCAGGGATGGTGACCACCACCTCCCTGGGCAGGCTGTTCCAGTGCCTGACCACCCTCTCAGGAAAGTCATTCTTCCTAATATCTAATCTAAACCTCCCCTGCCCCAACTTCAGACCATTTCCTCTGCTCCTGTCATTATTCCCTTGGGAGAAGAGGCCAACTCCCACCTCTCTACACCCTCCTTTCAGGGAGTTGTAGAGGGCAATGAGGTCTCCCCTCAGCCTCCTCTTCTCCAAACTAAACATGCCCAGTTCCCTCAGCTTCTCCTCCTATGACTTGTTCTCCAGACCCCTCACCAGCTTGGTGGCTCTCCTCTGGACACGCTCCAGCAGCTCAATGTCCTTCTTGTAGTGAGGGGCCCAGAACTGAACACAGTACTCGAGGTGAGGCCTCACCAGTGCCCAGTACGGAGGCACCATCACTGCCCTGCTCCTGCTGGCCTGCTGGTCCTGATGCAGGCCAGGATGCTGTTGGCCTTCTTGGCCACCTGGGCACACTGCTGGCTCATGTTCAGCCAGCTGTCCACCAACACCCCCAGGTCCTTTTCTGCTGGGCAGCTTTCCAGCCACTCTTCCCTGAGCCTGTAGCGTTGCCTGGGGTTGTTGTGACCGAAATGCAGGACCCGGCACTTGGCCTTATTGAACCTCATCCCATTGGCCTTGGCCCATCAGTCCAACCACTGATCCAAAATGGTGGGGCCACCCCCTCGGGCAGCCTCTCCGGGGTTCCACAGAGCCATCGTGCCACCTCAGCCCACCCCGCTGGGATGCTCCCCCGGCTTACCTGGTGCCGCGGTGGGGAAGGCCAGCAGCGGGGCCAGCCAGGCCAGGAGGAGCAGGGCTTCCCTCCGCATGGTCCAGGGGCCTGCCCGCTGTGCTCCTCCGCTGCTACTTGAGGAGCAGCCAGGGGCGGGGGGGGGCGACGACCCCGGGGGGAGGGATCGACTGAGGACGCTGGGGGCATCCAGAATCACATTCCCGCATTTTCCAGGCGGTGGAATATTCCCTTCTTTTGCCCTATCACCGGCTTGCAAATGTGTAGCCTGGGGGCAGCCTTCCCGCCCCGCTCCCTCGGCCATCCTGGGGCCTCCCTGCCCCGGGCCCTCGCCCAGCCACGGTGGTTTGAGGGGGCTGGTGTCGGCTTGGTCTCGGCTTTGGTATTTTCAGCTCCTGGAGAAGGGCCACCATCCCTGAAAGCACCAATCGCCTCTTTGGGTTTTTGGTTTTTGGTTTTTTTTTTGCAAGCTGTAAGTTTGTCTTAACAGAATTTAATATGTCGCCATATAACCCCAGCTTGGGAGGATGTGCAACGTTTTCTGGATCCTTCTTTATTTTTAGTAATTACAGAATCACAGAATGATACGGGGTTGGAAGGGACCTCTGGAGATCATCTAGTCCACCCCCCCTGCCAAAGCAGGTCCACCCAGAGCAGGTTGCACAGGAACGTGTCCAGGTGGGTTTGAATGTCTCCAGAGAAGGAGACTCCACCACCTCCCTGGGCAGCCTCTTCCAGGGCTCTGCCACCCTCACAGGAAAGAAGTTCTTCCTCATGTTTAGGTGGAACTTCGTATGTTCAAATTTGTGCCCATTTCCTCTTGTCCTGTCACCAGGCACCACTGAAAAAAGACCGGCCCTGTTCTCTTGACACCCTCCCTTTTTAAGTATTTATAAGCATTGATCAGATCCCCCCTCAGCCTTCTCTTCTCAAGACTAAAAAGACCCAAGTCCCTCAGCCTTTTTTTGTAAGGGAGAGGCTCCAGGCCCCTCATCATCTTTGTAGCCCTCTGCTGTCCCCTCTCCAGCAGTTGCCTGTCCTTCTGGAACTGGGGAGCCCAGAACTGGACCCAGTGCTCCAGATGGGGCCTCACCAGGGCAGAGCAGAGAGGGAGGATGACCTCTCTGGATCTGCTGGTCACACTCTTCCTGATGCACCCCAGGATGCCATTGGCCTTCTTGGCCACAAGGGCACATTGTTGGCTCATGGTCATCCTGTTGCCCACCAGGTCTTTCTCCTCAGAGCTGCCCTCCAGCAGGTCAGCCCCCAGCCTGTCCTGGTGCAGGGGGTTATTCCTCCCCAGGTGCAGCACCCTACACTTGCCTTTGTTGAAGTTCATCAGGTTCCTCTCTGCTCAGCTCTCCAGCCTGTCCAGGTCTCACAGTATGGCAGCACAGCCTTCTGGGGTGTCAGCCACCCCTCCCAGTTTTGTATCAGCAAACTTGCTGGGGGTACATTCGTTTGTGTATATTGGCCTGAAATGAAACTAGGGTGGGTTTTTTTTTTGCTGTTTTCTAGAGGAAAAGGATGAAGTCAGCCTTCATCACACCACAGTTGCAGGCTTCCTCCCCGTTTTTTTTAAAGAGCCTGTCTAGATCGTTCAGATTTGATCCTTCTGCCTTTAAGCATATTAGCAGCCCCATTGAATTCAAGGGTATTGCTCATAGATATTCTATGATTCTGTGGTTTTATGACTGTCCTCCTAAACTGTGAACATCCTGGGAGGCAGCTACCGTAGCATGATGAAATCCCTTATTAGACATCAGTGAATCCACCCAGGTGAGCCCGGTCAGAGAACTACCTTCTAATTCTCCTCATCAGGAAGGGGTTGTCTCTGTGCCTTGGGAAAAGCAACTGGTAGAAATCAAGTAACTTATCTTAATTAACAGCATAACATGCTTTTAAACATGGCAGACTTTGTCTGCAAGAAGCACTAAGTGGTGATTAAAATGTGTTAATTAAAGGCTATATATTCTTTAGAAGGCACCTTTTCCTGGTCTAGACAGGGTGAGGTGATGGTTGTGTGGTCCTTAATGCCAGACCCGGGCCCTGCAAGGTTAACGAGCAGTACAGAGTTGTGCACAGGGTTGTATTCTGATGCATGAGTCTGGGGCAGCGTTTAAGCTGGTGCTTTTTTTCCAGCTCTGAAAGGTGAGATAATGACTGATCTGGCATGAAGTCCAACCGTACAAAGTTGAGCCTTCAATATTTATGACAGATTTCAAACCAGCACAAAGTAAGGATGGTTTGAGGCAGTGCTAGAAGACCTCAGGACAGATTTGCTATGGTGCCAAAGCCTGATCTCAGTTTCATTGCTATGCCAGAAAGTGTCTCTTCTTCCGACTCTGTGACAGGCTACAAGAAGAATTTGCTCAGCTCTTAGGAGAAGAAACAAACCCTGAAAACCCTGGATTAATCACACAGAAATTCTGAAGAGGTTTAATGAAAATCCAAAATAAGGAGACTCTAGTAAAGAGCAGTATCTGCAGAAGAATATGGCTTCAAACTGGAATCTGATAGACGCTGTGCGAACTCCATTGTGGAACACCACAGAGCACTCAGCATAGCCTGTATCAGAGAGGGCATGGGATTCAGCCACTCTGTGCTGCGAGAATTAAAAAGTGAGCGATCTAGTGTTTCTCGGTGAGATGTGATCTCCTTCACCCCCAGCTTTTCCATCATGTAACTGATGCAGTGCCAGAGAAAAAAGCAGTGAGGAAAAAAACCAAAAGGAGTTTCATCAAGGGAGAAAGATGAGATTATGAAGGGGCACTTAAGCAAAGTGGAAATGCATGTTTATTAGCCCCCAGTGCTCTTCCTCACCGAAACCACTTCTCAGGTAACTGGACCTTGCTCTCTTCCTTTGCAGCACTTCTTTACCAGGGACCTATTGTCCCTCTTCTCCCATTCTGACACTTCACTGATTACTTCGTGCTATCCTTAGCTTGCACTTTCTTCTGTTGCCCATCTTATTCCCACACTCTCACCTTCTGCTTGCTAAATGTCCAGTCTCATGCTTTTGCCTCTGTCTGGCAAAAGCATGGACTTGGACTCATGTCTGCCTTTATGGGTTGTATCTTTATAAGAGGGGAGGACTAGGGTAAGTCTGGAAAAAACCAAGATAAGCAGCAAGATCTGCAAAATAGACATGCCACAAACCAGCTTCCCCACAAAACCTGACAAATGAAGGCGATTGTATTACCCCTGCTGGTCTTGCAGATTACGCTGGCTGATTGTTCCACGTATGGAATCCTCACCTGTTTCAACCCTTTCTGCTGCAGGTCTGGGGTGCAATATGACCAGTGCTCACAGGCTTGCCTTTGCCACGCGTTGTTGTCCTGGAAAACACCAGTCACATTTCTGGGTTGAAAGAGGAAGCGTGTCTTTTTAACACAGCATCCTCCTGTTGTGGTGAACAGGTTTGGCTCGCCATTTCTTAACCACAGCATGCTTTATACAGTTGTACAGGACTTTTATCTTTCTTGGGGCTGCATGACTATCTCAACCCAAGTTACCACCAAGATTTAAAATAAGAAGCAGAGGAAGATGAAGAGACTTCTGCACCACTCTCAGGCCAAGGGACTATGAAATGCCCTGAAAACTCAGGACACACCTGGTGTTTCCTTATTTCTGTAATGACAGTTATTAAGGCACATGTGTTTGCTAAAAAGGGAAACCATGACCAAGGGGAGAACATGCAGCCAGATATGCTCTGACATCAGGGCTGAGACCTATACATTATTAAGGATGCACATGTCTGCCATTCTAACTCAACTGCATTTCCTACCATCTCAGGTTGGGTGTTCGGGTGTTTTGTCATTCCAGCTTTAGGGGCTGTTTTAGTGGCTGGCTTCCTGTTCAAGCTCAATTGATTGAGCATGGAAGCCTGATCCTGTCAAAAAAAAAAGTTTTAGTAGGCATTTTAGCATTCTGCTAGCTCAGAATTTGGCTACTTAGGGAAGAATTTGGCTACAGAGTTGAAAAGATGAATGATAGGACCTCCTTCTTCAGATGAACTCCTATCCCTTCTATTCCCACACTGCAGCCTTTAAAAAGCGTGCTGAATTTCCAATGAGAATGGTTTGAAGCTATCCCTAGTTAAGGATTTTAATTGTTGTTCTTGCATTTTCATATTTGCCTTCATCAATGTCCTAAAATGTTTGCTCTAGGCTATGCAAGTTATCAAGGCCATCCTTTTAATGGCTTGTTTGCATTCTTTTAATCTCCTTCAGTCTTTCCACATGCATTATTGTGTCCACGAATAAAAGGGTTGGTGCTTATCAGCAAGGGCTGAGAGAAAGGTCATGAAAATATAAAAGGCCAAGCCAGAACTGCAGGAAGGAGTATCACTCATAGCTCCGGGATGTGCCTGCAGCTAGAGGGAGAAAGAATGCAATATAAGGACTCAGGAAAGCTCCAGGGAAAAGGAAAGGGTCAAGAAACAAAGGAGAGAGACAACTCCCTAGCACCAGGTTTACAGTCACATATGATTTTTAGATGTCATGTGTAATATGTATAATGTCATATATATAACTAATGACCAGGCAACCTTGTTTTAACAATTCAGTAACAGATAGGGTATTTTCCTCTCAAACTGTGTCTAACAAGGATTTTGTCTTTACGTTTGAGAGCAGGAGGGTGTGAGCATGAAATAGATGCAAGGGGAGGGGAATTTTGGGGGGATGAGAAACCACTGCAAGCTGTCCCTGAGAGCAACCAGACTTAAAAAGTGCAGAGTTGATCAGATGGCTTAGTTCCACTGGCTAAGAAGTAAATAGAGCTCAGCAGGGATCCACAGGAGCCTGATGCATACCTGTCTGTCCATCATCCATAGCTTTCTATCTGCCAAGAGCCATCAGCTCGGAAATACTTTCCATTTCAGAGTTGCTAAATAGATTATAAATATTGACAAACTCCCCTGAATTCAGTGGACACAATTATGCCGTCTGCCTGCAGAGCACAAAATTCAGATTGAAATTTGTTAAACTTGCCTTAAACCACAGGCCAGTGTTTCAAATTCTCAGTAACCAGAAAAAAAAAACCAGTCACTTTGGTTTCAGTTAACAACTTCTCATTTTAATCAGCGTACTTTCCCTCCTTCAAATTTACCGGGTAGTATCTGCACGCATCTGCATTGCACACAATGCAAATGATTGTCTCTCGGGTGCTAGGACCTGCCGCTGAAATTCCCAGAGACCTGCCTGCAGCAAGTGGAGACCTGGTTATCTGCAGTGAGTCCCTGGCCTATAATCTGTGGTGATTTCTAATTAGAAATGTGTTTCCCTGTGCCGCGTTTTCACAGGCTCTCGGTGGCTGTGCTTTCAGTTCAGGTCCTGCTTCTGAAATGAAGACTTTTGACTTGGGCTCCCCAGTTCAAGAAGGACAGGCAACTGCTGGAGAGGGTACAGCAGAGGGCTACAAAGATGATGAGGGGCCTGGAGCATCTCTCTTATGAGGAGAGGCTGAGGGACTTGGGTCTTTTTAGTCTTGAGAAGAGAAGGCTGCGGGGGGACCTGATCAATGCTTCTAAACACTTAAAGGGAGGGTGTCAAGAGTCTTTTTTTCAGTGTGCCAGGTGCCCAGGGACAAGACAAGAGGAAATGGGCACAAACTTGAATATAAGAAGTTCCACCTAAACATGAGGAGGAACTTCTTACCTGTGAGGGTGGCAGAGCCCTGGAAGAGGCTGCCCAGGGAGGTGGTAGAGTCTCCTTCTCTGGAGACATTCCAAACCTGCTTGGACAAGTTCCTGTGCAACCTGCTCTGGGTGGACCTGCTTTGGCAGGGGGGTTGGACTAGATGATCTCCGGAGGTGCCTTCCAACCCCATGTGATTCTGTGATTCTGTGACTTGGCATGGCCTGTATGCTGGGAACTAATGATCACTGCTGCTGCACATCCCTTTTCAATAACCTGCTATTACCGAGCAAGTTATATGCAAAACCATATCACTTTAGCTCTCAAAGGCTGTGGAGTTTTTCTCGCTTCTAAAGAAAGCTGGAGCTAATTAATTTGGGCTGTCAATTTCCTTTGGTTGTAGGGGTTATCTGAGAGTGTCATGCGAAAGACAACTGTCTTAAGAGTCTTCCAGCTAAAATCAGATCAGGTTAGTGAATCACAGCAACATGGAGATCCATTTCAGGTCAAAATGTCATCTGCCATCTCTTCTTTTTTTTATCTCTGTTTTTTAAAAATTTCCTTCTCCACTGGTATTTGAAGACCTGGATTTATCCCAGAGCACCTGGCAAACAAAAGGGTGATCGCAAGACAAAGGAAGCCATTTGCTTCTACTGTTCCTTTGGTGCTCAGCCCCTGGGGCAGGGATTCTCTCTTTAGACCTAACTTATCAGAGCAGCATCTTGCTTCCTGAGAACAGCTCAGAGGTGTTACAGTCATTCAAATACTAAATGTTATTTTTCTTCTAGTCTGACTAACATAAGAGCAAACACCAGCGTGTCATGTGCTTTACTAAATCTCTTTATTGGTTCCTGGTGTATGTACTATAAAAATGTGGTAGCTTATCAACAGCAGCAACATGGCTTAAGTACAGATAAGCTTATATACAGGGAACGATTTTAGAAATAATTTCCTATACAGACGCCTCCTATTCGGGGTCTGAATATCAGCCTGCCCCAAAGGAGTTATAATATAACTGATGAGAATTGAAAATAATATAAAAACAGACAGCAAAACAGTAATTATAAACAAATGCATTTGAACCTGAGGTGGCTTAGTTCCAGGGGAGGACTCTGACTTAACTAAAGCTACAGCATTTGGGCAAAAAACCCGAAACAAATACAAAATGAATTACTACCTCAAGACAGAAACAGCATATTGTATCTCTGTGAGGTAGCTACTGTTCTACAGGACAAGTAGAACAGCCAATGGGGGGATAAGACTGAGACTCCTCTACTAAATATATATTTTTTTTCTTGCACCTTCAATACCCCTTTCATACAAATCCCACTAAAGGCTGTAGGAGTTGAAAAATCACATCCAAATCTCGGCTTCATAAAAAAGTTCAATCTTTCAAATTCTCTGTTTTATCCGTGAATTTTTGTACTTGCACATATTGAAATCTAAAAGCGATCTTCTATCTATATTGCAAATTACTGCAAAATCAAGGCAGGTGTGAATTAGAAGTGATGTCTCAAAGTGGTCCACCTGCTCATTTGTGATTTCTAGACAATACCCAAATGCAACTTTTGATGCAGCAGCTTGAGCCCATGCCTTATTAAACGCACTGATATGATTTGATAGTTGCTAGTATTACAGGATTAAACAAACTCCATATATTATTACAAAAGTAATAATATATGTTTTGTCCATATATGCAGAGGTTAGAGGTTTAACGGAGATCCTGGAAGACATAACTGAAGAGCGATCAGACTGATGGCATGTCTTCTTTCATAAAGGTCTCTTCAGAGAAAACAAAGTAGAAGTAAACAAGCATTATGCCTTGTTTTGTTGAAGAAGCATAGCCTTCCTGTGCCAAGTTATCTGCAAGTGAAAAAGACAAAAGCTAATAGGAACATCTTACTGAAGGTCAACCTGCTGTGAGCATGAGGAAAGAGAGGGCATCTGTATGCCATGAGGTCCATGGCAAGATGTGTCACACCTCGCGTTGGAGGGGTGGTGGTGCAGATATGACTAGTGAGCAGCTCAGTGATGCAGCCACTAGTTCTGACACAGGACGGGACGTGGTATCTTCAGCATGGCCAGAGATGACTGCTAGGGCACTTTGGTGCTCTACATGAAGCACTAGGTGTGGGTGGGAAGGTTTCCTCTGGAAGGCTGTTCACTGCCATTCCTAGTCCAAATGGGACAACGGTTCTCCCAGTTTCCTTCAAATCTCAGACTGAACAACACAGCTGGATTGTGTCCTCTCGCTTTACTGGGTCACTGTCGATCCTGGCCTGGATAGCGGTTATGGAAATCACCTCAAGCTGCACCCAGCCATGTGCTTGCTTCACACATTATGGCAGGTTTGTGGGGTCATTTCAACCCACAAGCTGGGAGAAACCTATGATGAAGTGATGAATTTTCTTGGAGTAAAAGCAATGAAGCCCAATACTTCATCTGGCAGGCAGTTCTGCTGAAGCTGCTGGGTATTCAGACGTGCTCCACTGAAGTGCAGCATGCATCGCCCGCAGGGACCTAGATGTTAGCCAGGGTGGCTGTGAATTGCTGGCTGGTTGAATTTGTGGTGGTGACTTTCTCACTTGTTTTGGGACGCTTCCCTGCACCTCCCCTGATAAACGCAAACGTATTGGATGAAAATGCAAACATGGCAAAAAATGGCTTACCCAGCAGGATGTCAGGGTCCGCCTCAGAGCTGGTGACATTTCACTGCCAAGAGGATGACAGTGATGAGCAGAATCACTGCAGTGAAGTACAGGGCAGCAGCAACGTAACACCAGTGTGAATTCTGCAAGCAGGTGGCTGCCAAAGAGACAAGGGAGAGTGGTCTCACTACAGGCAGCGGCAAGTCAACTTGTGTTCTGTCTTATGGGGGGTATGCAAAGTCATATCCTTCAGTAGGAAAGTGTTAGGCTGTGTGCTATAGATCTAGCACCTGTGGAAAGCAAAGGGCAAGTTTATGAGGATGTCCATGGTGTGCTGCAGCTGATGGCAGCTGAAAACATTTCTTCTTTATTTTTTTTTTCAGCTAAGTGTACCCATAGAAGCTAAACCTTGCATTGTTTTCTCAACCCAAAAAAAAAAAAAATCCTGAAAACTGGAGGAGAGCTGTGAGTCCTAACATTTTAGTAAGAAAAAAAAAAAAAATAATCTTTATATGTCTATATATGTATATAGGTTTTACGTATATAAACCTTTATGTATGTTTATATGTGAAAACAAATTTTCAGGGTCACAGTATCATGGAATTGTCAGAGTTGGAAGGGACCTTCTAGAGATCATCCAACCCAACTCCCCTGCCAAAGCAGGGTTGCCCAGAGCACATCACTCAGGATGGCATCCAGTCGGGTCTTGAAGATCTCCAGAGAAGGGGACTCCACACCCTCCCTGGGCAGCCTGTGCCAGGGCTCTGCCATCCTCACCGCAAAGAAGTTCTTCCTCATATTTGAGGAAAAGAAAACCCCATATTTGGGTCAGAAGAACTCTTTTCCTGGACAGTCCCATCACAGCTGTTGAGAAGATGCCTAAAAATGTGACCTCTCACCCTCTGTGGGAGCGCACAGGGTTGCCAACACTGCTGTGTCAACACTTTGCCGTGCAGTTTGCCTGCAACTCCCCTGTCAGTGCTTCTGGCTCTGGAACATACCCTGCCTTTGCCTTGGAGAATGGCTTGCAATGGTTGTGGTTTCATGGGGTTTTTTTCTGAGGTTATACAATTGAAGACCCACAAGGAAATCCCAAAGTTCACTTACAGGATTTAAAACAGGCTTTAGAGGTAATTTGAAATTCTAGAGACTCTTTTTTCCAGATTATCATCCTTTTTAAGCACAACAAAGAAAGACATGTTTAATTAGTCGTTCAGTCTCTGCCTCTATCATTTTCTGCTCCAACTGTAATCCTGTCCAGGATCTCTGTGTTGTTTTCATCCCCGTGTTGTTTTGATCCCCATTCCTTAACACTTTGCAGGCTGATATGTATGGCAAAAAAAAAAACCACAATCTAAACCAGAATTAGAACAAACACCTGACTTCTATGTTTTTAAAGAAGTTTCAATGGAGAATGTGAAGGAACTGAGCTTAGGTATCGCATTTATCCAGATATAGTATATATGAATTTTGATATTCCAAGCATAAAATTCTGAAAACCTGGAAATACAGACAGCGTAGGCAGCATCAGAGAAAGAAAGGAGGAAGTGAGGATTGGGGTATAAAAAGTAGTCAACAAACAGAGGGGCTGATGGCGATATATCAAAACTGCATTACTGACAATACTTTCCAGGCTGCATTCCAATCTCCGTTTCACTGGCATAAAATCAGAGGGCATTTAAATGAAGCCAGTAAATTTCACTGAATTTCACTGAATTGGTTTTGCCTTTGTAACAGCAGGACCAAGGTCTCCACTTGGCCCACTCCCTTATCTGCCCAACTGCCACTTTTAATCAGAAAGGCTATCTGAAGCTTTCAGTTTCTTTTTCCGTGTGGTAAGGCCAAATTTACCCACCAGTGGAAACATTTGTTCTCACTAGCATTTTCTGCAGCTGATTTTTTTTTTTCTATAAATATCCAAATTGTTCATATGCGTTGCCCGAGTGCATTGTTTTCTTTCCTTCTCTTCTTCATTTTCACCTCATACAGCGAGTTAAAACTCATTTCCAATATATTATTTCACTTTGCAAAAGAAAATGTACTTTAAGGGTTGGTTACACAGTTTGAACAAATAGTTCAATGTATGTTAAAATTTTCACTTTAGATAGACATAAATAATTTGAACTCGTCAAATAACTGTTCAAAAGCTAAGCTTTGCTCCCTAGCCATTACTTTCTAAAAAGAGCTCAGTTCCTGTGCTTTAAATACTATTGCTAACTTGTTCATTCACCCTAAATGCATTTGGAAATGAAAAACAGTGCACCTAAATTGTCACTGAAAAGAACAGATGAGTTTGCGAGTGTCTCCACTGCAAAATAAATTTTAATTACATGTACTGAGCATCCCTTCAGGGGTGGGGAGCATGGGAAAATGGACTGAAATCACCTGCAGCAAAGGTAGAAAGTGACAGTGTCCCATACCCTGGAAAAGTGTGCTGTTTGGCTGCCGAGCGGGTGGGGAGTTGCTGTGTTTTGTGTGATCTACTCACTAGAGATACGGAATGGCAGTTTGTCTTGCTACCAGGTCCTGGTCCTCCAGTGGACCACACTGCCGCCATGGTGCACGTTCATTTGCTTCTGAAAGGAAGGAACTCAGAAGATAGCTGGTTGTGTTTCAGAGGGGCAATCCCTTCCAGCAGCGCGGACATGGGCAGTGCCAACTTTTACTGCTTCTGCTCGGAAATGTTCTCCAGCAGCATCCCCAGTGGACATTCCTGTGGCCTACTTGAGACCCCTGATTACATTCCCAGCAGAAGATTGCAATGCTGTCTGCGACATGCTTTTAAGAAACAGGTACTTTGGTGAAGTGCGACACAGCCTTTTAAATTCAGGCATTTCTGCACCAGAACATCACAAATGACCTGGTCTCAGGGGGCCCCAAGGAGGTAAGCGGCCAGGGACTGTGCTGTGCAGAAGCAGCCAGTTTGCTCTGAGGAGCGGGGACACAAATCCATGTGCACCCGTGGGCCCTGGGGCCACCCTTTGCTCCCAGATGCACAGACATAAGCCAAAGGTTCACTAGACTGACCCCAGAGGCAAGGGACACCGATGCTCTGCATCCACACAGGCTGAGGGACAAAAAGCTTAGTCTAATGCAAACCTGGGGGCTTGTAACTCTACCTTAACTTTGAAAACCCTGTCACCAGCAGCCCTCAGGCACCCCCAGGGAAAACGAGCAGTTGGGAAAGGTTTTGAAGGCCTTTTGATTTGCCGAGATCACATCAACATCTCTTTGGGCATCTAGCCCTAAGCGACTCCTCCGCTATATGTAAATATGTAATTACTATGGCATGCAAAAAGGATAAAATATAGTGAGAAATAATGAAGTGTCCTGCAGCATTGCAGTACCTGTGTGTGTAGTCTTGGGTGTCCTGTCAGGGCTGTCAGGTTGCCATTTCACATTCACCTCAGCGTATGTGATTGGATCCCCTGTAGGAACAAAAAGTGTTAGAAATAAATAGAGAACATGCCCGAGGCCAGCCCTTACCACTCTCATGGCATCCAGTAGCCTGCAGCATTAGAACCTTCTCCAAGAAAGTATGAAGAGCAAGAACACGTTAAGAGAAGTTGTTTTCATTTTTTTTTCTGATAAGACTTACATGTCTCTGAATGAATGTGCCGAAAAGAAATTACTAGGAGAATGCATGCAAATAATTGTCCTGCTGTGCAGTTTCCCCCAAAATAGAAAAAATGTTATTCAGTTATTAATTTTTAGAAAAAATTTTAAAAACCCAAACCTCTAGGTGACTGTAGGTTATCACACATCAAACTACTGTATTATTAATTCTATTTTTTTTTATTATTCCATATCTTATGTATACATTCTCTACACAGAAGTTAATCAATGGCATTTTGGGGGGCTATTTTTTTTTTTTTTTCTATTTATTTCACAATAAACTTTTTATTATACATGTCTGTTTTCTACTGTTGCTTCTTTGGCAAAGAGGAGCACAGTTTCTATAAGAATGAAGTAACACATGCATAGAGCAGAGACAAGCTAATTTTCGATCAGTTATGAATTAAGCATCAGATTTAACAAATCAGAGTAAACCACCAAATGTAAAACATTATGCAAAATATAAACATACTATTTTCATTTCATCCACAGGTTTTTCTTCCTCAAGTTCACTCTTCCAAGTTTTAAAATGAGGTTTTAATTAATGGTTGGTAAGCAGCGCTGCAGACAGAGCATGGATATTTTCTTCAGTACAAACCATTAATTCAACTTACTCTATAAAAAGTGGAAGGAAAGCCTGTCTGTGGCTAATTCTTAGCCAGAATACTCCAAAAGCAGCTTCCTCTCCAACCTCCACCTCACCGTGGAGTTAGTCACAGAAGAACTTATCTGAATCTTTATTGTCTTGCTAATTCATGACTATTCACATTTGCCAGCAGAAGAGGAGCTCTCCTCTCTTACATCAATGCAGAGCTGGCATCACCGCTCAAACTGCAGCAGCTTTCCTCTGCATTGAACGGAGACACTCATTCCTCCGGGCTTGGAAATCCCCATTTCACAAGCCAAATAAATGTAGGAGGGCTTTCTTTCACTGTGAACGTTTGTGCTGTTTGTTGTAATGAGATCTAGAAACCACAAGGAACAACTGGCCTTCCTCCAGTTGCTCCTTTCTTCTCTGTTTCTTCTTGCCGTGCTCCTTCCTGACTTTTTTCCCGTTTGTCAACTGCATCAGGATAACAACCCTCCCAATTCCATCCGTCTTCCCAGATATCTTTGTTAAGGATTTATTTTGCAAAATAAAAGCTCCTCTGTCCTTACGCTTGATTTGACTGCCTTCATGCACATCAGGAAGAAGTCTTTGTCGGATGCTCGTGCCTCAGAGCGTCCACGCATTCCCTCTGAAAAGTACCTGGCATCTCCAGATCGCTTGGAGATATTGGCCCACATAAATTATACGGGACTAAGACATGGCTGCACTGAAAGAACCTATTCCCTATCTGGTGGTCAATCTGTAGGAAACCCTCATACGCCCTGGGAACCATTAGCATGGTTGTGACGCTCACTGCTACAACCATTAAAACAAATGTTTTCACCATCTGTTGCCACAAGATTTTTACAACCGACGGAGAATGTGAAAAACGTTGTTAAGGGTGGGTTTCCCCAAAGGTGTGGGATTTTCTGGCAAACTGCACGTTCCCTGCCTTCCTGGCCTCCACAGGGAGGGAATTCCTGTCTGCTGCACTATCAGGAGGGCTTGAGCACTTGGGCATCTTCACGGACAATCACAGGAGCTGGGCTGGAAAAGGAATTGGCAACAGGATTTTCAGCAGCAGCCATTCATTTTCCCAAGCAAGCGGGTGGTTTGCTGAGATTGCTTTGCTTTAGCACCAAGTTGCTCTCCTTATCTTTGTAGGCCTTGCCTACACTTGCCTGTCATTATGTATGGATGCTTACACTTCTCTGTCATTATGTATGGATGCTTACACTGTCCATCTGCGTGACAGATAGTTTCACTATCAACTGTAAAAGTAGCACATCCTTTGGCTATTTAGTAAAAGTAGTGCATCCTTTGGCTATTCAGTTTGGTGGCCAGTGCTAGATGTAGATCTCAAGGAAGGGAAAGATGATGTTGAAGTTCCTGAGCTCTATTAAGTAGTCAAGCTGCATCACATAGGCAGTGCTTTCAAATTCATATAGTTAAAGGTATGGCCAGGAGACATCTCACTGCCCAGATGGTGTCTACAGGACTGCTGGCCCAAATCAGCAATATCGTACAATTAGAAAAGCTCATGGGAAGAGGTCTAAGTAGGAAGACGACTGTGGGTCTAACGAGGTGGTGAACTGCCCTGTGACATATTTTTTCTCCTCCATCTTGTGATATTAAATCCGCAGATGAACTGTTGGAGCAGGAGGGAGAAGGAAAGCGGTGGGTGGTGGCACATGCCTGACTGACCCCAGCAGTTTTCGGTAGGTGTGGCAGCGGAAAGAAGGAAGGAAGAAGCTGTATTTTTATATCAACTGCAGCACATCACCTGGTAGGTTGCCTGCTTTGCATGTTTTGCCTCATTTCCCAGGAGCTACTTACACCAAATTTGCTTGCTGACAGTGTATGAAATAAGACAGTTGTTTTCTCTTTTTTTCTTAAGGGACAAACAGAACAGATTTTTCTCTGAAGTGCCGTGGGGAAGACAAGCAAATACAAACTTCAGCGGCGCAAAATGTAGGAGGAGTCCAGCAACATAAAGATGAAAAGCTCTATCCCCCCTGTGCAGAAACTCAAGGAAGCAGAGGGGAGCCAAAGGGAGAGGAGAAGCAGGGTGCAGACTAGCCAGGGGACAGGCATGGTGGCCATGGGGAAACAGGTAAGACAGCACAAAGAGTGAAGTCTGTAACTCAAAAAAAAAAAAAAGTAAAAATGCTGAGAGAGAGGGCAGTGTGAAACCCCTTTGCTGGCCTAGGCCGTTATTCCTGTCTCACAGGAGCAACTTTAGCCTTTCCAAGTCTTGCTGTATTAATGTTCTAAATGTAAAATATGCATGGAGTAAGACGGCAACTGCTTCCTCTGGGCTTTATCGGGCAGGTAGGTGATAGACAACTTAACTGCTCTGAACTCATGGCAGCATGGCAAATGCCGGGCTTTTGCTTGAAGGAAAGCAATCTCCTAAGGGTGCCAGAGATCTGCCTTAGATTTACGAAAAATACCAAATCTAATCCATTTTCAGTATACTAAGCATTTTCAAACCCCTGACACATTGAATGCAGCGTCTTTCTTGCAGCCAAGGAGTCGGAACAATTTAACAGCATTTGGCAGAAGATGAGGACCACAGTTTCCTGCACTCGTGCTCCCAACTATGAGATCGTAAGAATTTATAATGGAAATTTATGTATATAAAAACAAGAAAAAAAAATTAATTATATAGACAAGTGTTTTTTTCACTATATCTCACTAGGACACACTGACGCTATTAACAGGTGGCAAATTCAAGGTTGATTTAAAGTATTTATTCATGCAGGATATTAGAATCAGCCTGCAGAAGTCACAGGTTTAGGATGTTATTAAAGCGTTTACTAGGACACCAAAAGGGATGCAGGATTCATAAACGTGACAAGAATATAGGTATTGCAATTGAAAAGATTTTTAAAAAAGATTATGGAAGGGTAAACACCATGCTGTCATGCAAGAAAAATATTCTGCCTGAAATTTGGTTACTTAATTAGCCTCATAATTGGCCATCAAAATTTTTTAGCCACTGTCTTTCCAAGCACCTCATACTGTCAACTTTCAGAAGTATGTTATCGGGTTGGGGGTCTCTCAGGGTAATTTACAACAGCAATTTCTACACGTAATTTACTGAAGTGTATTAGAGGCTGTGTAAAAGCAGTTAAAACTATAAAATATAAATGGAAATTGAAAGGATAGTCTCAAGTGAGGAAACAAAGAAACGAAAAAATTAGGTAGAACATACTTCTGTGCTCTCAAATTCTGAAATATTTTGGACAGACACTTGTATTGGGCATGTGTGTGTGTCTCCAATAAATACTTATAGTGGTTCTGCACTGGGGTACCAAAGATTGTCCTGGCAATGCAGCTCTTCTATGGTGGACTGATCACACAATGTAAGCAGCAAACTGAGTTAACACATGAAAGACAAAGACATCATACCTGCACAGATGCTTTTACACTGTGTCCCAAGGAGCAAATAGAACAAATGTTGCTTTGCTAGCATATTCAGCACACATTTTGCTTTCATACTGTGGCCTCTGAATACTGTAATTTTAAATAATTTCTCCATGCTTAATTGTGTTATAACAAGCAAAGATCTATTTTTTGATCAGAATCCAAAAAATAAAACTTGATACTTTTGTTTTAAAACATGAATTATTTCCTACTTATATATATTAATGGCTATCTTTTGTATTAATTTCTTGAAAATACATTTTTTAAGAAATGCAGTTTTATAGTTGAAGACATCATAGGTGATACACAAATCGTAGGACTAACAGTTTTCAAAATGATAGAAAGCTCCGTTGATTCTTGACTTGTATTTTTCTCAACACAGAACATTTACCAGAGAAAAATTGAGAGACAGAAAGAGAGAGAGAGAAGAAAGAAATGAAGGGAGAAATAAAGATAGAAAGAAAGAGAAAGGAAAGAAGGATAAACAAACATATCATTTTACAATTTAAAAATATTTCCGGTGTCTAAGAAAATGTATCAAATTAAAATATAAAATGTAAATGCACTGCAGGAAAGAGAAATCCATTCAGTGCCATCAGTGCAGTGTAATTGTTATTAATATCTTCAATGTCTGATCGTTTTCTGAAACAATGTCGGTGTTTCAGAAACAGCACATTTTAGTCATACTGCTGAAATCCAGAATGGGATTTTAAAGGTCATTCTTTACTTTTGTTAGAATTCAGGATTCCTTCTGTTAATAAACATGAATTTGCCAAGGAAATAAATATATAATAAGCAGAAGTGGGTATGAATAGCTATAAAAATGCTTTCAGCATGACTTCAGCTTCTTCCAAATGCTTTGATTTCAGAAAGAAAGTTTTAAGAATGTGTCAGTAAGCAAAGGAAAAGTTAGTAATATTAAGATGACCATTGTTTACCTGTATCTGAAGTTAGTGAAGTAAAATGCACTCTTTCCTTGCGCGACACCTCTGCATAAAGCACCTCACTTGCCATTTTGAAAAGATGCTTTCAGGTCTGCAACCAAAATGGACTCATTGAAGAAGTAGTACCCTGTATTACATCCTTTCTGGCCTCCCCCACTCCATCACACCACATTAGGTCAAAAGAAATGTTTACTTGTGTGTAAAACGGAAGGAAACTAGATACTTTATTTTTTTTTTTTAAATGTTAATTCTCACCTTGTAGCTTTTGATGAACATTTCTTAATTCTTAGCCCCTTCTGTTGGTGTATATTCTATTAAAAACAGCATAGTTGTTATTTTATTAAGTTTCTGGTAAAATGTGACCTCAAGTCCACACATAATTTGGAAACCTTATTTGGTAACACACCGAATATGTACATATCCTTCTCAAACCAACTGGACGCTATTATGTATTTCAACAGAAAACTCAGATCATGATTATTAGATGATTAGTGTGGAAAGGTGGCCCAGCCCTGCCCAGCCCCAGGGAAGGCAGCCAAGCCCCAGGTAACACAGCCCAGCTCCAGCCAAGCCCCAGGAAAGGCAGCCCTAGCTCTCTCCCAACTACCTAAGAGTGACCTGTTTGATTTCTTGAGTTTCTGCATATGTGCCTGCTCTGTCCCAGGGCCTGAAGCTCCACTATAACCCCTACTTAAAGGAAATCCCCTTGCTTAGGCTGAAAGAAACAGCTTGGTTTCCCCCCCTGCCTTGAAATAGGTAATAGTAGGTTGTTGTTCTGCTCCGGGGCAGAGTAGGAACTGGACAATCCATGGAAATCCCTTCTCAACCTTTTCTTCTCACGATTTTTTAGATAGCTTTTTTCATGGTTTTGAACTCTTCATTATGGAGAATAAATTCATATCTTTTATATCCAAAACTTTCTTTTAAGCAACCCGTGTGAGATGGCACTTGTTATGCCTGGGAAATAAACCCTGTATTTTCAGGAGGGTGGAGGCCCTGTCATCTGATCATCAGTCACCATTACCCTTAGGGATTGTATGTTTTCCTAGAAGGGGAATAGGAACTTTTATTATTTCTTCTGACCAATATTCATCTTAAGAATGCATTCAAAAGCACTGGACACTTTATTAGACTGCAATTTTATTTTTGTCTCACACAGAGAGGTTAGACTAAGACCAAGTGATACTGTACTGCAACACATTCAGGTAAAAGTAATTATTTGCATAGTAATCAGAGGCAAGAGAAGTGTTAGTGCATAGATCTTTCCCTGTTCAGTGCCTTACCAGCTCCTGTTGACTTTTAGTAAGGGCAACGAATGTGGAGAGTATGCTTTGAGTGGATTCCAAATCTCCTTGGGAGACTAGAGACACAACACTGTTTCCTTCTGTAGTTAGCAGGCCAAAGCTTCAGGCAAGATTTCCTGTGACAGCTTTGTTTCAAACAGTTGGAGATCTTCCCAAGTCTGAGTAGAGCAGACTGCATGTATTGCACGGTGTGTATCATAAATGGCACTCATAAACGAGGATGTGACACTGAATTGAAATTAATAATCAGCTGCCTTTTGCCAAAAAGTAATGAGGTATTTTATGCACAATGTTTAAAAAAAGCCTTGGTTTTAAAGGTGTTATGATGCACTAAAAAACTCAGAACTGTTGTGAAATCCCATCAGAAGCCGTGCTACTTCAGACAAAATTCCTCAAAAAATATACTAATGAAATTTTAAATATGGCATACTGAAAGCTCTAATACTGCTGTGTTATTCTTGCAGGAAACATCATAGCAGTTTATTCTTATTCTTATTCTTATTCTTATTCTTATTCTTATTCTCATTCTTATTCTTATTCTTATTCTCATTCTCATTCTTATCCTTATCCTTATCCTTATCCTTATTCCATACTGTCTTAGTTTGGATACCGGTTTAAAAGGGCAAACTGTTGAATTCTGATCTGTCCCTCGCTCAGCTCACCTAAACTACCATTTGCAAGCTTGGATAACTTATTTTTAATTGTAGAATTTTGAAGGAGTATTATTTGCATATTAAGGAATTAGAGGAGATAAAAATTGTGATTCTACAATGAAAAGCCCCCTATTGTTTCAGGGGTTGCTGCCCTTCTGCTTCAATCCATTAAAGCCTGAACAGCTCCAGCAGCTTAGAAGAAAGCACTGAGATAAGGATGGTAGTTATTCCATAAATAGATGCCAGGAAACACCAGAAGTGAACCTGCTGAGAACAACAGGTATTCCTACTTTGCCCTGTAGTTTCCTTCCTCTGCTAATGCTGGTCCAGACAGATATTTTCCTGTGGTATATGGAAAACCATACACAAAAGAGTTAAAGACACTGAGCAATCACTTTCCTCCCTCTGTCCTCTGCTCTGAGGCCTGCCCTGGATGTGACATCCTTGGTCTGAACAGGTCCTTTCAGGAGCCCAAGTCACGGAGTGGGTAAACCTCATCTGACTGACTTGCACCTCCATTCTGCTTTGGTTGTCCAAGACAGACCCAGCAAAGCAGCCTTTCTGCATTAGTGCAACATCTCATCTCCTGGGACACAGCAAGGGGCACAGCAAGTGCTGTGTGAACCATAGCTGGTGATCAGCATCCAGTGCTATTTAACATCTTTGTCAAAGGCATGGACAGTGGGATTGAGCGCACCCTCAGCAAGTGTGCCGACAACACCAAGCTGTGTGGCGCGGCCAAAATGCTGGAGGGAAGGGATGCCATCCAGAGATACCTGGACGGACTTCAGTGATGGGCTCATGCAAACCGCATGAAGTTCAACCAAGCCAAGTGCAGGGTCCTGCACCTGGGACGTGGCAATCCCAGGCACAACTACGGGTTGGGCGGAGAATGGCTGGAAAGCAGCCCTGAGGAGAAGGACTTGGGGGTGCTGGTGGATGAGAAGCTCAACAGGAGCCGGCAGTGCACGCTGGCAGCCCAGAAAGCCAACCCCATCCTGGGCTGCATCAAGAGAAGTGTGGCCAGCAGGGCAAGGGAGGTGATTCTGCCCCTCTGCTCTGCGCTCGTGAGACCCCACCTGGAGTACTGTGTCCAGCTTTGGAGTCCTCAACATAGGAAGGACACGGACCTGTTGGAACAGATGCAGCAGAGGGCCATGAAGATGATCAGAGGGCTGGAGCACCTCTCCTGTGAAGACAGGCTGAGAGAGCTGGGGTTGTTCAGCCTGGAGAAGAGAAGGCTCCGGGGAGACCTTAGAGCAGCCTCCCAATATCTGAAGGGAGCTACAGGAGAGCTGGGGAGGGACTCTTTGTCAGGAAGGGTAGTGACAGGACAACAGGTAACGGTTTTAAATTGGAAGAGGGGAGATTTAGATTAGATACCAGAAAGAAATTCTTTGCTGTGAGGGTGGTGAGAGCCTGGAACAGGTTGCCCAGAGAAGCTGTGGCTGCCCCATCCCTGGAGGGGTTCAAGGCCAGGCTGGATGGGGCTTGGAGCAACCTGGTCTTGTGGGAGGTGTCCCTGGCCAGGGCAGGGGGGTTGGAACTTGATGATCTTGAAGGTCCCTTCCAACTCTAACCATTCAATGATTCTGTGATCCACGTTTCAGCCAGCCACATACACAGCGTGCAACCTGGTTCAGCTGCACAGGGATCCATATATATGGCTTTATGGCCAGGGCAATGCAGTACAGACCCAGGAGAGGGAGCATGCTCCCCATACCAATCTGCTGAGACCAGCTGGAGTGGCAGAACTTCCCCAAGTTTACCCCACAGATTAACTGCTGAATACTTTGGAGGTTTCAGCTCACCCAGGGTATCCACGGTGGAGAGAGTATCCACCAATCCACAGCATCTCCAGCAGTGAATTGCCCAACACTGAGAAGCTGGGGGGACCACTAAGGGTCAGGGGTTTCCAAATATAATGGTCGCTTCCCTTTTCAGCACACTGAATGATAAGCACACACGGGACGCTACTTTGGCACATCCAATGTGTCTGGGCACATCCTTTCTCCATCAGTCTCAGCTGGAAGCAGCAAGTCCTTCACTGAGTATTTCACAGTCCCCTTCCTGTAATCCTTCCCTGTTGGACGGTGAAAACCTGTTCAGTTCCTCTGACCTCCTCATCATCACTGGTGCGTGAGCCTTTTTTTCCTCCCCACAGCCTGGCAGTCTGAAAAAGTAAGCAGAAGTGATTGGAAGTGGTTGCTAAAGTGGTTAGTGTGAAAACGGCTGTGCAGCAGCAGGGACCAGCCTGTCTGGGGACAATGGAGAGGAGAAGTGGACTCCAACCAGCCTGATTCGGGGAATAGCCACGAGGAGTATGACTCCCCCCTGCCTAGAGGCAGCTGCATCACTGATATCTCCTGCCTTGTGGAGATACTGTGGAGCATCCAAGGGCTCAAGAGCTGTCCTGGTCCAAAGGGCATCCAACCCAGCGCCTCTGCAGGTGGGACAGGGATGGCTGAAGCCAGGGGTGATTTTGGAGGGTAAAGCTCCACACTGCACATCTGCCTTGTGCATCCTGCCCTCTCCCTGCTTCCTTCTCCCCATTGAGGGCTAAGGAGAAGCAGCAGCAAGAGATGTACATTTTTCTGGGTGGTCTTCTGTGAGACTTCGCACCCAATGGGGCATGTCCATGCCACAGCACCTCTCCACTGGGTTAGATTTCCTGCAGCAAGCATGAAGCCAGCGTGAACATTTGTGCGTGTGGTTTCCAACTTGAGAGGTGTAAAAGCAGGTCCTTGTGCCTCGACCAAGACACAGTTATGCCAGGCGTGGTGAAATAACACAACAAACACCACGTGAAATCATGGTATAATGGTTTTTGCAGGAGCAAAAGATAAATCCTGGGGGGAGGAGGATGGAGAACCTTCAAATTTCTGAAACTTGCAACCTAGTCGAGCTGAAATGGAGACTAATTTTATTTTAGCTTTGCTGTTGGAAGAGGACACCGGTTTGCAGGGCAGGAGATTAACTTCCCACAAACTTCTGCTCTTCCCCTGGAGTTCAGCATTCTGCAGAAGTTCCAACTGTTGATTATTTCTCACCAGCAGGGTTTATTTGCCTGTACCATTCAATTTTTTTTTTAATTAAAGTAATCACTTTTCCATCAGTTACAGAACTAGGGGTAGCATGCACCTATTGGGAATTGACACTGTTCACAGCATCTCCAAGTGTGGTAGGGAATCCCAGGGGAATCCCAGGGGAACATCATACTGTAGGAGATGGAAAATATTATTTGGTGAATTGGGAAACCACTTTTAAAAACTCGTGTAATTTAATTGTTACAACAAATCTAATTACTATTGTATTAATCAATCACAGACAAGTATGTTGGATTCTGTGCAGATCATGCAGTGAAAACTGATCTGCCTGCCAAAGAGCTCCCCACATATGAACTTTATAACCTAGAAGAGGAAGAAATAAAGTACCCGTCCAGCCCATTTCGATTTTAACCACAGTGGTTAAATAATCCAGGAAATGGACCCAGCGATTATATTTATCCAAATATTATTTTCAGCTTCTGTTTTTGTGGGTTACTGCTGTGATTGAAAGCTTAAAATGAAATTCCATTAAGCAACTCACCTGTTGGAATTGCATTACAAAATCACTTCTTTTATGACTGTTGCTATGTTCCTCGCCTAGCTTTGCTTGGGAAGCTCACAACACTGGTGAATATTGTGCAAGTTTTTCTTGACAAAAAGAAAAAAAAAAAGCAAGCTTCAAATGAGGGGAAGTTCACGTGGGTTTTAGTTTTCTTAAAGCTATTCATATTATCTATGAGCAATTATCTGTAATTTAGCTGCCACACAAGACTTTTAATGCAAGCAGGGAAGCTGCAGTTGGTAGCCTGCATCTGCCAAGCATCCAGATCATCAGGGCAGGTCCGAGGTCAAGCTGGGAAATCAACAGTTGGGTCGAGCCGAAATGGGGTCCTGAGCCCCTGGGCTGGGTACTGAGAGGAGGGACCACCTGGAGGGTGGCCCTTTAGAATCAGTCATGATGAATTCACAGACTTTCTCATGATCTTACACAGTTTGTGAATTTCCCTGTCCAAAAATATCCTGTGCCCACCTACCGACAACAAGCGCAAGGAAGCAGGTATCCTAAGCTAAACAAAACAGCCTTGGACCACCACAAACCTAAAGCAGGGGAGCAAGTTTAACCAAAAAACAGAGATCCAAAATAATACTGGATCCAAAGCAATACTGCCAATACTGGAAGTATTTATTGGCATATTTATTAATAGCATATTATGCTTTTTTGGGGAACTACCATGGATAATGAATATACACTCCGGTCCAGTTTCTCATCTCACCTATTTCTTTCCCTCCAAAGAAGTACAACTTCTGGATAAATCCCAAGTGCATTTATAGCAATTCGAAGTTTTGTCTTCCCATTTCTTTGAAGATCAATATGCCAAATCTTCGTCTTCCCTGTGAGCTTCTCTGAGCTTAACGAGGTATTCTGTTTCCAAACTAGAACATTTTCCTAGCTTAAAAAGCCTGTCTTCTGGTTCACATCTTTAAAGACATGAACCACCCTTTGTAAATCATGTATCTTGGGAACCAAGGTTGTTGTTGTACAGGTTGTACAGGTATCTGCTGAATCTGAGGGTGACCAGACAGGAACAAACCACAGATCTTCCAGGTGAGCCTCCCATGCTCCCAGTGCCCATTTTCAGGGCATCATACCAAAAATTTGAACAGATTAATCCAGGGTGCTATGCTATTTAGTTCTAGTGCATCTATCTCACGGGCTGTTAAAACTATCCTTGCCCGCACAAGTCACTTGATAAAATAGCTGTGCTGGAGACAATAAAAGCTTTTTTTAAGCCTGCACTGGCAACCAGATGAATACCATAAGTACCTCACTTTAAGCTGCCCTAGAACTCTTTCCATGCTAGATAGACATGTCTCTCCCCTTCTAAATCCAGTTGACTTTGTCAACCCTCCCAAAATGACAGTTGTGCGTGATTCAGTCTGGGAGCTTTTCTATTGCTGCCATGTATTCAGGGAAGTTTTGGGTAGTTGCAGTCATGTTTCCAGACCAGTCCAGAGTGATAGAGAAGATACCTGTAATCTGTCACGCTCTATATGCCCTTTAACAGCAGTGCCATTCACTGGAAGACCTAGTCATGATCTGCCTTCCTGAGTTACAAAGCTCCCATTTATATCCTTGGACATTACATCCCAATCACGTTTGAAAACCTGGAAAAACAAGGGGATGGAAGTCAAAACGCCTTATGAAATTTCATCCATTAACCACAAAGACAAACTGGAAGTTCTCAGACAACGAATTACTGAGTTCCACAGAGAAAAGAAAAAAACCACATCATCGTGAAAATTGCATTTTCACGAGAAACTTCATGTCCATCTAACAGTGTTTTTAACGGCCTTAAAAAAATATGTTTTGCAATTGTGAAGAATTCTCAAGAACAGTATCCATTGCCATGTCCTTCAGCAGTTCAACAATGAAACTGTGCTACCAAGAAGCAACTTCTGTTCTTTGCAACCACCGGGGTATCATCGTTTTCCCTCAGTACTGCCACTTCTTGACCAATTACCTCTTTCTCACGGAGTGACTCCCCATATTGCTTCTCACCGAGAAGTTTGGGTCTGACCCTCACCACAGCACAGCCTGCCCCCGTGGACCTTCTACAGCAAGGACTTTCAGTACTCTGCGAATTCCAACGTCTCGTGGAGAAAGTCTCTGTATCCGCACCGCCAGCTGTTCCCTATTTAGAGCTTGTCTTGGGATTTAAACTGACCAATGGTGCAAACCCAGTTCCTGAGTGAGGAGCACTTTCTGGTAGAGATGAAGGTGGAATCTATATGGACACAGTCTCCGTCATTTGTTATATTGATGTGAAATCTAAAAAGCCAAGAGAAAATAAAAATTAGAGCAGAACTTTGAACTAAATATTAGAACACCTGTTTCTCATTCTTTGCAAAATTGGGTCTTAAAGACTGCAGAGAACAAACTACAAAATGATTTAAAATGAGCCCGGCTTCTCAGTGGGAGGATGAGAATTCACATGCACATGAAATGCATGGTGATACCCTGATGCACCTACTATTAAAGCAAGCTTCTCTGATCCCCACAGAGGTGTACCACGTGTACTTGTACTTCACAGTCTCCAATGTGTCGTGAGCATAGAAGGCAGAATTCTCCAGGGCAGGAGAGAGTGGGTCCCAGCAGGACCCACGGCAGCAGTACTTCTCCAGTAGAGAACGCAGCGATTTTGCTGAGTTTCCGTAGAATACACAGGATGTGGCTGCAAAGAAACCCAGTCTCCAGGATGTGGGCAAAAGCGATGCCTTCTGAGGCACAACCCCCCAGCCCCCACCTTCCAATGTGGACTTGAGCACTTCAGTTGGTCTTAGGAGGTCCCGTCTACACTGGCTGAGCGTTGAACCCTGCAGGTCCAACAGGGCAAGCTAATTCAAACAATTTATAATGCCTAACACCAGTTAATTCTTCCTAATAAGACAAATGCTACCCATCTCCTGTAGTGGGATTGTACAGAAACAAGTTACTCTAGGCACAACCCAACAGCTGCTATGCAACCACATGAAATACCAGGCAATGATGCCCCTTCCTTACTTCTCTGGGGACATCATCAGTTTTATCAGCATAGTATCAGCATTTTTAGAGCCATATGACAGCCCTCATTTGGTAAGATAAGCCAATTTATCTACAGTGGAATAGATAACACAGAATAACTTTACTACTTGTACAAAAAAGCTACTACATCTCCTCCTGCATAGTGAATTGGAAAGAAAACTCACAAGTTTGTGTCAAATGGCTCTCCATTCACCCAGACAAATTTGTTTCCTTTCCTGTGCAGCCCAATCCAGAAGTCTGTTACCCGTATTCGATGCATTATAAAGTTCTAGACAAAACACAGAATAAAATAACTGTTAGATTTTTTTTTACGATTATGATTGTATAGCTTTTTGTATAAAAACTGCACAGGTATAATCTGTTTCACAGAATATACAACGGTGGACTTTTTTTTTTCCACAGGTCAGTGATGTTTTACTGCTAAATTTAATTAGATGAAATACTACAGGAAGCCCTAGTTCCATTATTAACAGTCAGTGAGGTCCCGGCTATTTAGGTGGTAGTCCTGCAGAGTGTTACTGCTCATCCACCTATACCCTGTCCCACCCTGCCATTAAAAACCTCCACGTATGTCATTAGACACACCATATCGCATGACACACTAGTAAAATAGTTTCACTGTTATCACCAGGAGAATGGCACTGCAGTACAAGGAGATGTATTTAGCAGAGGGACAGTGCCTGACTCGGCACAGGCTGCCTTGACTGTGTTATATCACCGTAATTCCTCAGATGTCAGTTATGTTGCGTCGCTATCAAATTGAAGTCACATACTTAAAATCCCCCAACTTCCCAATTTTCGCACTTTTACTCTTGACGCTAACAGCATCATAAGTGTGTGAGTCTGTTCTGTTTTCCTGTTCCTTGTGTTGGGCCCACCTAAACCCAAACCCCAGGACATTCGAGGGCACACACTCAGTTTACCATCTGCAGAATGAATAAAATAAAGACTTTCCTGATTCTTTCCCTATGATCCTATAATCGCCTCTGAAAACACATTGGCTACAGTGCTATTTTCTTTTGTTTTTATCAGCCACATAGAACACCGAATTGGTGGGACGCTACAGGAGCAAAAAGAAGAATGGTCTGAAAACAACAAAAAACACACATAGAAGCTACTACAGGAACCAGATGTTTTCAACACCATGCTGGTCTTCCCCCTTTGTGGAAACAGAGAAATTGGCTATTTTGCACAGAACTAAGAACACATTTCTGTTCCTCAGTTGGCGACTAAACCATTTGTAAAGAAAGCACCCTTTAAAAGAACCATGTCCTTAAAGAGTATCAAGGAAATAAAACACATAGGTGTGCACCAGTGCTCTGTAAACTCAAAATTAGTTGAGAGGTTATATTTAGTGTGGGAATTGCTGTTGGCTGCATTTTGGGTTCCCTGGAGAAAGAATGAAGACCAGGAGGGTGTGAGGGGAGAGGGCAGGACAAATTGTCTAACTTAAAATGCATACCTAAATTGCCAGCTCAAAAAAACCCCTAATCACAACCTTCTTTATTAGTAACTGGGAGTCATAACTCCACTGTCATATTCTTTCAGGCTTTAGTTTTAATTTATACGTAGGCTGCCTTATAAATTTCTGCCATACCATAGAATCATAGAATCATAGAATGGTCCAGGCCGGAAGGGACCTCCAAAGGTCATCTAGTCCGACCCCCCCACAGTCAGCAGGGACGCCCCCAACTAGACCAGGTTGCCCAGGGCCTCATCGAGCCTCACCTTGAATGTCTCCAGGGATGGGGCCTCAACCACCTCCCTGGGCAACCTGTTCCAGTGCTCCACCACCCTCACAGTAAAGGGCCCTCTCCTAATCTCCAATCTAAATCTGTTCCCCTCCAGCTTGAAGCCATTGCCCCTCGTCCTGTCACTACAGGCCTTTCTAAACAGGCTCTCCCCAGCCTTCCTGTAGGCTCCCTTCAGGTACTGGAAGGTTGCTATTAGGTCTCCCCGGAGCCTCCTCTTCTTCAGGCTGAACAACCCCAGCTCCCTCAGCCCGTCCTCGTAGCAGAGGTGCTCCATCCCCCTGATCATCCTCGTGGCCCTCCTCTGGACCTGCTCCATCAGGTCCATGTCCTTCTTATATTGAGGGCTCCAGACCTGCACACAATACTCCAGGTGAGGTCTCACCAGAGCAGAGTAAAGTGGCAGAATCACCTCTCTGGACCTGCNCTGAACAACCCCAGCTCCCTCAGCCCGTCCTCGTAGCAGAGGTGCTCCATCCCCCTGATCATCCTCGTGGCCCTCCTCTGGACCTGCTCCATCAGGTCCATGTCCTTCTTATATTGAGGGCTCCAGACCTGCACACAATACTCCAGGTGAGGTCTCACCAGAGCAGAGTAAAGTGGCAGAATCACCTCTCTGGACCTGCCGGCAACGCATCTTTTGATGCAGCCCAGGATGCGATTGGCCTTCTGGGCTGCAAGTGCACACTGCCTGCTCATGTCCAGCTTCTCATCCACCAGGACCCCCAAGTCCCTTTCCTCAGGGCTGCTTTCTAGTACCTCACCCCCTAGTTTGTATTGGTGGCGAGGATTGTTCCGGCCCAGGTGCAGAACCTTGCATTTGCTCTTGTTGAACCTCATGAGGTTCACCTGGGCCCACCTCTCCAGCCTGTCCAGGTCCTTTTGGATGACATCCCCGTCCCTCTGGTGTATCAACAACACCACACAGCTTGGTATCGTCCGCAAACTTGCTGATGGTGCCTTTAATCCCCTTGTCTGTATCATTGATAAAAATGTTAAACAGTATTGGCCCCAGCACGGACCCTTGAGGAACACCACTTGTGACTGGTTTCCATCTGGACTTTGAGCCATTGAGTACCTCAATGAGTACCCTCTAAGGTAAGTACCCTGAGTACCCTCTAAGGTAATAATAGAATTTCTACAGGGGATTTTGGTGAAGAGACCACGCGGCGCTGAAGAACTCTGTAGGTCGTGGTGACTCACAGCAAACAAGTCTGCGGGGCTCCAAGCTATCCCAGGGAACAAGCGATGGGGTAGGGCAGCAGAGATCACACCGAATTCATGGCACCGGACAACTTACAAGCTCTTGACGGCTGTCAACCACCGCAAGGGAAGCTCCATGGTTGGAACAGGACTCCTGACTGGAATTCCAATCCGCTGGGGGCCTGCCTTCTGAATGGTAGTAACACTTCTTCTTGTAGTACAGCCAGTCATCAGGGCACGGCTCCAGCTGTGGTAATTTAGGTGGATCTTTTGTTCAAATGAAGAAATGAAGAGAGTGTTACTTACTCATTTAAAATACAATTGTATACACATTTACACATTCTGGACCTTCTTCCTTTATCTTAAAAATATCTGTGACTTGCGCTGAATTAATTCAGCAGGAGATGGGTGATCATAGTACAAGCAAAGGATTGTGCTCAGTCCTAGTTTTCCCAGTTATACCAGCTATGGCGTGTCCAGTAATCTCTGATTAGATGCTCACATGCATCCAGACTCCAGCATGTTTAGTTTGAGGAAGAGGAGGCTGAGAGGAGACCTCACCACCCGCTACAACCACTTGAAAGGACATTGTAGAGAGGTTGGCGCTGGTCTCTTCTCACAGGGAATTAGCGGTAGAACACAAGGGAATGCCTTCAAGCTGCAACAGGGTGGGTTAGACTGGACATTAGGAAAGAGTTTTTCACAGAAAGAGTGGTCAGACACGGGAATAGGCTGCCCAGGGAAGTGGTTGAGTCACCATCCCTGGATGTGTTTAAAAGTCATTTAGATGTGGTGTTGGGGGATCTGGTGTAGGGGAGAACTTTATAAAGTAGGGTTGATGGTTGGACTCGATGATCCCAAGGGTCTTTTCCAACCTGAATGATTCTATTATTCTATGATTCTATGTGCAAGTGCAGAGCTCCAGCTACACCAGAGGCATCACGGGTGAGACCATCAGGGCAAAAGGCTGTCTTCCACAAAGGGTGCGGAGATAGCAACTAGTTATCTACTGTGAAGCAGCTATAGTTTGACCCTAAAGAGGTTCTGGTTCAATATGAAAAGAACTTTCTAGGCCAGAACCAAGTTAAAAAGTCAGTACTACCTCCCTAGGTCTGCTTACGGCTTTGCCATTCCTCAGCCTTTTGCTATGCTGCACTACAAGAAAATCCTGCAAACAGTAAAAAAAGAGTCACTACAATTTAGTTTCACTTTCCCTTGCTGCAACACCCGCCATGAGAGTGTGCGTGTGAGAGCTGAAAGAAATACCTCTTAGCCCTCAGCAATCAAGAGACAGCATAACTAGAGGGGGAAGCACTGTGCTCCTCTTTCCAGAGCTAAGGATTTTTTTTTAAATAAATGCACTCACTTAGAGTAATCCATGTTAAGAGTGAAATCCCAGCAACAGCGATGACAATTCCCACAATTCTTCTCCAGAAAGAGAGCTGTAAAAAGATGTCTGAGGAGAGAAATAAATAATGCATGCTTAGGAATAAAAAGGAACGTGTAAGGAACGTGAAAAACCCATGCAGAGACATTAACTTTATTATTGCCCAGGGAAGTTGTGGCTGCCCCATCCCTGGAGGTGTTCAAGGCCAGGCTGGATGGGGCTCGGAGCAACCTGGTCTGGTGGGAGGTGTCCCTGCCCAGGGCAGGGGGGTTGGAAGTGGATGATCTCTAAGGTCCCTTCCACGATTCTATGGTTCTGTGATTCTAAGGTGTTCCAAACAGGTTGCAACCACCCCTGAAAGGGCTGGGTACCGCCGAGCTTCAGTATTTCTAAAACTCGAGCGGATTTTCAGAGGTATTGAATTGCCGAAGCTCCCAGAAATCCCCGCAGGACGCAGCCCCCCCCCCCCCCCCCAGCGCAGGGACGGGGAGGGACGGTCCTCGGCCCACCCCATCCCAACCCCTCTCCTCTCGGGCACCGGCCGGGGCCTCGCCGCAGCTCCCGTCCCCTCCCGTGCGGTCCCCTCCCGTGCGGTCCCTCCCGTCTCACCCGGCCGCTCTCCCCGCTTTTGCTCCGTCGCCGGCCCTCCCTTGGGCCGGAAGGCCCCGGGGGGCAGCGGGGCCAGCAGCGGGTCGGTGGAGATCCGTCGCCGGAGCCGTCGCAGCCGCCGCAGCGCATCCCGGCGCCAGAGCGGGGAGAAGTAGACCTGGCCGCCGCCGGACTCCTCCATCGCCGCCGCGGGCGCGGAAGCCGCCCCGTTGTGCCTTTCGGTTTCACCCCGCGTGACGCGGCCCGGGCCCCCACGGCGGTAAGGGCCGCGGGTGGGGGGGGGCCGGGCAGCGCCCACCGGAGCAGGTAAGGGAGCGGGGTAGGGAAAGGCCAAGCGGGGAGGGGTGGCGGAGGCCGCCGGTTTGGGGGGGACGGGACGGGACGGGACGGGACGGGACGGTTCGGGCGGCGAGGGGCTCCGTTTCCCCGCAGGTAGGCACGGCGGCGACCGGCAGCCGGAGACCCCCCGCCCGCCCCACCGGGAGGAGGCAGGGTGCCGCTCCTGGCATGGCTGAGGCCGGGGGCACCCCCGGTCGCCAAAGCCCCAGCCGAAGGAAGGTGGGGATGAAGAGGAGGGAGATGGAGATGCTGGCAGCTCAGAAAGCCAGCCCCCATCTTGGGCTGCATGGAGAGAAGCGTGGGCAGCGGGGCAAGGGAGGGGAGTCTGCCCCTCTGCACCGCTGTGGTGAGATCCCACCTGGAGTGCTGTGTCCAGCTCCGGGGCCCCCAACATCAGAAGGACATGGACCTGTTGGAACGGGTCCAGCGGAGGGCCACGAAGATGCTCAGAGGGATGGAGCACCTCTGCTACGAGGACAGGCCGAGAGAGCTGGGGTTGTTCAGCCTGGAGAAGAGAAGGCTCCGGGGAGACCTTAGAGCAGCCTCCCAATATCTGAAGGGAGCTACAGGAGAGCTGGGGAGGGACTCTTTGTCAGGAAGGGAAGTGACAGGACAGGGGGTAACAGTTTTAAATGGGAAGAGGGGAGATTTAGATCAGATACCAGAAAGAAATTCTTTGCTGTGAGGGTGGTGAGATGCTGGAACAGGTTGCCCAGAGAAGCTGTGGCTGCCCCGTCTCTGGAAGAGTTCAAGGCCAGGCTGGATGGGGCTTGGAGCAACCTGGTCTGGTGGGAGGTGTCCCTGCCCATGGCAGGGGTGTTGGAACTCGATGATCTTGAAGGTCCCTTCCAACTCTAACCATTCTATGATTCTATGATTCAGCATAACTTCTTTCTTTGTTTTCCAGCTGTAGATGAAGTCTGAAGCTGGAAAGGAGGATGAACAGGCTGAGACTACCCGGATGACACAAGCACCTCCAGGAAACATAGACTCCACTAATGTCAAAGAAGATGTCAAACAGAGAGTGGCAGCCATTTCATGGATGCAGAGGAGAGGGAGGTACTGTGAAGTGTGTTTCTTGCCATGAAAATGTAAGACCTCTTTCTTTAGTGTTAGGCAGGACAGCTTCCTGCAGGAAGCTGAAGTCAAGCTTCAAATGTAGTTCCAGGTCCCCTGGCTTGCACAAGACAAAAGCTGGGAGTTCACTTCTAGGCAAAGCTGTAGTCACAAAAATGAAGCTCACTGTTATGCTTGAACCAAGTGTGAACTGTTTATGCTTGATCCTTTTGTGAGAAAATGGGCATTTTTCCATGTGGTAGTTTACCTGTACGAAATACTCTTGGATAATATGTAGAAAGTGAAGCCAAATTTCATTAGAGAAAATATTGTATGCCTTTGCAACAGATGGGCTTGCACATCTACGTTGAAATGTGTGTGTGAAGGAGGGCTTGTGACACAGAGAAAACACATTTGATTCAAGACTGCAGCCATACTCTGAACCTCAGCCTTTAATGTTTGGATTGTGTGAGAGCGTTCTCCTGTTTTCCAAACATGGATGTAGCTTACTTGGAGTCAGTGGTGGCCTGCGAGTTCTCAGCCTCCAGAGGTTATTGCTAAAAGGTCTACAGAACGTTGAGGAGATGATAAACTTGGGACTGCGTCCTTGCTATACAGGGGCCTGCACATCTGTGGAAAACTTCAGGGTGTATACAGATCAAAAAAAAAAAAGCCAGTTCGGTGATAGTTGGCCATTTTATTGAACAGTCCAGATATATAAATGTCAATTCAAGGTGTCCTGTTAGACTTCAGTAGTGCTTTATATTTACATCCTTGGAGCTTAAATGAAACGAAATGCTCCTGTCTCACTTAATACTGAAATATAGTCTCAACCTAAGTGCTCATATTTACAAAACTATTTATGATCTTCTTTTTCACAGTCTACTTTTTTCTGGTGGATTTCTGGTGGTGCTTGTCATAGGTAAGATTTTGGAACGTTTTCCACTTGAGAGATGTTTCCTCTGACTCCCGGGCTCCAGGGTCACAGCAGTCACGTGCACCCACATGAGTACTGCAGAGTCACAAAACCTGGGTCACTATTTCAGTTGTTTTGATGTCAATTTAAGGCTGAGTAACCTCCAGGCAGAATTTAAAAGGAAAGAGAATTCTCCCTACAGATAAAATCAAGATGATTCAGCTGTGAACCTTTTTTTTTCCTTTTTGCTGCATCCTTATTACTCTTAGGAGTGTAGTTTCTTGCCTGGCCCTACATGTGCTGTATTCATGTCTTGTCTGTGCTTATCACCCGTAGCTTACCGGAGTACACCAGCTGGTGTACCCAGTGAGCATTGCATGTCCAGGCATATACTCCATACACTTATTGTGTGGGCTGCTCCTATACCTGGTCTGGAGGCCTCCTTTAATTCTCACAGGTTGGAAGGCAACTAGGTAATGCAGCTAGCGTATCTTTTCACAGATTTGGGGGTCATTCTGCCTTTTTGTTTTTAAAAATTCATTTGTGTAGGAGCAAAGCCTGTGCTGCCTGCAGTATTACAGAGGGACCTGGACAGGTTGGATCGATGGGCCAAGGCCAATGGGATGAGGTTCAATAAGGCCAAGTGCCAGGTCCTGCATTTCGGTCACAACAACCCCAGGAAACGTTACAGGCTGGGGGAAGAGTGGCTGGAAGGCTGCCCAGCAGAAAAGGACCTGGGGGTGTTGGTGGACAGCCGGCTGAACATGAGCCAGCAGTGTGCCCAGGTGGCCAAGAAGGCCAACAGCATCCTGGCCTGTATCAGGAACAGCGTGGCCAGCAGGAGCAGGGCAGTGATGGTGCCTCTGTCCTGGGCACTGGTGAGGCCTCACCTCCAGGGCTGTGTTCAGTTCTGGGCCCCTCACTGCAAGAAGGACATTGAGGTGCTGGAGTGTGTCCAGAGGAGAGCCACCAAGCTGGTGAGGGGTCTGGAGAACAAGTCCTACGAGGAGAGGCTGAGGGAACTGGGCATGTTTAGTTTGGAGAAAAGGAGGCTGAGGGGAGACCTCATTGCTCTCTACAACTCCCTGAAAGGAGGGTGTAGAGAGGTGGGGGTTGGCCTCTTCTCCCAAGGGAATAATGACAGGAGCAGAGGAAATGGTCTGAAGTTGGGGCAGGGGAGGTTTAGATGAGATATTAGGAAGAATGACTTTACTGAGAGGGTGGTCAGGCACTGGAACAGCCTGCCCAGGGAGGTGGTGGAGTCACCATCCCTGGAGGTATTTAAGAAACATGTAGACGTGGCTCTTCAGGGCATGCTCTAGTGCCCGAGATTGTTGGGTTTTGTCTGTGGCTGGGTGTTGTTTTTTTGTTTGGGTTTTTTTGTTTGTTTGGTTTGGTTTTGTTTTTGGATTTTTTTTGTGTGTGGCTGGACTCAATGATCTCAAAGGTCCCTTCCAACCATGAAGATCCTGTGATTACCTCAAGTATCCAAGTCACTGGTTGCCTGTGTATCTCAATAGAGCCTCCACAGCCCCATCTGCACAGGGAGCTCTTGAATCTCTCCATTAAATATGTCTTTGGTCTGTCCCATGCAACAGCATGAGGTGTGGTAGTGAGGTCCTCTGCACATTATACGGAAACAAGTGGAGAACAATAGTGACATCTGTCCCTGTTTATTTTCCTTTACTTTGTTAGACTTTTCTTTCCATGGCATTGGTCACATTTTCTTGCGAGGGGGTGAGGGCAGCACTCACAGGTGGCTTGCTAAGGGGTCTCCAATTATATGTAGCAAAGAGAGTAGCTGATTGGAAAGGGAAAGAGAGCAAGCGTGACAACAGCAGGCTGCAGGGTCTGGGAGATCAGTTATCTCCCTGCAAGCCCCTCTACTTAGATAACGGCCAGTTACTTTAATTTCAGTTATTAGCCATCTCCAAGCTTAAGCAGTGGAAAAATGCACTTTGGGTGCAGAAGGTCTGGATTTGGTACCAGCAGGATGACCCAGGAAATACACCTTATACACTGGGTGAGCCCCTAGGTGTGTTACAGAAGACACCATGCTGCACAGAAAAGGTCACAGTAACCATTCACTAACAATCAGGGCAGGTTAATTTTGTTGAGAAAACAGAAACAAAAGTAAATGCAAGTTAATTATCTTCATTGGATGAACTTAAACTCAGCACTGAAATGAAACATGCCAGTGAGTCCTATCACCCTCACAGAACTACTGTGACGGAAAGAAGATGAAGAGAGGGCATCAAAACGTGCTGGGGAACAACTCCAATGAGCAATTCTCCAAACTATTATGTCCAAATATTAATAATTTTCATTATTTCATTAACAGACAAATTTCATTAGCATCCTATGAACACCTCAACACCTAATTTACTTGCCTTCAGACAGATTTATCAAACACTTAAAGGTCTGATGCAAAATCAAAGCAACTTGTCTTCATGAATTACCTCACCAGTTGTAGCTATTCAGTCAACTTCATTACTTAAAATGAATTTGATCAATAAATTAACAGGATGAGTTTTATTACCCTATTACTGGATTTGAAATGTGCTGAGTATAAATTGTCAATTGTCAATGGCTCTAATTCTCTAATATTTGGGAGTTTTTTTCCAAACCCTACTAACTTCCTACTGGTTGTAATAATTGGGTTGCATCCCCCAACTCTCACATTCCTCAGTTGAAGACAGTCCTTGAAAGGCAGAGAAGGTCAGGACCCTTGCCCTACCTTTGGCTTCTCTTCTGGAATCTGGTGCGGCATTGGCTTTCAAAAAATCTACATTTTAGGTTGACTTACGCTGATGAATGCTGAGAATTTATCAGGTAAAAATTTTGTCCTCTCTTTTCTTTTGTAGCTTTCAGCCTTATACCTTATTACAGAAAATTTCCTTGTGAACAGTGCCCCGGTGAGTGGATAGGTTACAAAACGAAATGTTATTTCATCTCAGAGAAGGAAGAAAACTGGACATCGAGTCAGACCTTCTGCGCTAGGAATGGATCCTTGCTAGCTGTTTTTGAAAACCAGGAAGAAATGGTAATGGGAAAAAAAAAAAAAAACAACGACAAAATAGAATACAGCTTCTCTATCTCTCTCTTCCCTTGACAAAGCTTTAATTTTTATTATTTTTTTTTTTTGTGTGTGCAATATTTATACTTTAAATCTTTGTAAAATAAGTAAGTTGTGTGAATTCAGGTCATGGGAAGTACCTGCTTTGCCACTGTAGGTAGCTGGCTGCCTGCAGCAGCTGCACCAGCAGCAGCAGCTGCCCTGTGCTGCTTTGGTGCCTGGATTTGACTTGAGTGGCCATGAAAAAGCTCTTTGTTGTGAATCATTTTGCCTAGTTTCACTTTTCTGTCCTATGGACCTTCATCTTCAAAGCAGGCATAATCTGGCTCAAGTTCCAATACAGACAAATAAATGGATACTTTGGTTGCTGTAAGAAACCAAACATTTAAAACCGTTTCTCAGCACAGTGGGAAATTATCCATCTTTATCTGCTTGCATCTGTTTTTAGATACGGCTTAATGCCTCTTAGAGATGCATGCTTATACTAGTGGTGGCAATATGCCCCCGCTGAAGCTGGTTTGGACATTTTTTCATGCTAAGAAGTTTGTTAAAATACTTTGATTTGTCTGTATTGTGGTCCAGTTGCCTAGAGTTGGTGAATGCTAGTGACATCTTACTGCTGCATGCCACTAAAACTGTAATAGGCTTTTACAGATTTGCTGTCTTTTGAGTATTGTCAATGAGAAACTAGTTTCATCAAAAAGTTAGTTTTCAGAGAGATTAATGTTTGGGCTTTCTTGTTCCTGTGACTGTTGAGAGGTCAAAAGGCTGCTTTTCTGGCTGGCTGGTACATATTAGTGGTGTAGCAGATTTTGAAATGGAGGAGACTTCAGTGGAATTACACAGATTAAGTCACATGTGAATTTGACTTGAGCTAATAAATATTTTTACAATGACAAGAATTTCAGCAATGAGAAAGATTCAGGGCCTAGTTCTTCCTGTATGAGTCCCTTACTGAATGTGGCCTCTCATTTTATCCCATCATCAGACCCCTTTCTTTGCCAATAATGCCAACCATATTTACAAGTTTGTCCCCTCTCCACAAGCCCCTTCAGCATCGCAGTCCTGTGAGTGATCAACTCGTAGCAAATTTGTAGATGCCTCTTTCCCTTACTTGCCTAAAAGCTTCACTTCCATTTTGGTGCCTGTGATACTCAACTGATAAATGGCTGGACAGAAATTGCTGTTATTTCAACTGGTGCTTAAAAACTGTATACTTCCAAACTGTAAACACAATTTAGGAAAGAAAAGCACAGAAACACTGACGTTGCCCAACAGGGACAGATTAGTGCTCTGTGCTGTGCTCCAGCACTGGATACGCACCAGAAAGTACACCAAAAACTGCACAAATGGCACTGAGACCATACGGAGACAGTTTCTTCTGAACTGTATTGAATTGAAGTTGCTCAGGGAGGGTGGAGGAGGGTAAGGGTTCACTCTTTTCGTGTCCATCGGAGTCCTTGCTGAAAGCTAACGTATCAGTTTTAAGTTCACTGAGTGTTAATGATAGCTTGTTGCAGGGAGTTCTGCAATATTAACCCGTTGCAAATGCCCTTTCTGTTACCTTCCGTCATTCTTTGCTGTGGTTGATATAGGCTGTTGCAAACTTCTGGAGCAGTGAACTGTTTTATACTCAAATTTTTATCTGTACGTCCACAGATAAAAAACTTTAAATTACTTAAATAACCATTGGGAAGGAGAGGAGTTCCCATATGCCAATCTGAAATGCAGGAAACACCTGTATGTACCAGCCTAGTTAGACCAAGCTGCATATGTAGGGAGTGATAAACATATATAGACAGACACAACCAATACATGGTGTTTTGGTATTTTTGTGTGGAGGGAACAGTAATAATTTTCAAGTGAATTGAAAAATTTAACTGAAATTTATGATACTGTAAGAGTCAGTTCAAAGACAGAATTAGGCTCTTCATCTGTCAATGAAATGTTTATGAAAGTGTTCTAGGTGACAAAATGATGAGCTAGTACTCCTCCAAATTCACAGGAGGAATTTGCTTATCATTTTGAGAGCTCATGTTGAAAAAATGCCTTTTTTTTTTTTAGCATTCTTTAGCTAAGCTTTTGAAAATAGATGACTTCTGGATTGGATTGCGCAAGAAAGGCGAAAGCTTCTACTGGGAGAATGGTATTGCCTTCAAGGAGGACTCGTAAGTGCCTTGTGATTGCCCAACGTGTACTGAAGGAAATGTACAATTAGGGTTTACAGCACAATGTTATTGATATCAGGATTCTTTTTTTTTTCCTGTGAGTTGTAACTATGACTTTGAAAATGAACTCTTTGCAGTTATAACTGATCTAATTCCAATAGCATCTACGTAGAGAAGTCCCTGGTTGAAGAAGGGCTTTTTTGCTACCTCAACACATGAAGATAATCATAGAATCGTAGAATCATGGAATCATAGAATGGTTCAGGTTGGAAGAGATCGTAAAGATCATCCAAGTCCAACCCCCTGCCATGGGCAGGGACACCTCCCACCAGACCAGGTTGCTCAAAACCCCATCCAGCCTGGCCTTGAACACCTCCAGGAATGGGGCAGCCACAGCTTCCCTAGGCAACCTGTTCCAGTGTCTCACCACCCTCACAGGAAAGAATTTCTTCCTAATATCTCATCTAAATCTCCCCTCCTTCAGTTTAAAAACATTACCCGTCATCTTATCACCCCATTCCCTGATAAAGACTCCCTCCCCATCTTTCCTGGAGACTCCCTTCAGACATGGGAAGGCTGAAAAAAAGTCTCCCCGGAGCCTTCTTTTCTCCAGGCTGAACAACCTCAACTCTCAGTCTGTCCTCATAGGAGTGACTCTGATCGTCTTTGTGGCCCTCCTTTGGACTCCCTGCAATAGGTCCATGTCCTGTATGTGTTGAGGACTCCAGAGCCGGACACAGTGTTCCAGGTGGGGTCTCAAAAGCGCAGAGTAGAGGGGCAGAATCACCTCCTTGGACCTGCTGGCCACGCTTCTTTTGATGGAGCCCAGGATGCGGTTGACCTTCTGGGCTGCCAGTGTACGTTGCCCGCTCACATCAACCTTCTCATCCACCAACACCCCCAAGTCTTTCTCCTTGAGGCTGCTCTCAATGTTATTGATCATCCCTATTTACCTTAATTTATACATAGTATAGACAAATATACTACATAGTACAGACATTTCAGTCTCTTTTCGTATTAATTTCCAGTGTGATCCTATGTGCTCATTTTCCTGAAATACCCAATATCTAGCAGATAGTCATATGTTTTTTAGGAATGAAAGATAATGAAGTGACAGGTGACGCGCGGAACAACGACTTCATGAGGGAATAATCATTTTGAGATGGATTAAGGAGCTTCATAAGAAAAATCATATCTGCTTTAGGGAGTTTGTCACAACCTGCAGACAACCCAGATTTTCCCCCTATTTATGTGTGGGCTACAGCAGTTCCCTTTGTCTTACTCTCCAGAGCATTTATGGCCTCAGTAATTCTAGGCAGGATATATCATAAGCAGTTTTTTTTCTCTACTGTTATTGTATGATACTTGGTATGGACCCTTCATAGAAACAGATAGTCATAGAATCATAGAATTGTTTTGGTTGGAAGAGAGCTTTAAGATGGTCAAATACTGTTAACCTAGCCAAGTTACCACATCCCTCAGCACTGTATCTACACATCCTTTAAATACCTTCAGGCATGGTGACTCAGCCACTTCCCTGGGCAGCCTGTTCCAATGCTTGATAACCCTTCCTGTGGAGAAATTTTTCCTCATGTCCAATGTAAACCTCCCCTGGTACAACTTGAGACTTTTTCCTCTTGTCCTATTATTTGGGAAACCAACCCTTGCCTCCCTACAACCTCCTTTCAGGTAGTTGTGGAGAGAGATAAGGTCTCCCCTCAGCCCCCTGTTCTCCAGGCTAAACATCCACTTAGGGTTAGGGTGTGGGTTAGGGTTAAGGTAAGGGTTAGGGTCATTAGGTTTAGGGCAATTAGGGTTATGATTTGTTAGGATTAGGGTTTCCTCAGCTGCTCTAGACTCCTCACCAGCTCCATTGCCCTTCTCTGGACTCTCTCCAGCACGTCAATGTCTTTCTTGTAGCAAGGGGCCCAAAACTGAACAGAATATTCGAGGTGGGGCTCCCCAGTGCTGAGCGGAGGGAGACGGTCACTTCCCTAGTCCTGCTGGCCACACTTTTTCTGACACAAGCTGTGCAGCGTTGCTAACAGGCTTTTCTAATGTGATTTATCACTGACCTTGCTTTCAGCAGTTGAAACTACCGCATGAGAAGGGACCAAAGTCAACTTGAAACTACTTCAGCAGAGGTTTAGTTTTACAGCAGGCTAAAATACATAGCTCAGTAGTAGAAATTATTTAGTAATCACTGTTTTCTTATGTTTTTTTTTTTTTTTCAGGTTCCAGATGCGGAATCACTCTGAGTGTGCCTACTTGGATGCCTTCATTATTTCTACATCAGCCTGCTCTTTGCCCAGGCGCTGGATCTGTTTCCAGCTTTCTAAACGAGTGACTTAGGTTTTCATTTGATACTGACAGTTAAGACATACACATTATACAGACAGTTTGGATAGATGGCAGGCCTGCTACAGCCACACTGTCTCAGACCATGTGGAAGCCTAAATCGGAGAGAAGTTTTCCTGTGGACTTTCATAGTAATGTTTACTGAGTTTGTTCATGCTACGATTTTAGCGTGTTCACAAAAGGAACAGACACCCCCCATGCCTGCATAGAGAGGTGTCCTGGGTTGAGAGACACAGGACTAATTTTTCTTCTAATGCTGGGGAAAATTGCACTTTTACAAGACTCTAGCATCTGAATATGTGAAAATATTTACTTTATAGCCAGCCAGGCTCTGTGGGATTCAAGGTCTTAGTGTTTTCGAGCCTTGGCAGGTGCAGGGACAAGGAGGAGCAAGGCCTGGGCATTTGACCCAGGCTGGCCAACAGGATTATTTCATACCATGAACGTCACATTCAACATAAATTAGAAAAGTTTGTTGTGTAGCTCTCTCTCCCTTGATGGCGGCGGGTCCATTCAACTCCTTGCCCCGGTGCCGGAGCCCTGAGGCCTTCCCTTCCTCCTGAAGCCATTGGGCTGGCAGTGTCCGCCATTTGCTGTCCCTGCTAGGAGTGCACGTCTTCCCTACTGATATAACTGGCTGAGTATAATTCTCGTATATCTTATATCAGTATCGGGATTAACACTGGTTCTTTAGCATTATTGTTAGTTATTTAGTCTTAGTCTATTACATCTATTTCTATTTCAACCCTTGCATTTCCTTGTGTTCCCCGATTCCCCTTTCCGGGTGGGGAGTGATCATTGGGTGATAGAATACTTGTCTAAATGACAATAAATTGTTTTGGGTTTTCTCAAACCATAACAAGAGGAAACCTAGGCATAAGACTTAGGTTACATGCCTACTTTTACCGGTACTTCTAATGTTGAGTGAGATAAAAGTAAGTTCTGAGAAGCTCTCCTGTCTCACCGAAAACCTGATAGTAACTACTATGTTTAGTTTATCTGGCAACTGCTTATGTCACAGGCGATAATTCTGTTTCCAGTAGCCCTAACTGAAAACTTTCTAGGAAGTGAGGTTACAGGGACCCATCAGACCTAGAGATTTTAGGGTTCAGAAACTGCAGTGACTGTAGCAGCCAACAAAGCTGCACACAACTTCTGAGGTTTGATGTTCTCAAACCTGCCCAGGGTGAACATCACAGCCCTCAGGACAAGGCAGGTCTCCAGGACTCAGCCTCCGTTGTTCAGAGAAGAGAAAAAACGAGGTGGTGAAGTAGGAACTGCCTCATGCACGGCACCACAGCAGGCGGGCAGCGAGGCTGTCTCCTTGAACTACACAACAGTGTGCTGGCTGCTGAGGTGGGGCTCTGACAGAAGCATCTGGGGGAGCTTTTCCCCCGTGTCAGGGCTGAGGGTTATTTACACCCACAGAGACCTTTCATTCTTGTTGGCCCCAATAACCTGGGGTAGTCCCTGGAGGGACTGCTGACAGTCCCCTGTGTAGGGGGCATAACGTTTAGTGCAGGAACAATCACATGTGGGAGAACTATGCCTGGGGCCTGATTCTCCAATTTCCCATCCCCTTTGTAGGGATTCCTGCTGTAAAAGAGAGAGCACTCACTGGAAATGAATTTCAGGTTAAAGAACTTACTCTGACTGTGACGTTAATGATCAGAGGGATGGAACACCTCTGCTATGAGGACAGGCTGAGACAGATGGGCTTGTTCAGCCTGGAGAAGAGAAGGCTCCGGGGAGACCTTAGAGCAACCTTCCAATAACTGAAGGGAGCTACAGGAGAGCTGGGGAGGGACTCTTTGTCAGGAAGGGAAGTGACAGGACAAGGGGTAACGGTTTTAAATTGGAAGAGGGGAGATTTAGATGAGATACCAGAAAGAAATTCTTTCCTGGTGAGGGTGGTGAGACACTGGAACAGGTTGCCCAGGGAAGCTGTGGCTGCCCCATCCCTGGAGGTGTTCAAGGCCAGTTTGGACGGGGCTTTGAGCAACCTGGTCTGGTGGGAGGTGTCCCTGCTCATGGCAGGGGGGTTGGAACTCGATGATCTCTAAGGTCGCTTCCAACTCTAACCATTTTATGATTCTATGATTCTATGGTGGGTGCTGCACAGAGAAGAGATGGGTGCTTTATCAAGACCGTAGACATTTCTAACCGCAACTCCCAAGGCTTCATTTCCGACTTTGTGCCAACGCATCTGTCAGCCAGCTCTGATACAGCCGGAATGCGGTGGATGTGACAGGCAGTGTTCATCTCAGCCCTGGCAGGGCAGGGAACGGAAACTGCCTGTGTGTAGACACTACCTCCACTTCCTGCAGCAACCATTTTCGTATTACTCAGAGACTTAAAGGTTGCTGAAACCACAGTGGTAATTGCTGGTAGCTCAAATCCAGGTCATCTAAAAGCTTCCTCAGACACTGTTTGCACTGTTTTTCTTACAATCATCCACCAGTAAGATCAAGGCTACGGTGGAAAAACTGGCTTCACATGGCCTGGACGAGCATACGATCTGCTGGATCAAGCACTGGCTGACTGGAAGGTCCCAAAGAGTGGTGCTCAATGGATGTAAATCCAGCTGGCGGCCGGTCACTAGTGGTGTGCCTCAGGGCTCAGTGTTAGGACCATTTCTATTTAACGTCTTTATTGGCGATCTCGATAAGGACATAGGGTATATCATCACAAGTTTGCAGATGACACCAAGTTAAGCAGGAGTGTTGATTCCCAGGAGGATAGGGAAGCCCTACAGAGGGATCTAGATAGGTTGGATCACTGGGCCAATATCAATGGCATGAGTTTCAACAAGGGCAAGTGCCAGGTTCTGCACTTGGGCCACAATAACCCCGTGCAGCGCTACAGGCTGGGGGAAGTGTGGCTGGAAAGCTGCCTGGAGGAAAGAGACCTGGGGGTTCTAATTGACAAGCGGCTGAATATGAGCCAGCAGTGTGCCCAGGTGGCCAAGAAAGCCAACGGCATTCTGGCTTGTATTAGAAATAGTGTGACCAGCAGAAGGAAGGAGGTGATTGTGCCCCTGTACTCGGCACTGGTGAGGCCACACCTCGAGTATTGTGTCCAGTTCTGGGCACCTCAATCCAAGAGAGATCTCGAGGTGCTGGAGCGAGTGCAGAGGAGGGCAACGAAACTAGTGAAGGGCCTGGAAAACAAATCATATGAAGAGCGGCTGAAGGAGCTGGGACTGTTTAGTATGAGGAAGAGGAGGCTGAGGGGAGACCTCATCACTCTCTACAACTACTTGAAAGGACACTGTAGAAAGGTTGGTGCTAGTCTCTTCTCACAGGTAATTAACGATAGAACAAGAGGGAACGGCTTCAAGCTCCAACAGGGTAGGTTTAGATTGAACATTAGGAAGGAATTTTTCACAGAAGGAGTGGTTGGGCATTGGAATAGGCTGCCCAGGGAGGTGGTTGAGTCACCGTCCCTGGATGTGTTTAAGGGACGTTTAGATGCGGTACTGAGGGATATGCTGTAGGGGAGGACTTTGTAGAGTAGGGTAGATGGTTGGACTCGATGATCCCAAGGGTCTCTTCCAACCTAGATGATTCTATGATTCTATGAAATGTGGAGCTATTTTACAGGAAGAAACAGCTTTACAAGGAGTTGCTTAAGAAGCTCCAGGCTGCTTTGCAGAAGGCAAAATTAAGACAGAAATCAACAGAAACAATCCAAAGGCAGAGTAAGGGATTTGTGGAAAATGACGGCATCATGCTCTGACTTCTTTTGACTTGATGAGATCTGCACGTGATCATAGCACTAGCAGATAAGAATGGTTTTCTTATCTGTGAACACAAGGCCACAAAAGCATCTGTAACCCAACAAGAGCGGTTCCAGGAGCTAGTAATGTAAAAGATCTGCAAAATTTGTTTGCTCATTTTTCTTCTGACTGTATGAGAGCATCTACATTCTATTAAAGCATCTTTACTGTCCTTTGATCTCTGTCATAAAATCTCTAGATAGTTTCCTGCTTCTTTACATGGTGTCAATGCCACTTACAGGAATGTTGATCTTCATTTGGGAGACAGTCCTTGAGGGCAAGGGTGCCCAGGAAGGCTGGTCGTACTTTAAGGAGGCACTCTTAAAGGCGCAAGATAAAGCCATTCCCACGTCCCAAAAATCAAGCAGGAAGGGAAGAAGACCAGCCTGGCTAAATAGAGAGCTTCGGCTGGAACTCAGGAACAAAAAGAAGGTTTATAATCTTTGGAAAAGGGGCCTGGCAGGCAAGGAGAAATACCAGGAAGCGGTGAGGATATGCAGGGAGAAAATTAGAAGGGCCAAGGCTCAAGCTGAGCTCATCTTGGCCACTAAAGTTAACAATAACAAAAAAGGTTTTTTTCGGTATGTTAACAGTAAGAGAAAGATTAGGGATAATGTGGGCCCACTGATGAATGAGGTGGGCACCCTGGTAGTGGAAGACACGGAGAAAGCAGAGTTGCTGAATGCCTTCTTTTCTTCAGTCTTCACTGTTAGGACTGCCCCTCATGAATCTGTGGCCTTGGAGGCAAGGGGGACGGTATGGAGAGAGGAAATTTTTCCTCTAGTAGAGGAGGACCATGTTCGGGACCACTTGGCCAAACTGGACATTCATAAGTCCATGGGCCCNGATGGGATGCACCCGCGAGTGCTGAGGGAGCTGGCAGATGTTATTGCTGGGCCGCTCTCTATCATCTTTGAAAAGTCATGGAGAACAGGAGAGGTGCCTGAGGACTGGAGGAAGGCCAACATCACTCCAGTCTTCAAAAAGGGCAAGAAGGAGGACCCTGGGAGCTACAGACCAGTTAGTCTCTCTTCTGTCCCTGGGAAGGTAATGGAGAGACTCATTCTAGATGTCATCTCCAAACAAGTTGAAGAGTGGGGGGTTCTTGGAAGTGTGCAACATGGGTTTACCAAGGGTAAATCATGTTTGACCAATCTGATAGCCTTCTATGATGCTATAACCGGTTGGTTGGATGAGGGGAGGGCAGCAGATGTAATCTACCTTGACTTCAGCAAGGCTTTTGACACTGTCTCCCATAACATCCTCATTGGGAAACTAAGGCAGTATGGGCTGGATGAGGGGGCAGTGAGGTGGATTGAGAACTGGCTGTGTGACAGGACTCAAAGGGTAATGATTAATGGAGCAGGTTCAAGTTGGAAGCCTGTAACCAGTGGTGTCCCCCAGGGGTCAATACTTGGTCCAGTGCTGTTCAATATATTCATCAGTGACCTGGACGAGGGGACAGAGTGTATCCTCAGCAAGTTTGCTGATGATACCAAACTGGGAGGGGTGGCTGACACCCCAGAGGGCTGTGCTGCCATCCAGTGAGACTTGGACAGGCTGGAGAGCTGGGCAAGGAAGAACCTCATGAGGTTCAACAGGGAAAAGGGTAGGATCCTGCACCTGGGGAAGAAAAATGTCAGGCACCAGTACAGGTTAGGGGTGGACCTGCTGGAGGCAACTTCTGAAGAGAAAGATCTAGGGGTCCTGGTGGACAGCAAAATGACAATGAGCAAGCAGTGTGCTCTTGTGGCCAGGAAGGCCAATGGAATCCTGGGCTGCATAGGGAAGAGTGTGGCCAGCAGGTGTCAAGGGAAGTCATTCTCCCCCTCTACTCTGCACTGGTGAGGCCACAACTGGAATACTGCGTCCAGTTCTGGGCTCCCCAGTTCAAGAGGGACAGGGAACTACTGGAAAGAGTCCAGCGAAGGGCAACAAAGATGATTCAAGGATTGGAGCATCTCCCTGATGAAGAAAAACTGAGAGAGCTGGGACTCTTTAGTCTGGAGAAGAGAAGGCTGAGGGGAGACCTTGTTAATGCTTACAAGTATCTCAAGGGAGGGTTGAAGGAGGATGGAGCTGGACTCTTTTCAGTGGTTCCCAGTAAGAGGACAAGGGGCAACAGGCACAAGTTGGAACATAAGAGGTTCCACTCAAATATGAGGAAAAACTTCTTCACAGTGAGGGTGACAGAGCCCTGGAACAGGCTGCCCAGGGAGGTTGTGAAGTCCCCTTCTTTGGAGATTTTCAAGACCCGCCTGGATGCAGTCCTGTGTAACATGCTCTGACAAGCTCTAGGCAATCCTGCCTTGGCAGGGGAGTTGGACTAGATGATCTCTATGGTCCCTTCCAACTCTAAAAATTCAGTGAAATTCAGTGAAATTTACATAAAATGTTTTTGAAGTGGAATTTTGAGAAATGTGTCTTTATTACTTGTTGCAGTGTAACAATTTTCACACCACCATTAAAATATTTTTTTTATTCAAGGAGGTCTTATAGGACCCTAAAGGGGTCCTATAGCAGAGATGGGGAGGGACTCTTACAAGGGAGTGTACCAATGGGTTGAGAGGTAATGGCTTCAAACTGGAAGACGGTAGATTTAGATGAGATCTCAGGAATAACTTCGTTCCTGTGAGGGTGGTGAGACACTGGAACAGGTTCCCAGAGAAGTTGTGGATGCCCCTTCCCTCAAGGTGTTCAAGACCTGGCTGGTCTTGGGGCTTTGGAGCTTTAGCAACCTGTTGTAGTGGGAGGTGTTCCTGCCCATGGCAGGGGGGTTGGGACCCAATGGTCTTTAAGGTCCCTTCCAACCCAAACCATTCTGTGATTCTGTGACTCACCTCAAGTACTGTGTCCAGTTTTGGGCCCCTCACCACAAAAAAGACATTGAGGTGCTAGAACGGGTCCAGAGAAGGGCAACGAAGCTGGTGAGGGGTCTGGAGAGTAAGTCTGATGAGGAGAGGCTGAGGGAGCTGGGGTTGTTCAGTCTGAAGAAGAGGAGGCTGAGGGGAGACCTTATCGCGCTCTATAACTACCTGAAGGGGGGGTGTAGAGAGGTGGGGGTTGGTCTCATGTCCCAAGTCACAGGAGATAGGACAAGGGGAAATGGCCTCAGGTTGCGCCAGGGGAGGTTTAGATTGGATATTAGGAAAAATTTCTTCACGGAAAGGTTTATCAAGCATTGGAATGGGCTGCCCAGGGAAGTGGTTGAGGCACCATCCCTGGAGGTGTTCAAAAGACAGGTAGACGTGGTCCTCAGGAATATGGTTTAGTAATTTTTATTTCCTATTTCTTATTTATTTTTTTGTCAGAGTTATGTTGATGGTTGGGCTAGATGATCTTTAAGGTCCCTTCCAACCTAGATGATTCTATGATTCTATAACTGACAGCTTATGCATGCTGACAGTGGTGCTGTGAAGCCAAAATGTGAATTCTTATTTTAAATGTCCTTTTCATTTTCCTTAAGTCAGATTGGTCAGATCTAGAAGCACTTATTTTCCACCCTCAGGTATTTCTTAATATAATTGCTGAATTTCAGAGACCAAATGCAAACAATATAAGCCCGTGAACAAACATATCATTTACATTTATAATGGAAAATGACTGTAAATCTCAGCAGAGGATTTGTGAATTCCTATGTGAAGCTTAGTGGGTGAGAAGCTGGACATGAGCTGACAATGTGCGCTTGGAGCCCAGAAAGCCAACCGTATCCTATGCTGAATCAAGAGAAGCATGGCCAGCAGGTCGAGGGAGGTGATTCTGCCTCTCTGCTCTCATGAAGACTCCACCAGGAGTCCTGTGTCCAGCTCTGGGGCTCCCAACATAAGAAGGACATGGACCTGTTGGAGTGAGTCCAGAGGAGGGCCAAGAAGATGCTCAGAGGGCTGGAGCACCTCTGCTATGAAGACAGGCTGAGAGAGCTGGGGTTGTTCAGCCTGGAGAAGAGAAGGCTCCAGGGAGACTTATAGCGGCCTTCCCGTAGTTAAAGGGGGCCTACAGGATGGGGGCCTGTTGCGATAGGATGAGGGGTAATGTATTTAAACTAAAAGGGGGAGATTTAGACTCAATAGAAGGAAGAAATTTTTCACTCTGAGGGTGGTGAGACACTGGAACAGGTTGCTCAGGAAGGTGGTAGATGCTCCATTCCTGGAAACATCCAAGACTAGGCTGGACAAGGCTCTAAGCAACCTGGTCTAGTTAGAGATGTCCCTTCTCGTTGCAGGGGAGGCTGGACTAGATGACCTGTTAAGTTTCCTTCCAGCCCAAACTATTCTATGATTCTATGTTTGTATGAGTATCTGCTTGTATCCCTGGAAAGGCTGAGACACGTGGGTCTGTTTAGCCTGGAGAAGACTGAGAGGGGATCTTATCATTGTTTATAAATATCTAAAGGGCAGGTGTCAAGAGGAATGGGCTGGAGTCTTCTCAGTGATGCCCAGCGACAGGAGAAGGAGCAATGGGCACAAACTGGAACACAGGAAATTCCATCTGAACATGAGAAAAAACTTTTACTTTGAGGGTGACAGAGCCCTGGAACAGGCTGTCCAGAGAGGCAGTGGAGTCTCCTTCTCTGGAGATATAAAAAATCTGCCTGGATGCATTCCTGTCCAACCTGCTCTAGGTGAACCTGCTTTGGCAGGGAGTTGGACTAGATGACCTCTGCAAGTCCCCTCCAACCCCTGTCATTTTGTGACACTCTCTGGGAGTTGCCATCTAGGCAACTCATGTCCCTGTTCTCCCTTGACTGATGTTTGTCTCAGTTTCAGAGTAATCCCCCTGACTGCAGCCTGCCATTGCTCTTTCTAGAAGTCCTATGACCGTGGATAATTTGAGCAAAAAAAAATAAAATCCGTTAGCTCTAGCAACTAACTACATGGTTTACACGTACCTTTTTTCTTTATTAAAAAATATAAACTGTCTGATAAATGGAACAAGAAAGGGCTAAGAAGGCAGACAAGAAGCCATGAAGTCTTGGAAGACTGCTACGGTATTTGCTAATAGGAAAGGCAAATTAATACCAATACCACTAATATAATTAACATAATACATATATTATACAGCTGTAGCGTCATGCAAACTGATTTAATCAAGCTTTTGTTTGGAAAGAAGGCTTAAATTAATACCGTGACCTGACAGAGAGTATTCAATTCTGTTTTCATATGTCATTTCCCTCAAAAAGAGAAGGGATTTTAAAATCACATTCTTCTTTTGAAAGTATAGTGGGCTAAGGAAAAGTACATAATGGATGATGTTTAAAAATTGTGTGCTTTCATTATGAAAAAAAATATCCTGTATTAAGAGTTGTGGACTCAAGAACACCTTACAGAAAGACAGTACCTTGGAGTGCATGCACAAAAAAAAAAAGTGACCAAAAAAAAAAAAAGACGAATGATTGTGACTCCAAAAGCCTGAACTGGGACATTGTTTCATTGTTTTTCAGATGGAGATGAGAATACTACTATGGGTGTAGTATTCATTTCATTTTAGAAGACATTGGAGCCTTGTACAAATGCAGAAAATGAGACAAAAACCTGAAAGTTGGTACAATGTCCATTGTTATAGTGAAAGCTATTTTAGATTATTGGAAGAAGTCATGTCTTTTCAAGTCAAAACTGATCACCACTAAAATCTCATGCTATGGAGATATTTTCCTTTCTAGAGAGAAAATAATTGAACTTTTGGAGTTTGGAATTCTTCTTCAAGAAATTCCTTTGGATATGAGAGACATGATTTCCCTCTAAATACCTTTCACTAGTGAAATATTTAGTCACGTGATGACAATTCTGTTCCTTATTTGAATTTGGGGGTTTGAGTCATGTTTTTTTCCAGTATAAAGATCAGGTTTACTGATTGGAAATATTCCAGGTCTCTGTTGAGACCCTTGAGAAGTAGACTCGCATTCTGACACCAAGAACTTCCTAGGCAAGTTGCATACCACTCTTAGCAGATTGGCTGTTTGTTTGCCGAGTTCCTTTAGAAGTTGTGAATGAATAGCACCTGCCCTTAGCCATTTGGCATCTCTGTGCTATGAGATAGCTATCCATAGTGTACAGGACTCTTGGTTTAACCTTCTTGTGTCCTCCATGCTCCTACATTTTCCTTTTGTAGCCATCTCTTTGGCAAATCTTTTTGTAGAAGTAGCTAAATAGGCTCTGACATGGTAAGATCACCATGATGATACTCACTGTTCCCAGACAACGTACACAAAATTAATAGCAATGCCATCCTTGGTAGAATGATGTAAAAACCCCAGACCCCTGAAAATACTGTAACAAGAAAGGTTGCTCAAAGATTAATATTTTGCCACCACATAGAATTTAGTATGCATGTTAATTGGCTGTATCAGTTATTGGATGTGTACTGCATCAATTGCTTGGTAAATTTGGGGAGTCGGGTGGGGAATTATTGTTTTTAGCTTGTAGCTTGAAAGAGTGTTTTTCCTTTCCTTGGGAATCTTTAAAAGTAGATGTATGAATATATTTTCACTTCTACTCCAAACTTTTAAAAACTAATTTAAAAGTGTGAAGGGGATCTAGTACAAGTGAAAGACTATAATATTCAGTTTATTTACTAGATACATGGCTTTTAAAAACTGATTTGTTCTTATGCAGGAGGATAATCCACCTAGAAATTAATTTCTGTCATTATTCCCATGGATGGCCTTCTGCTTATCTTTCTAAGAGCTTCCTAAGACAACAACAGGATCCACTGCCTTTGATTTACTACAGCTTTACACAGCTTAGCAAATTACACAAGAGAAAAAGAAGAAAGAAAAATTGTACAGAAAATAATATAGAGTGGTAGGTTGACCTTGAATAATTTCTGTCTATCCCCCTGGATGCATTTATATTCCTCCAAACTGATATAAGTGTTTAGGACACTAAGCATTTAATTGCGTACTAAAGATAATGACGTGATGGTCTATGTCCCCCGTGCTGTATCACCTCTAGGCACTATAGGGACACATTAAAGGCGAAGTCAGGATGTAGTCCTGACCCAAAGAAAAACCTTGATGAAACCTGCTGGATTTGACAGCTGCCGGAAATCATTATAGCCATTTCAGAGAAAACAATTTGTAACTTTCTACTGAATCCTCAATTTCCAGAAAGAAATATTCCTGACTAGCACTTAAAAGATCACCAAGAACTTGCTAGAATCCCCAACTTACATTGTTTGGAAAGGACCTTGCATAGTAATTTAAAAGTAAACGACTCTTTGCTGATACAAAAAGCTCAGGCTTGTCCTTTTGAAGTGCAACAGAGATGTTGCAACCTGTAAGGTTTGAAGGGATCTGATTGAGTTGTTCCATGTCACGCAATTCTCTGTTTAAAGAAAGGCATTAAGTTGTTCAAATCTATGAACGGTAGCTCAAGTGGACAGGCACAAAGCAGAATCAAAGATCAATACATGTATTTAAATGCCCTTTCCAGCTATTTAATGACACGTATGCACACAATCTTCCTTTGGTAAAGCAAGAAGCAATTCCCAGCATTTGAGAAAAAGAAAAAAAAACAGATTACACAGCTGATTTTAATGTAAAGTAAATGAAAAAAGTCCATCAATCCAGTGCTTGGGGGGCTCAAATCTATTCTCTGTGCAGGAGTGTGGGTGCATTGAAAGACTGCATTTGAGGACTGTGATATTTCACTGGAGAAAATGCAGTGTTAGAGGCATCTGTTAGAAAGGTCTGGAGCTTGTCAGAGAAAGACGGAGGAAATGAAAAAGAGTTTACTCGTTTGTGCAGGTCACGCTGTTGTTCCTTTTCATCGTCTTGCTGCTGCATGGCTTCAGCTAAAAGCACGCATGGCCATCCCCTGCCCAGATATCCTGTCAAAAGCCCTTCCTGTTTATCACACTCGCTTGAAGCATTGCCCGTAGCCTGGTTTGACACTAACAGTTAAACGGTCTTCAGTAGGAAGAAGTCATAAAAAGACCTTGAGATGGAGAATGAAGAGGGTTACACACCGCTTCGTTTCAAAACGAGGAAGAGGAGCTCTAACGCAGGTGAGCTTGTAAGCATTTGTGCTATGCCTTCAGATTTGTTCTGTAAATAACAAATCTCTCTAGCTACATTTGAGTTCTCATTAGAAAAAAAACAACAACCAAATCTGCCACAATTTTAATTGGTGTTAATAAATTGGCCAAAGAGATATGGCAGTATACAGAGAAATAGGATGATAAAATGCAGTACTGATGGTACCACCAGGCTTGGAGTCCCGGTGCTGACAGTCCCAGTACAAAATGGAGACTCAGCTATAGAGGCGTATGAGGAAAACATTAGTTTTCAGTAAGTTTGGCAGTGGTTAATGGCTCATTAGCTATTTAAGTTTTCTACAGGGTTTTTGGTTGGGTTTTTTTGCTTGTTTGGGTGGGGTTTTTTTGTTCAGTTTGTTTTGCTTTCAGGAATCACAGCTAAAAAGAATTTAAGAATAATTTAAATGCAAATGATGAGACAGTAACTTGCTGTCCAGTAATTTTTTCAACTACTTCTGGGGATTTTGTCAAAAGTGTCAGAAGCAGCAAGGAAGAAAGTACAAAGATATATGCTGGAAGGTTTTCAAGTTCACCCTTGCTAACGTTTATTTCTTTTAAGTGTCCCAGGGAAGATCTTCTCAGATCATAAATACCCAGTCCTCAGAGCAATTAGACATCCAGTTTCCAAACAGTTAATTAGCTGTGATGATCAGTTCCTGAGAAAATCTGGCTGCCCGTTTATGTAGGAACAATTTTTAACAGAAAAAAAGAAAGAGCAGCTTCAGTTACTCATTATGGCAGGATAAATTTTGTGCAATTTTATTGATGTAAATTGTGCCTGTTTGTCTATTATGACAACAAATTAGCTGAAAGCCCATTCCCAACTGCAGTAAAAGCACAGAACCAGCAAAATTGAGGAAAAAAAAATCAGAAAATTGATCATACAAGCTATTATTTATTTAATTAAGAATGTTTAATGGTCTTTAAAATGTCTGTCAGAGTGCACAAAAATATTGCTGTAATGGAGTAGTATGAAAGTTTCCATTTAAAAGAAGCAGAAAGTCAGACAAAGCATGCCGGGCACATACACAGAACAGGACGCGACCACGAACACGCAGAGCACAGAGTGACAAAACCAGGTTCAAAATGCTCCATCTTCATTGTCTACCTGCATGACTGGGCAGCACGACACGACAGGGCAGCAAGAAGGTTTCGAGTAAGCAGCTAATTGGGCACAAACTTGAATATAAGAAGTTCCACCTAAACATGAGGAGGAACTTCTTCACTTTGAGGGTGGCAGAGCCCTGGAAGAGGCTGCCCAGGGAGGTGGTGGAGTCTCCTTCTCTGTAGACATTCAAACTCACCTGGACAAGTTCCTGTGCAACCTGCTCTGGGTGGACCTGCTTTGGCAGGGGGGTTGGACTAGATGATCTCCAGAGGTCCCTTCCAACCCTGTATCATTCTGTGATTCTGTAAAGAGAGCAGTGCTTTCATTTGTCTGGTTAAACAGGGCACTGCAAGCTGAGTCTCTACTTCTAGTGAGAGCTGTGTGAGCTCGCTTTAGACCAGACACAGACTTCACATGATATACATAGGGAATACAGCAGTGTATTCACTGGAGTGGTTAGAAATGGTTGCAGTGCCTCTGTGGCAGTTCATGTATTGCAGGAGGAAGACCACAATGCAGCGCTGCCCTTCCTCCTCGCAGAGCCATCCGGCCTTGGCTGGTGGTGCAAGCTACGGAGGTGACGTGAGAAGCTGGGCAGCCGCCGAGCTGAGAGCCCCTGCTGCTTTCTCAGCCCTGCCGTGTTGGTGCCGGCAGAGCTCGCCCTGGGCAGCTGGGCACTGATCTGAGTATTCGCACAAATCACTGTGGCTGTTTTGCCTGCAGCCTAGCCACTGTGCAAATCATGGCAGAGTTAAGATCAGACCCCAGATATCCTGTCAAAATCACTGCATAGCACCGAAAGGAAGAAGGAAAATGTACACAGATGCTTAACCATAATATGTTGCCTTGCTGGCGAAAAGTACTGCATTCTGTTTCCATATATCTGCCATCTAAATACCCTGGCAATATTAAACCGGTGGGGATTAGCTGTTTGAATATTTAAAGATGATTAGTCCCAGATACAGTGTTTCCAAGTAAGTATGATTGAACACAATCATACTTTGACACGACAGTTGAGGGGAAAAGACGTTTGACCTCCATGCCAAACAATGATAGCTAGACATTTAGTGAAAGTGTTAGTGGGAACGAGACTATCATGTAGCACAAAGTTCAGGTTGTTTCATGATTTGAAATACAGCTCTGTGTATGACATTTTTGAAATAGCAGTGCAGAAGCAAAGAACTTTTCAAAGAACTCATTTACATCTGATCTGGACCACCACCATTTGAAATGTAATGGCTTTTAAATGATACTTCCTGATCTTATTTGAAAGTTAGAAAACAAGTTCTCTACAAGGTATAACATTTTGGCACCCTGTTTTCTGTTCCATGAATGGCTATTTCCATGAAATGGAAATTCTGTTATTCTCTGACTTTATTCCTGGGTCCTAACTCATGGAAGGTTCGCATGTAAAATCTTTTTTCCCATGAAGCTAAGTTTGGCCAAAAAGAACAGTGTGTTATGGCTCGGTCTTTCCAGAAGAACACACACAAAGTACTTCCTGAAAACACTAATTAGAAAGTTAGGAAGAAAAATTAACATGACATTTCCTGCATAGCCGAGCATCTTCTAACTGTTCCTCTTCCTGTTGCAAGGAATCCTCTGAGGTATCATAGGACACCTTTTATGCCTCAGTTATTTTAAAGAGCTTTGCTGTATTGCAGCCTACATTAACTGTATCGCTAGCCCTTCCAAGAGCATGCTGAGAACCTGGTGGAATGAGTCCAGCAAAGGGCTCCTGAGACAGTGAGAAGCGACACAGGAGGAGAGGCTGAGACAATTGACTTTGTGCAGCCCTAAGAAGAGAAAGCCGAAGGGACTTTTACTTTTCTCTTTAACTACTGAATGGAAGTGTGTAGAGAAGACTGAACCAAACTCTTCTTGAAGGTGCACATTGAAAGACACAAGTTGAAAAATGGAAAATTGCAATTTCATGTAAAAATTTTTTTCTTACCATGGCAGTGGTCAAACACTAGGGCAGGAGCCTGGAAAGGTTGTGGAATCTCCATCCTTGGAGAAATTTAGAAATTGACTGGACAAAGCCTTGAGAAACCAGTTATAACCTGACTCACCTTAAGCAGGACTCCGGACTAGATGGCCTCCTTACATAGCTCTGTGATTCTATGTCAAGATATGTAGAAATCTATAAGTAAAATGAGTGAGAAAACAGAAGCACTGGGTTTGACTAGGAACTGGCGTAACAGTCCTATAAGAATAAATTTTAAGATTGTTGGGTAATATTCAGAAAGAATATTCATCATGATTGTGCATTTCCTGTTTTTTTCTGATTCTACTTAAAAGTAATTTTCTTTGAGTTGCAAGGGAATTCATTTTTGCTTCTCTATTCACTGACTTTAATCAAGCATCCAGCCTGCAAAAGAAGCCCTGCTACATAATTTCTCAAATGTTTTGGAGTAATTTTCTAGGTAGGATTGGCTCAACATCAGGCACTCAATTAAAAAAAAAAAATATCCAAATTATAATGTGGACTTTTCTAAAGGCCTTTGGCTTGGCATCCAGTGTACAGGTAATAAAACTAATTAGTCAGTCCTGGAGTTACAGAATTTAATTTTCAGAGAATCTACTGGTCCTTTCTTGCTTGATAGAGTTGGTTCATAGCCCTAGAACTTCATTTTTATTCTTACATGTTATATACATCTTTTTCTCTGTAATGGTAAGAAACTTCAGTTCTTCATTTGTCACAAAGTTTTTGAGGTTTTCTTTAGCAATGCTTGTTAAATGCTTGTTGTGACATCTAACAGTCATCATGATACCTGCAATTAACACCTCCCTGCTATGAAGAAGCAGAAAGTGTTCAGTAGCCACACAAAACCCCAAATGAACTGGCAAACAGTGAAGATAGTATGAGAAAAAGTCAAGCCCCAAAAAGTTTTTGTAAGTGAAAGCTTATTAGAAGCAAGAACTGCTTGATGTGCAGGAGGCAACCAGAAGGGAAAAAGCAACTGTGACAAAGCATGCAGCAAAGTGACAGTGAAGTACGTTCTGTCTGAAAGATACCTAGAGAAACCCGGATTTATGTCCTGGGTAGCAATTAAAGCTGTTTTTATTAACCCCTCTTATTTCTTGCAGAACTTTCCTCTAATTCTTCGGGCTTGCGGTACTTTGCTGCTCTCTCAGGATTTCTGAATGTTGTATTTTTGGGAGCCGTGATTGTATTAATTCAGCAATGTGAGTGACCAAGTGAAATGTTTTGCTTTAATTCCTGTGAAATTGGCAGGTATAAATTCTTAAACAAGTTTTGCAAACAAACTGTTTCGATAAGGCCTTTCTGCTATTGTGTTTCCGGTGAAGGTGGGAGGGAGTCACCAGTATTTTGGGGCTGTGGATCAGTGGTTTTCAGTGGTCAGTGGCTTTCAGAGCATTGTTGCATGTTTGGGGTGTATGAAGAGGGCTGGAGTGTTTCTCACTTTCCAGTCCCCCAACCTGAGAGTCCCTCCTATTCCTTTCCAAAACTGAACAAACCACCAAGGTTTCTAGCCAAAGAATCCATCCATCCATCCTTCCGTCCAACAGTCTGAAAAAAAACTTTTAGTAATGAAACAAAACTTACTCCAGGTATAAGGTTCAACTGGACCCCTGCTATGTCCTCCTCCCCTCATCTTCACATCCAGTCTTCACCTTCTGATGCCCTGGTTTGCTTACCTTAAGTCTCAGCCAGTCCTCCCTGGTGTGTACAACAGGAATGCGAGCTGGACTTCAGGGATGGGTGAGACAGGAGGCTGGAAGATGGTACGCTTTGTTGGAAAAGACCTCTCTAAAACAGAAATAAAAATGTGTGCCTCTGAGTTTATAAAAGTGGCCTTTGCATTCCCCACAGAACTTGTGCATAAGCATTGATCATGTGCACACAGAGCTTACCCATCCAGCACAGATGTGTGCTGTTATCCCTGAGCATCTCAACTCAGAGATCAGGGAGAAATGGTTGCAGTTGCCCTGGCAAAGTAAGTTGAACAAGTTTTTAGGCTGCCATCAACAAGCATCTGAATATTAATCAAGGAGTCTGATTTTAGTCTCTTCCTTTAGAGTATCTTGGCCTGGTAGTCCCAATGTTCAGCCTGCTTCTGAACATCAAAATCACTTCGCACATCCAAATCGCTCGAGAACACAGGAGACAATGAGAATTCAGCAGCGCTTCTGGGCATGAGTGTCCTGCAGACTCAGCTATTCTCCCATCCTCTGGATGTGACTCCTGCCCTCTCACAGCAACCCATTATTGTCTGAAATATGCTCAATACAAATTTCAGGACCTGGAAAATCAAAGGCAGAGCCACGCTATTTGAAAGAAAACTGTTGCATACCATGTTGTCAAAAGCATGATGGTAATGGACCCTACACTGTCTTTGTGGCGCCGGTCACCTCATGCATTTGTTTAATGTATATGATTTGGATGTTCAGCTCTCCACCTACCATTTACATGAGAGCTGGAAGGACAAATGAGCAATCTGAGTTTCCGTTTAAAGCTCCTATTATTATCTATTGAAAAACACTGCGTGGTTTCTATACAGTGCACTTGTGAGCTTTACATTAAAACGTTGGAGATTCTTGTCTAGGTGACTTGCTATCAAGTAGCACGTGGAAGCCCAGAGGAAACCTTTCTGAAAGTGACAGTATCTTAAAGGAAGATCTTCGTGAAAAGAGCTTACTGAGTACATTGAAGGAAAGCTTATGTGTGCATACAAATGGTAAGGAAATAAAGTCTCACTTGTAGCATAAATGGTTTGAAGCTCTTGAAAAGATTAATACAAAACCAAACAACTCCACAAAGGAATTGACCTTTGGATTCCGGAATACGCATGTATATATCGATGAAGACGTATAAAGTGATCTATTTTAGAGTTCCATCCTTGAAAATTTTAGTTTAAGTCAAAAATAGAAGTGGAGAAGGGTTACTGAAGGTCTTGGTTATTTCTCCATAGATGCCATTTAATTCTACTGCTCCCAGTGAGGCTGGGGTTTTACCCCATGGCTTTTACCCCAACTATTATATAAAGTATTTAGTACAATTATCTAGAGTTCTGAAATATTTAAAGGCACAGAGTTACCTCCAATCAAAGAATTACTATCCTTATTACCACTGTGACTATCCCTACTGCTACTGCAAAGCAGGGACAATGTGCTTTCTTAAAATGAGCTATACCATCACAATTTCTTCCCTGCCCCTGGTTTAAAGCTTCTTTGCGGTCTTATTCAAAAGCCACAGAAAAAGAAGGAGTCAATAATAATGATATCAGTTGTAAAAAAAATAAAAAGTAACAAAAGTCCTTTTACTCCAAACTCTTCACAGACCCCAGATGTGAACTCTGCCCCATTGGCTGGAAGCTTCATTACGGGAGATGTTATTTCTACTCAGAAACTCGTGACACCTGGGACAATAGTAGAAAATACTGCTCAGGAAAAAAATCTGATCTCCTGGTTATAGAGGATGAGACTGAAATGGTAAGATTGTACGATACCCTGTGGTTTAAATATTCTTTTTACTTATACCTTGTGAATCCAGATATCAAAGTATAGCTTTCCATGTATTTTTAGAAACCATTTCTAACACAGATGCGCTCATAACAGGCATTGTCAGTGGAAGGTGCTCTGATAAATGGCTTCTGCATGTTAAGAAACATTTGTGTTAACCAGAAGACCAATAGCCTACATGCAATGATATGCCTAGAGATTATCTCCAGCAAGAAGCAACTGGTATCTAAAGGATTACAGAATCACAGAATCACATGGGGTTGGAAGGGACCTCTGGAGATCATCTAGTCCAACCCCCCTGCCAAAGCAGGTCCCCAGAGCAGGTTGCACAGGAACTTGTCCTGGTGGGTTTTGAGTGTCTCCAGAGAAGGAGAGTCCATCACCTCTCTGGGCAGCCTCTTCCAGGGCTCTGCCACCCTCACAGGAAAGAAGTTCCTCTTCATGTTTAGGTGAAACTTCTTATATTCAAGTTTGTACCCATTTCCTTTTGTCCTATCCCTGGGCACCACTGAAAAAAAAAAATTCTTGCATGTTTTATTCCAAAACAAACTTCTTCAGAACTAAGCTGTCATAAAGGCTCTTGCTTTTCTTTGGGGGATGAAACTGTTTCACTGTACTTTTTACATTTTTAAATGTCAGTACCAGCTCTGTAGCAATAGAAAAAATAGTTCTGTGAACCAAATCCTAATCTGTATTGTGTCTCTTTTGTGCTCCTGATTTCACTTAAAGGTGGCCAGGTTCAGGCAGTCACTTCTAGAGCTCCTAGGAGGGTGAGCTTACAAAATAATCCCCTCCCTTCCTTGTAGTGGGGAAAAAGAGGAAATAGCTTCAGGTCCTGTAATTCAGATCAGCCTGATCCTCATCTATAATGTGCTAGTGAAATGGGCCAGGGACTAGCAAGGAGCCCAAGGTTAGATCCTTGGTCGCTCCACTTACCGTAATTAGCCACAGTACTGGGTGTAGTTGAGAATCTGAACTAATTTCCATGTGGTTTGTTGGGGTTTTTTTATTTTCAATTTCTTGAGAACATTGTCTGGAATCTTTGGGCATGAAAGGTTTTAAAATACTAATTACCACCATACATTACTGGTGGTGGAGTTGTATGGAGTGTCACTATTATGAGAGTTCAAAGACATATCTCTCTGTAGGATTTCTTAAACAAGCAGAAGGATAAAAACATTGGCTTTGTTTGGACTGGATTAAACTTTGATGAGGAGGAAAGAAGATGGGTATGGCTCAGTGATCCCAAACATCCAGGGCACAGGTAGGTTCATTCCGGAGTCAATCTGTGTTGGCTTCCATGACGTGTTCTCCTCTTGCTGTGCCTGGGCTCTTCAGCCATTAGACCATGAGAAAGCAGCAGTCAGATATGAGGGCCTGTACTCCAGTTCAGCAGCTCAGCCTATTCTGATTTTTCTCAGTACAGAATTCTGATCAAAACACGCAGCTGAAAAGAAATTCCTTGGCAGCTCTCAGGAGAGGAACTGACGTAATTAGGAGGTGGCTATGCTGTGCAAGCTTTTTACTTCCAGTTGCGTAACAAGTTAGGGAAACAGAGAAAGGGTGATGCTCATTAAACAAATAAAACCTGTCTGTATGTCAGAGAATCAAAAAAACGACAGCATAAAAAAAATCCAGTCTTTGTGGTTTCTTTCTTTGTATATACAAACAATTCTTTTTCAATGATCTTCATCTCTGCATGTTGTTTGGCTCTTGCAGTTTTACTGTAAAAGGAAGGAAGAAAGAAGAAAAATGTGCCGTCTATAAGCTGACAGAAATGCATGCTGAGAACTGCCACTCCCTGTACAAGTGGATTTGCAAGAAGAGTGCAGTCCTTCTGGGTATCTAAGATATTGTAAAGTGTAACTGGAAGGGGTTGTTGAGGGGTTTTGGAAGGTTTACACCACTTTACCTTGGGCAGGACATCTGATGTAAAATAATGGGGGAATTGTTGAGCTGACTTACGATGAATCAATGCACTCTGATTCTATTTGTTACTAAAGTCCAGGAAGATTTCAGGCTTGTGTCTCTCTTCTTTTCAGCATGAAGGTATAAAATCCCTATGTCATTGTGCATGCTGATGTATTGCCCCTTACACCTATTAGAATAAGCAACCTGCTAATTTTAAGCATCTCATAGAGTCTAAGAGTTGTGTAAAACACAGGTAAAATGAGGTTTTTTTTTACCAGCCTGGCAACTAGATCATACAGCAGGCAAAAAAGTTGCCGTTGCTACTTATTTCAGGTTACATGGTGATAATCGGTGCTATGCACTTAAACAGGCCTGTAAATCCCACCACTGGAGGTCCAATATGGGAAGACAGCACAGCTCTACGCAAGAGAAACTCAAGATCTCGTATTTTTTTAAAAAAGTTTAATTTCATGTACATCATTCAGTGTTATAGAATTTGGCACTTATTAAAAAAACCCCATAAATACCTCTTTGATTTGGATGTGAGATCTAGTTGCCTGATACAATGTCTTTGTTTACGCATGTTAGAAATGGCAAAATCATATTTATGGGGGTACAGGGCTATGATCCTTCCATTTGTTCGTCCACTTCACAGACACTTTTTACAAGTCAAAAATGGATGTTGCAACCCTTCTCTATCTCGAGGACACCGATCAGGACAAGGCAGCAGGTCTCAGGCACATTTGCTCTTTTCTGTCTGATCTTATCTTGAGATAACTTGTACAGTCTGACAGTAATATGTAGTTCTTCATTGTTATCAGTAACCATAACATACTTAACATTTAATTTTTATAGCTAAGAAAAATAAGGATAATGATTAAAATGATGATTCTAGGATGTAAAGCCAAGTTCCAAACTTTTCTAGTTGAGGAAGATCACTCTGAGAGGCAATTCCACTGCATTTTGGACTGTGGTAGTAATGTAGTTTACTTGGTGATTTGTTTGGTGCACAGCAACCTCTCCTTTGTGGCTTCTAGAATTTCTGTCTATTGTTTGAAAACTGTTGAAAATTGCTTGGTAATTCCTAAAGACATGCGAGCCTAACATTGCATACGATTGCAGTGATTCCTGTGAGCTGAGTGTTGCTTCCGTAGGCATGATGTAATTAAAACCACATCCTTCAGCAGACGTTACTTTACTTGCACATCTATTATCAGATAAATTGTACACAATGAAGGAATTTGCAATAATTTGTGGGCACTTGATGAACACACAATTGCAATGGTGTTATGCATTCCTAACATTATCTGTCTAACTCCTTGATGACAAAAAGTCTTTTTCATAAAATTGGTAGGTACATGGGTGTATGTCATACTTGTAAGTAGTTTTTTTGTGTCTCTGTAACTGAGGAAATTCTGGTTTTCCACCTAGCCCAGAAGCCTCCACTTTTAAATAGCTATTTTACGTCTCTGGCATCATATATAACACCACACAAACATGCAGTCTTCTCTGTCCCAATGTTGCAAATGTTCCTGTAATAGCATACATTCTTCTAAAATAAAACTTACTGTTATAATTATTTCTATACTTAATTGATTAAGCTTTGCTTTCTGTAGCACTTAAACTATTATGTTTTATAAATACACATCATCACGTCTATGTATGTTTATGTTGCATCCACAAACATCACACATTAATGATCATGTTATTAGCGTGAGGCATGTATGTCCTCACTGAGAGAAATGGGGTTTCTCTTGCTTGGAGATGAGAACACCTTACAACTGGTCCCATTTTTCCCCATTATTCATAAGTGAATGTGATGGTCTTGGTTTTAACTTCAGCCGTGGGAATTGACTAAAAAAACCCCAGTATTATATCTTTTCCATTTCATATATATGTATAGAACAATAAAAAGAAAGTAAAATCAACTGAACCAAATCAATGCACACTGATACCCTTAGGGGTGAAATGGACTATTTGTTCTTCTGTACTCTCTTTTTTATCCTTCCTTGCTTTTCCATATGCAAGGTCCATACAACATTGGGCATTCCTACTACATCCTGCACCACATTTACCTTCCTTCTCCAGTTCCACTGCTGCAGTCTGCTCTTAGCAAATGTTAAAGGCTGGACTAATTCCAGTGTGCTATTATCTCATTATTTTTTCTCATTTCTTATAACTTTCCTTCTTGCTGGATCCCTTTTGCTAAGTCTGTCCAAGCAATAGTGGATCTTGCTGCTCAGTCTGAGCAATGGTTGGTTCCTCAAGCTAAATTCTTATTTGTCAAGCATGGGGCTTTTCTTTAGTTTAACTACCCCTTCAATGCAATTATCATCATTTAAGGACCTTATCATTTGCAGTATTATACTAATCTGTTCTGAGTCTGATGCGATAGTGATTGGCGGTGTTGTCTTTGACCATATCCCTGGCCCTCTGTGCTTTTACAATGCCTTCAAAAACTAAAGGTTCTGTCAGTTTTTCAGCTGGTTCTCTATTGTGGAGCTCTTTTTGCAATGAGGCAGATGGTAGTGGATAACTGTACTCCTCCAGACTCTTCTTAGCACAACTGATCATTCCTTGTTATGGGTGGATCCTAATGTTGTCTAAGCCCCACTTAAGATCCTTTTCCTGCTTTATAGCCATGTTTAGTGCCCTGGGGCTAGGCTATACACAACAACTGTTGGAATGCAACCTGGTCATAATTTGGGGCTTGTCTGCCTCTATTGTTTAGAAGACTACGAGCAGAGGCTGACAACTTTTTTCCATGTCAAATATATTTCTACTGTTACATTTGACTTGTGCTAACCTATATAATAGAGGGTGATGTATCCACTTGTAATGATAATTTATTACTTCAAAGTTTGCATCTATATCAGTTATTCCATCAGTCTACACAGAAGCTGTAGCAGATGCTCAAGAGGACTTCTCTTAATCAATCATGGTTAAATTAGTATTAGCAACTAACATAAGAAGCCATTTAATACACAGGTTTTTTGTTTAAAAGATCTGCTTTTGGGGCCAAGACTCTTGGGTATTCTGGGATCTAATGAGCAGTAATCATTATTTCTTGCCTAAAAACTCAGTCTGACTCCAGTTGTGTATTTCTCTTTTCCATTTTGTTTGCCCATCTTCTGTTTATTCAGTAACCCAGGTAGTGATGGGTGGTACAGGGTTCACTTTGAGCACTGGAAGCACCTCAGCATCAGAAGCATGTGGACTTTTAGCCTTATACTTCTCTGTGGAAGGGTCACTATCTTGATCAAACCGCTATCTCCTAAGTTAGCATTATCATGAGAGGTTGCTTTGGTAAGAGGTGCATCCATGCCTTGCTTTGCACATAATGTTGCTCTACAGTTTCAATCCCTTCTAGAGTTTTACCTTCTCGGTCTTTTAACTCAGTAGGCTCCTATCTCAGCTTTTAATTTCTTGCCTTTGCTTTTGAAGTCTGAATTTCCTGATCTAACCTATGTGTCACTGACCACATTGCCCATATGCTCTCTCACTTGGTCTCATTACTGGCAAGTTTTGGCGGTAACACTTTGAAGTTTGCAAACCCTTGGTCAGTATCTGTGTTATGCCAATTGGGCTCTCAGTGCTTGAGCAACCTTGTTCTCCGATTCCAACAATTTTTATAAAATGCAGATGGTGTATAAGCGAGATGCTTACCAGGACCACGGGAACACAGATTAGCTGCATTCTGGGTCTTCTGTGATCACATGAAACTGCCATCCACAGAAAGACTTTCACAGAAAAGCTGCTCACAGTCTCTGTTACACTCAGAGACTTATTACGGTCCAAAAGGAAATGCACACCTCATACACAAAGTCAAGACGTCATTGCTTGGCTAGCTAAAGTTGTAAAAGTCTCATCAGAATATAGCAAACAAATTATTAATCCAGTTACAATAATACCGCACAGTCCAAGTTATCAGAAGAAGTCTCATTAATAATACATTAAAATTGCTGATGCCTACTTCCTGGTAGAGTTTTGTTCATCGTTGTGATGCCCCATAAGTCCTATGTCTATGGTACCTCTCTTCCACAAGAAGAATAGGGGTGTATGGAGTGATCGAGTGGTGTCCACCAACTGGTTTCTCAGCAGGGGTATGTTGTTGATGGAGATAAGTTTTTTCCTCCTCATTCTTGGTTCAAACTGGAGTTCTGTTTTCCTTGGTTGCTAACGTAGTCTGCTAAGTTTCTCTTTTTTTTTCACTGGCTTCCAAGTAAAGTCTGACAGTCTTTATTTGACTGTCTTAGTTAAAGATACACAATATCCTCTGGAGCCTCAGCTTATGGGGTTAATACTTCTTACTAAACTACAGTGTAGGTCAGCTACACTTTTACTGTATGTGGTATTCCCAGAGCTAACTGAAAATAAGTTGTGCAATTCTTCCCTGGCTGCTAGAAGACTACCATCACAGCTAAAACAAGCCAAAATCAGCTCAGTCTAAGACAAGTGTAGACAAAGGGATGGATCAAAGCCTGTTGCTTCCCTTAGCAATGCGAAGACTGTATTTACTGGGTTACAGGGCTGCCTTCTGTTCTTCTTCCATGTTGCCTCATAGCCTTCCTGCAGAAGGGTGACTATGCCTTTCCTCTGAATGTAATCTGAATATTGTATGGGTATCAACAGAAAATGGTTTATTCGAAGACACATGGAGAATTGTAATCTGAATGCTTGGTCTTGCTGTTCTACATCACGCGCTTTAACCTCTTGAGTACCGCTCAAGTTTTTTTTTTTTGTCAAATACGAATTCATTACTATTTGTAAGTGTAGTGTCAACTGACTGGTATACTTGCAAAGTGAAAAAAATAGTTGTATCAGGACATCCAGCCAAGTCTGGAGAGCTCAGCAGCTTCTTTGCTTTCACTGCTGTGCTTATTTTGCTGGGTCCAGCAGGCACACAGATGTACAGTGAAACATGCTGAATAAATGTGCTGTAGCCAGAAGGAAATACTATGCTGCCTGTCGACAGAAAAGGTGCAAAATAAATGAGCTAAGTAATGGAAAAATGAAATATTATCAACTCAGGATATGGTTTGCTTCTATATAGACTTCTGATCACATTATGTGCACAGCATTTCAAACAGAAACGCAACCAGTTTGTTCTGGCTACTAAACCAGAAGAATAAGAAACAGATTTCCCATACACATAGGGTAATTGAAATCCCTCTGATCACTACATTTTCATGCTGAAACCCCAAAGGCAGGCTAAGGAGTCCTGACTCTTTAGGATTTTAGCATTGTGAGCTGCACTTCCATGCGCTTTCTCCCCAGTCATCAATTTCTACGTCTAGAAGCCATGCAGTCAGCCTTCCAGTTCATAGAAAACTGTTAGTTTATTGGCTTGCTAGGTTTGTTCCCCTGCAAAGTTTTACACGGTGTTTTTGTAGGGAGCTAACTTTGCACAGAAGACCAATCAAGGTCTAGCCTTTACTACTGAAACTTCTCCAGGGGCTGAGTTCAGCCTCTCCTCCTGGTCCTATGCCTCCCCAGCCACTGCAGTTCTGCTGACTTTGACTCCCTACAACTGAGAATTGGGCCACTACCTCTACTGGATGTGGTAAGGTCATGTATTCTATTCCTCCTTTTCAAGGCTTTTTTGGTTACTATTCTGGGGTTTAAACTGTTTCCTCCTGTTAGACAAAAATATATTTACTTAAACTTTATACAACATATTATGAAAAATACAAAAGGCATGGGCTTATTAATGAATTTCTATATAGTCCTTATAAAAAATTCTATGAAATATCCACTTTCACTTGAGAATCACTCAAGTGAAGGCTAGGAACAAATCCCTTAGCTTCATGTAAATTGGCCCCAGGATGAATAAAGACTGGTGCTCCACAGAGCTGTAATGGAAGTAATTGGCTTTTGAATCTCGAAATTACATGTTCAAGAAAAATTCTTTCATGGTTGTGTTTCTGCCTCCTAGGGAAAAATGTGAAGATCTCACATACTTGTAGTTGTAAAGAAACAACGCTAGAGAGCACTGGAAGTTTTTGTTGTACTCTCATTTGTTCCCTAAACTGGGCTGAAAAACACATAGTACGTAAAGGCTGGAGAGTCCCAAAAGGAACCTTGATAACTCTGCTCTGTTTTGCCAGTGCAGCCTTTCCTCATGCATTTAGCTGTCCTTGCCATGGGGGCACACAGCTTACTCACTGCTCAGCATGTTTTACTGCGTGTTTTCTGTGTTCAGACATCTAGTCACAGGCTTTTCCTGTGTTCTGGTAGCTGTTCTAGGCTTAATACTACTACGTGTTACATATGCATATATGTGTTATATATGTATACATACTTTTATACTATTTCTAAGGGTTTTTAAAACACTGATAACCCATTTCCTGGTTTGCTGGTGCGTAACTATCCTATCATGGTGAGATCTCGGTCAGATCTCATTTCAGTTCCTTAATGGTGGCAGCATATCCAGAGACACTTGCAGAGGGGAAAATGCGCATCTGTCCTGTCTTTGAATTTATATTATAGGCTGAATCTGTCTTTGTAGCTGATGATGGAAAGAGAGGCGTCTTTCAGGGGGTTTCTTATCTCAGCCACAAAGTTAGAATGTGGTACCTCTCCTCCTGGACTGCCGAGCTGCTGTCACTTAACTGCAGGAGGCATTAACAGTTACTCCAACTGAGGCTTAACTCAGGTCAGTAGGCTTAGGTGAGATGCTCCCGCACAGCCTTGCTCATTGCTGCAGTCTGGAGAAGGTTACCATATACACCACTGGCACAATATGTACATTGGGATTCAACGACGCTGTTACTGCTCATAGATACATTTGTCCCTATTATCTGCAAATATTAGGAATATTAGCTTAAATGTGGCAAAACTAAAATGTTTGTAAAGCTGCTCAATGGATATTAATTCCTATATCTTCTGGGAGAATTGTAAGCTGTCTGTGATCTAGCCACATCTGTCCATTCAATCCACACAACTTACAGATGATCAGACTTTTACAACATCTTTTCTTCCAATTTCATAAGCAGAAAGAAAATTATTTCCAAAAAGCACTGCGACAGTAAATAAGTACATTAATGGTCAAGGAATGTCCAACTCTACATGTGAGTGCAGTTACAGAAGGAGCTCAGGAATATATGGGAAGAAGGAAACTGATGTATCTGGATACAGATCTTACAGTATGTGAGGCAATAAAAAGAACAGTTGCAAATATATGATGCCTCACTCATCAGCCTGGCTCCTGGTAAGGGTACTGTGTGGAAGGACCGGAGTGCTGAGCAGTTAGTTATCCAGCCTCTGACCTGCTGAACGACCTTGGGCAAGTCCTTTGACTTTTGCCCCTTCCAACCGTGTCCTGGGAATAGTGACATGCCCTTCTTTGCCAAGTGCTCTCAGACTCACAGATTAAACTGCTAACCAAAAGGTAACATTGACCATACAGGAGGGTAAGACACAGGAGCTCTACTAGACCTGAAGGAAGGCAGGTTATGTCTGTATGGCAGAAAAGAGCACATCACGGAAGGCCTAAACAAATAGACTTCAACCTCCAAGTCCACGTGGTGGGTGCAGTGCTGCATTGTGCTGCAATCCAGCACACTGTATTACCGTGTATTCGCATCAAACCAGGATGTGTTCAGTCAACCACAGCGCTGTGGTCATGCTGGGGTGATTTGCAACTGTACCAGCACCTCTGCTATGTCTCACCTTGCAGAGACATCCTCCATTGCCCAAAGCACTAGATGCTCTTGCATAGACGTATGGTCTGCAGAGAGATACACCACTTCTTCCCCACCAGTCATTCTCCAAGTCACAGACACAGGGTTCGAGAAGACCAAAACGTACTTTATAACATGGCCAAGAACATGCTACCTATGGAAGTGGTCCCAGCAGGCTCACTGCTTCAATCCTTTGAAGGAAAATTAAGTGTGCAAAAGTGCAAGAAAGGCGAGAAGACAGTATGGCAGTGTGCTGGAAGGGGTGTTTATGAGCTCCTTCCTGACATGTCATCAACAAACTGTTCAGGAGACCAAACACATTCTCCTGCCCACATGTTCACTCCACCACTGCTTAACATTGAAAAATTAATCCAAAGGAATACATGGCACTCAGAATAAGTAATCTGCACAGCAACACCTTTGGGAATTAAGCTGAAGTTCAAAAAGAGTTGACATGCCCCAAAAGCCCTTCATAGGGAAGAAACCCATCTCACAGGCTTCTAACCCTGTTTGCTTCCCACCTACTCCAAGTCCCATCTGCTGACCATGAGGCTGCTGGCGTGGAAATATTCAGCTTGCAATCTGCAGGCACCACTGGTGCACTGAGCTCTTTTTGGTTTGTTTGTTTGTTTTACCCTTTTTCTTGGTAAATTCATGGGTTTGCTCTGTTTAGATAACATCTTTTTTGCTGCAGTGTGGGATAATAATGCACAAACTCTCATTTACGGCAGGAAATGTCTTTGGTTGTAGTCCTAACTCTGACCATGTCTTCTGGGTGCCACTCTTGCACCTCATTGTCCATACAGGCTCTGCTGTGACACAGGGTTTGGAATCAAAACCCAAACTGGAGGTCTGCTGATGGGATTTGCTCAGTTTATCTCAGAAGCTGTGTTGCATCTCAGCCTTTGGGAAGTGGAAAAGTCCACTTTGTTGTCAGAGCAGCAGTTCGAGTTCTTCAAAATGTGCACCACGAGGCAGGTGGAGCCCTGGGCTGAGCAGCCTGTTTTCTGTGGCAGAAGGTGCTGAATTCTGCTTTCCAGCCCACGTTACTGTTTTCAGCCTACTTTTACCTTTGCACGCAACGAAGCACACACTGTCACACCCACAGAAGGGGTGTCATCTGCAGCTGTTGTCACATTTGCTCCATGCGTGACTGGAACTGGTAACTGTGCTCACACCAGAGCATCGCTAAGCGATGTCACTCGGGCACGACGGTTAGAAGTGGAGAGCCTTTGTGCAATCAGGAGCACGTCTCAAGATGGGGAAAAAACGTGAGCTCGCATTCGTCTGCCTACCTCAACAGAGCCACTGAAGCTCCAGACTGCCAAACTCTAAATGAGGTGTGGAGGAATCCTAGACAACAACCCCACCACCTTTCCTTGCAGATGCTGCAGGAAGGTCTGAACCACCAGATATTTCCATGCTCTGGCAAATGGCCTGAAAACTCAAGGCTAAAAAATCACTCCTGCCCTCCCTGACATTTGGCTGACATACATAGCAAGCCCTGCTGTTTTAGTGGCCTCACCAGCATTTAGGTACTGTAAGATAAACGTATTAATCAGGTGGCTGGGAGGAAAGAAGAGGGTTGAGGCAAGGCTCTACCTGGTGAATCCAGAAGACACAAGCTGATGGTGGATCCTGGGAGAAGTTAAGCCACGTGGATGCTCAGCCCAAAGCTATATGGATGCTCAACCCGGATTACAGCTCGTGAAGAAGCATTTTGGTATTTGGGTGACTTTTTTCCCCAGGAGTAGCAAACCAGAAAGACTATGATGTCTGAATGTGAAAAGAAGACACTGGGGGAATGACTGGGCTGAACCAGGCTCTGCTTCTGAAGCATTTATTCTGCAAAATACACCAGTAGACAGCAGCACAAGCAAACCCTAACAGGCATGTTCAGGTTCTGGAGACACTCATGTGACAAAAGTGCAGCTGTGGCAGTGTCTAAACAAACCAGAATAACTCCACTTAGGGGAATTTGGAAGAAATACCAACAATTTATTTTAAGGCACGTGGCACATAGTGAAAGAGGCATGCTTTATAAAATGTAACGTTAGCCTGTCAGCAGTGTTCTGTTAGATAACACATGAGAAGAGGGTTACGGAGAAGCCAGAGGCACTCACTTCTCAAAGGGGCACCGTAAAAGGACAAGAAGCCATGGGTGCGAGTTGCAGCCCAGAGATTGTGACCAGGCAGAAGGAAAAAATGTCTCCCTTCATGAGAGTGGTGCAGCACTGTAGCAGGTGGCCAGGGAGGCCATGGCATCTCTGTCCATGGAGATTTCTAGAACCTGTCTGGACAAAGCCCTCAGCAACCTGATTTAGCTGTGGAATCAGCCCTGCTTTGAGCAGGGAATGGACTAGAGGCCTCCAGAGGTCCTTTCCTCCCCAGGTGACACCATGATCCTGTGATGTGCAAGCTGGCAATGCTGCTTAGACCAGGAGACCTGACTCCTTGGTCTGAGTGGAGCTGCCATACCCAGACACATGGACAGGAAAGAGGGGGCTTTCCATTGTCTTCATGAGCTGTGGGTCATTTTGCTATCAAAGATCTCTTGGTTCTATGACACCATTTTCCTACAACAGCCTGGATTTTTTCTTCTGAAAGTGCTATTTGTGCTGGGAGATCAGCGGGTCAGACTCGGTGACCCACATCTGGATATTTGTAAATAAAGCTATAATTTTAAATGAAAGCAAAAAAAAAAAAAAAAAGACTTACAGAGCTAAAACCATTAGCATTGAAGAAAATACTTATTAAATGCAAATTCTGTAACAGTGCAATATCCATTTTAAAAGTAAGAAAAAGTGATAGTTTTCCAGTAAGATAGAAGGAATTAAAGAAAAGTGGCTTGCAAAGGCTCCTTCTCACCTATTCCTTCTAGAAATTAAAATTCACATTCCTTTTCATTATCAGTCCTAACTGTGAGCACAGTCCATAGACTTCAAATCCAAAATGAGAACCACTTAGGACTATTTTGTAAGTTTGCTGTGGAAAATAACTGTGTGCATTCGTCATTTTCTCCAGGCGAGCGAGAATCTGCTGGGTCACAAAGGATGTAATTGCCTTGTTTGCACTGCACACTTACTGAGATTGCTCTTGTGGCTGAAATTAGGTTTTTCAGAGGAGAGGAGAGGAGAGGAGAGGAGAGGAGAGGAGAGGAGAGATGTTCCTTTAAAACAGAAACACTGGGTTTTTTTCCACTGCCCATACTTACACTGACTATACATGATTACATCTTGATGGTTTTGAATCATTTAGGAGGGAGTGATGTGAGAAAAGACTTCTTAGGTAGTATATGCAGTGATGGAAAAAGAGACTGAGAGTTCAAGCAACCCATTTGGCCTTCTAGCTCTCCTTTATGGACTAACGTTTAAAGAAAAACCCAAATAAAGAAAGTGGATTTGGGGTTGGGGTTAGTTTTGGTTTGGTTTTTTGGGGTTTTTTTTTGGTTGTTTTTTTTTGTTTGTTTTGGTTTGGTTTTTTTTTTTTTTTCCATTTCAGAGCCTAAATATCCTGCTGTAAAGTGTGGTGAGAAGTACAGGAGGAAGCAATGGAAACTGATTCAATCAGAGGACAAAAGTTTTGCTTCGCCTTAGGACAAGTCATACGCCCAGTATGTATGTTTCCATGAAACAAACCTTATCGGTATCCAGTTCACGGTATCCACATCTGCATACTGATCACTTTGTGGCTGATGATAGAGCAACAATGATTTAGATATGTTCCATATAAAGTGTACCTGAGTGGCACTTCTGAGTAATCTGTTCCATGACTATCAAAGGTTCATTTTTTTCCCTAAACCTTTTTGTTTCTGCACGTAACGCTGTTACCAATGCTGAAAGTAGGAAGGCAAAAGATCAGAAATGTAAGATCACAAAAACAAACATTTTTTCATTTTAATCTAGACTCCCATTGAACAGAAAAGGTGAGTAGGCTGTATCACAGTATTTTCAGTTGACGCATGTAGGTTTGTAGAGCTTATCAATGGCAAACTCTAAAGGGATTTTCTATGTGGGAATAAAGCACAAAACTAGCCGTGTAGCTTTTAGCAGGAAATGTGAGGACTGTGCACGCACAGGACTTTGTGTCTGTGTGTTCTGAAATGTATTTGTAGGTTTTAGAAGAGCTTTAAGTTTCAATTCAAATCTGTGTTGGTTTTGTTTTTTTTTTTTAGTTGTTTTTTTTTTCCCCCAAAATAGGAGACAAAAGCACTGTCTTCAAAATATCTTGCAATAAACACATGGGTCATGAACAAGGAGTTAAAGGCAACTCGAGGTTTATGACTGTGGGGTTGCTTGGGTCAAGCAACTTAGGAACAACAGCTCTGGTCCTTGTAACTACTGTTACAGTAAGGTATTGAAACATTCTTTTGAAAGGAATTGATCATATTACTTTTAATTTTATTTTGAGTTAAATTTAATGCATCATTAATGTAATCTAAATGCAGTTCTTAAACCATTATAATAGTTGTTGGATGGGGCAGGTTAAAATTTGAGTTACTTTTTTATAGCTCTAGCTGTGCTTGCAGTTATATTAGCCCCAAAACATCTCATACTGATATATATCTCGTTTATCTTCCTTTTAGGTGAATAGGTGATCATGCAAATGAGCATAATACATTCACAACACAGATCGTACTGCTTTAGCGATTCTCATGAGAACCAGCAAAGCTTTTAGCAGGACTTATACTGTACCCGTGTAAGTCCATTTTTTGGCTATTCCTTAGAAATTTTGCTCTGCTTTGGCCAAAAATATATTTTTTTTTGGCATTAAGAAAAAGATTGTTTTTAAATCTTCATTTTCTCCTGTATTCTGAAGGGCATGAGATCACACAAGAAGAGACAGAATGATGGCTGAAAATAGGCTTTGAAGCTGTATTGAAAGAAGTAACTTCCTTCCTTTTATCTGTTTCTCAGCCTTCCTCAGAGCCATAGCACGGCGTATGTATACTTCTGGAGGCAGGCAAAGCTAATACAGGATGCAACCCACTGTGTTAAACCAGCTCTTTCCATAACTCAGGGGGACTTGCTCATCAATGGCAGGTGATATCACATACGTGGACGTGGCAATGCTACCAAGGGAAAGACCACAGGTTCCTTCTCGGACATCAGTTCCAGGTAAAGCATCTAATCAGCTCTTGGGTGTACACTATTTTCTCTCATGTGCTCTCTCTCTCTCTTTCATTTTTAAAATTGTCACTGGATAATACTAGGACAATGCTATAAAATGCTGCATGCAGAAGCCATGGGAAGAGTGAAAAGTTGCAGATGGTGGAAGAGAGATGCTCATGAGGTGCAGCTCAGCAAAACTACTGCTAAGTCAGTATCACTACAGAGTAGTGCCTCAGTTCTGGACCCTTGTTTTAAGTAGCAGAATGAGAAACAAAAACTGCTTATTTTTTAATAATGAACATTTTTTTTTTTACATGAAGAACATGATCAAAATCTTGTTAGGATATATTCCACCAAATTATTACCTACTCCAAAAATCACATCAATGCATTTTATGATGTCTTCGTGGAAAAGGAGTAGTAAATTAACTAGTAAATCAGAAAACTAGTGGCATTCGAAAGTACAGTCACTGTCACTGAAGGAAGTACTGAATGACTCCTAAAACCTTCCTGCTCTTCCTTTTTAATTTTCCAGTAGTGATTTTCCCAGAATCACATTATCAATCTGTGACCACTTCCTGCATTTGTAGCAAAAGACAAAGGATTAAGTCAATATTCAGGGTAAGGAGGTGATTTAAACCATTTTTTTTTTAAAGAAATAAAATTTTCACTGCTTGGAAAAAATATAATTCATTCATTAAAGCATTTTGTGAAAATTCAGGATCACAGCGAATATGAATGACAACTCCTCACTATGAGCAAATAGGAAATGTCTGCGGTCAGACTAAGATGATATTTTCATGCTTTCAAGGTTTAGTAATCAATGCATTCAATTATTTAAGGAAACAGCATTATGTGATAAGCATTTTTAGAAGATGTTCTACTTACAGTGTAGATTAATAGTGATGATAGTGTTCTGACTGTTAGTTAAATAATGGGGAAAAATATCTTTTTTATATTTCTACAAGACTTGTATCTAAAAAACTAAAAATGAGTTCTCTTCATTTTCTAACAGAAAATACTACCTTAGACTGTATGTTCATGCATTCCTGGCTGTTGTTTGTAATACTGTAACCTGTACAACACAAAGCACAGAGGGTTTGCCTCGAATTTTACCCAGTTTCTAAAGCAGTATAATTTATTTGCAAAGGGAGACAGACCTCAAATCTTGATTTGAAGACATCCAAAAATGTCCCTTGATCATGTTCGCTAGAGGAAAAGCTTGAATTTAAGTAGACCAGGCTTTAATTTCCAATGAAAGTTCTCATTGGCATCTAGATGGTTCTTGTTAAACCTTTGTCAAATAGATTTTAGCATTCAATATTTTCTCACATGAAGTTACTCTCCATAATAATCAAGTAATTTCTCAGTCCTTTTGCCTTTAAATTTTTCACACTTAAGAACTCTAAAAGAGTTCTTTTAGAAGACTTTCCAAAGAACTCTAATTACTTTTATGGATGGTTTTCCTGTTTATTCTCCAGTGTTTCCATCATCTTTAAAAAATACTGGCGCCAGAGACGCGCCCAATATTACTGCAAGTCTCACACAGAGACAAAAATCTCTTAAATCTTCCTTTCATTGTTTATAACTCCCAGTATCACCTTCTCCATCCCTTATATCTGGTTTTACTCAAACACATTTTGTTTCACTAGGCTTGAACTTACAGAGCTGTCATTATGGCTGTCTTCATTTATTGCTTTGTTAATCTTTCTGTTATTTTCAGATTTTATTAGCAATTACTTTCCCCCTTACTTTGACACAATCAGAAAAAGCACCAAATAGTATTAAGCAATATTGGACCTCATATCGGCATAGAACATGCTAGAAATATCTCCCTGAGGACAATTATTTTTCTGTCTTCATGGGTTTTGTTGCTATTAAAATAGACAAGATCTTGAGCTGTGTTATCATGCTTTACAAATTTAAATGAACAATTTCAGTTGCTTGTTCCTTCTTTGAAGTTTTAATGTTCTGACCAAAATTCCCACATACCCATCCCTCCCGTTGGTGAGTGGTCTTGTATTACAAAAAAATTTTCAAAAAGTAAAGAGTGACTTTTACCATAGGAAGAATGGGAGAAAAATGTGATTTTTCCACAGAATTAGTTCCGTAATTTTAAAAAACTTGGTAGGAAATTCAGGGAAAAATCCTGAAATGTGATGGGCATGGTGAGCAATGTTCACAAAACAGACTTAAGCTCAGTCTAAGTATAGCAAGGATTAGTGTTAAGTTTCTCCACTGCACACTGGACCCTTGCTGAGATGCCCCGCTTTTCTTTACAGCTAATGGAGGAGAGTTTGGGATCCTAGCATGCTGAGCTGGGAACTCACCCAAAACTCGCCCAAAGTAGTGAATAGGATAGAACAATGACACGAGGTGCTGCTCAGTTGGCCGCTTCTGGGAGTTAGGTCCTTCCCTGCAAGATAGAAGGAGCCCTCTCCTACATGGACTGGGCCCAAGGCTGCTTTGGACAGGACAGCTTCTGCCTATCAGACACACTTACAGCATGTCCTGCTCCTGCAGGAAGAGGTTTCAATGCTTCCTCCCGTTTGGAGCAGGAATTCTAAGTGAGGGTCTCATCTCCAAGGTGATGGGACGCTCCATGGCAAGCATCACAAGCTCTCCCTTTGGCACTATCCGACTGTGTGACACAGGCAAATGTCAGCTGGAGGATGGCTGGGACCCACATCCCTCCCTGTGCCGGATTCTACGCTGGTCTCGCTCTTGGCCAGGGACGTCTGATAAAGAAGCAGTTTTCAAGACGGGCGGGAGGGAAAGCACTGCATGGTTCAAACCCACCACGGAGGAGGGAGAGCTGGGTTTAACCACCACTGCAAATTTGGCAGATGAATGCTCTGATTCCCGCATTTTAGGCAAGATTTCAAACCACTAGGCTATGGGAAAGTGGGACGTGTCCACCTCCTCCTGGCTTGCGTTTTGTGCAAGCTTCAGATTATTAGATGCAATTTACTGGAGTAGGTACTTAAAACATGAGGCAGGGGGGTGTCATAGCTAATTCGCTCTGTTAAAGTATAGCTGCTGTCCAGACCTGGTGCACATGGAAGATAAACATGCAGGGAGCTGAACTTCTGCCAAGGTTCTCTAGTAATTGAGTAGGTGTTTTAAATATGTAAAAATTGGATTTGAGAATGAAAGTCCCTTTACAGATTCAGTGCCCACCTTTTTTTTTTTTTTTTTAGGTTTTTCCATATCCATGAGAAAGGGATTTGATTTAGTCAAATTAGGCAGAGTTTCTTGGAGTTCTCCCAAATACCGTTCCTATCTCAAAGTCTACTCAATGTATTTTATTAGGATAAAGAAAAAGTTATAAAAAACACGGGTGGCAGAGCTGCAAATAATGTGTAAGTTTGCAGTCTAATGGTAAGGAAAGCTCACCCATTGAAAATCATTGGGATAAACTTGATAGACTGGACAAACTGTGCTAAATAGTGTTTAACACAACGTAGCAATCAAAAAAAATGTCTGCAGCTGTAAGTTTGGGAGGCTGCATGCAGAAAAGTGATTGAAATGGATTTGCTGTGATCCTGTTCCAACGGGAAAGTCAATGCCAGGTTGTTACATACTCAGCTGGACTCCAGCTGTCGTCCAGGTGCTCTGGATTACAAGGATGAGGTGATTCTTGGATGCTCTAGCCGAGCGTGTTGGGGAGGAGTAAGTAGGTGGTACTCTCTGTACACATGCTTTGGTGGGCTTGCAGGTGCTATTATGGTGCGTGCACTTCAAAACAGATGTTAAAAAGTAGAAAAGCATTCCAAAAATACAAGCAAGGATAAATATAGCCTAGAAATCCATTTTCTAATGAAAGACAGTCTTCCCTTCCTACTTTACTCAATAATAATTTGAGGGTTACCTGATTATGGTTCATAAATGATTACATACAAGCCCTTTCCTCTAGCAGAAAATCAAACCCAGAAGAGTTCAACTCCATCGTCAAACCAGGTAGTTGTAGGCTGCTATTAGTTCTCCCCTTAGCTTCTTGTTCCCCTCCTTTGGGCCCTGCAGACCTTCCCAGTCGCCCCTGGACGGAGTGGCCCACATCTGGAGACAATGGTCCAGGTGTGGCTGCAGCAGCAGCAAGTGGAGCAGCACAGGAACTTCTGCTGCTCTTGCAGGCCAGGGCTCTCCTAACGCAGCCCCGCCGGTGGCTTACACCAGGTGTGATGACGAGGGTCTGCCGTGGGCTCACACTCAAGACGGTGTCCAGTTGACATCAAGAGCCCAATGGCTGTAAAGCTTGGCTCTTTGGAGCGAGTGACCTACCAGAAGCACTCTCTATCTGCACATTCATCAAGTAGAATCTTCCAGTAAATACAGATGTCTTTCTGCGCTTGAAATTTGCATATAGAAATGAAGTGAAATTTCAGTTTTAGTAAGTGAGAGAGATCTCCACCTAGCACCAGGGCTTCTTGTGGCTAAACTAGGTAAGGGTGTGTAAGCATCTAGCAAAATAAAGGTTACGTGATATTTTAAAACCACTTGCTGACTTCTGAGGACTTCACATTTAAATGATCATGTGCCAGTACACACTGTAATAGAAGTAATCCTTTTTTTAAATATTCAATCTGTGCAATAATTTTTTTTTCATGCAGTCTGAGACATATTCTTTAAAGGAATTGGTCTTTATCTGAGATACAAAATATTTAGTAATAGTATCAGATTTTCTAAGGTATGTATTTTAGAAAAAGTGTCTCCACTTATAAGGTTAGTGCATTTAGAAGTTTAAAAGTTCTGACTGTTCTTCTTTGAAAAATATTTGCATTATAAGAAGAAAAAAATTTATGAGCGTTTCTTTTTGAGAACTGTTACTTATCTATACAGTTAAATATAATTTATAGATTTTTCTGTAGTTCATTGAGCTAATAAATTGTAACAGAGCAAACAGCAAAGTATGTTAGGTCAGGTCCTCTAAAGCACAGAACATCTTACCTGTACGACTAAACCTTATTTGCCAGTCAGGTCCTCAGTGTTTTTCTTATTGTAAAAGCTCTCCACACTTCAGCAATTCTCATATCAAATGCTACCAGATCATAGCCTGATGAGACTCTCTTCTTTTGCCAATTTTTCCTTGATTGGTGAAGTTTTATACAGCACAAATTTCTTACTTCTTTTTAAAAGCCCCAGTGATCACAAACTAAGGCTGTAGCACAGAAGCTCATTCTTGGCTGACAAAATCTCACCACTTACAGAGAGAAGATTAGCCTACCAAAGGTCCGATTCTCTTCCATAATACTAGCCAGCAGCTCTACAGAATACCCAGCTAAAACAAAATTGAGAATATGTTCAGAAAGAATCCACGTGCATCTAACTCACACTCTGCTATTTTAATGGCTTTTCAGTTTTGTTTGGGCAACGTGCATCTGGAAAGGGGTATCCTCAACCATCAGGTCCGTTCTTCTGCTATTACAGTCAACACATAATACCCTGGCATAAACATTCACAAGTCAGGAATGCCCCCAAGAATCACCTTGCTGCAGAAGCATTTCTCTGAGTGTCAGCGTCCCCTTTGGGGTCTCCCTGCTCCATAAAGCGCTCATGGCTCCTGATGCCCCTTAAGCCCCTAATGATACCTCCTGAGGTGGCTTAGCACCAAATGGGACGTTTGCTACGGGTAGTGCCCGGGTCTTACCCATCCTTCTGTCTGTCTGTCTGCCTCCTGGTCCAGCCACACGGGACCCAAGTACTTCAAGCAAAGATTATGGAGGAGGCTTTTAGTTACTTCCTGACAGCAGCAGGAAATGATAAGTCATCATCTTGCTTGTTGTTTCTTAAAGAAGAAAAAAAAAAAAGCTGAACTAGCAGCTCTGGGAACACATGCCCCTTTCTATATAGACTCGCTCTTCTATGTAATTCTTTATTGTTTCTCTGCTTAATGGCTTGCACAACCACGAATGTCAGCATTTCCCTACTCATTACAGGAAACGTGATCACATACGCTGAGCTGCGCGTGAAGCCCAAAGCCGAAGGGAGCAGCAGATCAGAGACTTCCGCTTCTGGTAGGGTGCCGTCTTGTTTGGTTCTTGGTTACTAATTATAGATTCAGTCTTTCCTATTGCCCAACAGTAAAACCCGCCACCAACAGTCTTGATGCACAATCTCTCAATAAAGACCTGATTTATCATTTCACCCGTTGTTTTTTTTTTTAAGTTGTGTTCTCGTATTATGTATTTTCCTTGTAAAAATAATGTTGAAAGAGATTTTTAAAATTATTTTTAAAAATGCCTTTTGTGCCCTACATTGAAGATTTAGCAAAGGAAAGTAAAACTCCACATTTTTTTTAGGAACCCTTCTGTGAGTGTCTCTGCAGGAGCAGTCACAGGGACACATTTGGCTTTGGGAGTAGTGTAATACCCAGCTCTCCAAGGTGCAGTGGGTGCACTGGTGACTGCACCTTCTCTGCACTGAAGAACACATGCCAGACAAAGACAGGCCCGTACAACTCCCTGAGCTGAAAGGGATCATTACAAAATTTGTCTCAGGTGGCCGGAGAACAGGACGGTTGCTCATCTCACGCAGGCGAGGTCAGGAAAACAGCAATTATGAAAGTGCGACTCTGTGGTTTGTGGAAATGGCACCTTGACCCCGAATTTCCTCGGGTCCTGCCTCTTCCTGAGTTCCTGAGTGTTTCACTCTCACCAGCTGATGACTGCCAGGTGGCTGGAGAGATGCTTGGGCAGATGGACTTCACTGTGCTGTGGTGTCAGTATGGGATTTTTTGCCTTTTCCGTGCATTCAGCTTTCAGTCGTGTGATGGACACGTTAACACAGGAGAGTGTGACCGGAGAGAAGGAACATACCACAGACTGAAACTTCCCCTGAATTGCTCTGCAGGGTGTTTCAGGTGGTAGGTGGGAGGAGGCAACGCTTGAAAAAAATTACCTCAAAAGAGAAAGAGACAATTCTTAATGGAAGGATTGATTGAAAATCACTTGCGCTATCTGACAAAAATGATCTTTCGATTTCACTTTCATGTATGCAAAATGGATGCAAATTTTTAATAAGTGAGATGTCCCCGCATACTTCAAGCAGCAGACTGATTTTAGGCAGACGATTTCTCTGTTGTTGCCATGTAAGAAACCGGCATACAAAAAGGCAGTGTTAATTAATGCTCTCCATCCTGCCTCTCTCTAGGCTGCCGAGATGGGCGCTCAGCCTGGTTCTACGTGTCGCTGGTCCTGGGAGTCCTGGTGCTCGTCCTGCTAGGTGTCCTAGCCGCACTAGCCAAGCAATGTGAGTAGCTCCTACCACCCTCTTCATCTCTTCGTTGCAGACATGGTTAAACCTCACAAGCAGAGTGATGCCAAAAGAAAAACTCCCTTAATGTCACATTAAAGGTGTCAAGTTATAGACAAATACAGAAAAAAAAGGTACCGTTCCAAAAGGAACATTTGCCACCCGTCATTTAACATATATAGCGCAGATGAAGGGGAGTTGCTGCAGTCTACCTTGTCATCAGTGATGCTGAAAGGCTGCAGAAGCAGATTTGAAATCATTATGACAATCGTTTGGCCTTCCTGACTTAGAAGTTAAAAGTTACATCCATGATGCTCCTTTGAGACCATTTGACTTAATTCCTTTGTAGGTTTGAAAAAATAAAATAAAAAACAGACTTCAGATCATTTAGTTTAATTTCCCTAGTACTAGTAATATCATAATCCACAGCATGCTCCAGTTATACAAGAAGTCTTTCAGAGAAGACACTCATTTTTTAAGAGGAAACAGTCTTGAAAAACTGCAGAAAAAACGTGTACCTCCCAGTCCTCCCTAAAATCTCACCAAAATATTGTGCATTCTTTATATATCCAACTATCAAAAATGACAAACATATTTTCTTTTCCTGTACTGTCCATATTATTCAGCAGCTACACCCTTTGCTAGGCAGTTATTCCCAATGAGTATGCTCATAACTGAGTGTGTATACCCCCACAATACACACACACACACACACAGTATGCACACGCATATCCTCACATTCACAGTGTAACACTGGACACAAAGACCTTGTTGTTAACCTTAATCTCTTTTTTGTTGTTGTTTTTTTTTGTTTGGTTGGTTTTTTTGTTTGTTTGTTTTGGTTTGTTTTGGTTTGGTTTTGTGGGTTTTTTTGGGTTTTTTTTGTTTTGTTTTGTTTTGTTTTGTTTTTTTCTCTGTGTGTGTGCATGTTCAAGTTTTGAAGGGCAGAGAAGGAAAATCAGAAAGTTTGTCTCAGTATGGTCTAAATAACAGTGGCAATAACATTTCTTCAGAGAAGACGGTCTCAGTGGTGCTCCTGAAATGGCTCATGGAGGAACTGTGTGAAGATGTACAGGGTAAGGACAGTTAATTCTTCCAAGGAATAGAGGATGCCTTGCGTGCATACTTCTGTTGTCTCTGTTCCCTTTTCTATGACATCCATCCTGCAGTTTATGGGAACTCAATGATACTACTCAGGGGCCACAGTGTTCCTGCATAGAAGCGATGACAGGATCTAAACTAACATTTTAATGTCAATAGTTGTGCTCCTCTTTTGTTATAGATAGCTTCTGGTACTTTCTTTCTGCCAGGAGCTGCTGGCAGAAATGCCATATCTCATAGATCTTCCCCTCGCCTTGGAGAACACTTTCCAGACAATAATTGTTTGGTAAGAGTGGGAGGAAATTTAGCTTTCCTATCCTTTTGCAAGGATAAGGCAGGGGAAGACCCTTCTAGTCATTTTATTGTGGATCTATTATTTGTTGGCAAATACTAATGTTTTTCTAAGGACTGATTGTAATGATGTTACTTTGAAACATTAGAGGAAGCCAAGACAGAAAGAAACTGTGGGGGACATTGCTCGCAGATGCTCTGCGTGAAATGGGAAGTAGACCTTGGAATAGCAGTGTTCCCCTGATTTAATACAGTTCCTTCTCCAACTCCATGGATATAGTTTGGGCTTCACCTAAATACCTGCTCTTTCTGGTCACATCACATGTCAAATCCACACAGTCCACATCACATCACATTCCACGGCATAGTGTCTCCTCATAAGGGCTGCATGATGGAAGATGAAAAGTGTTTTCGCAGCCCTCTAGGTCCTCCCGGCGCTCTCCACTGGGCAGGTGTAGAGGAGAGGAATAACCCCCTGCACCAGGACAGGTTGGGGGCTGGAGAGCACCTCTGAGGAGAAAGACCTGGGAGTACTGGTGGACAACAGGATGACCATGAGCCAGCAATGTGCCCTTGTGGCCAAGAAGGCCAATGGCATCCTGGGGTGCATCAAGAAGAGTGTGACCAACAGGTGAAGGGAGGTCATCCTGCCCCACTACTCTGCCCTGGTGAGGCCCCATCTGGAGCACTGGGTCCAGTTCTGGGCTCCCCAGTTCAAGAAGGACAGGCAACTGCTGGAGAGGGGACAGCAGAGGGCTACAAAGATGATGAGGGGCCTGGAGCATCTCCCTTACAAGGAAAGGCTGAGGGACTTGGGTCTTTTTAGTCTGGAGAAGAGAAGGCCACGGGGGGATCTGATCAATGCTTATAAATACTTAAAGGGAGGGTGTCAAGAGGATGGGGCTGGTCTATTTTCAGTGGTGGCCAGTGACAGGACAAGAGGAAATGGGCACAAACTTGAACGTAAGAAGTTCCACCTAAACCGGAGGAGAAACTTCTTTCCTGTGAGAGTGGCAGAGCCCTGGAAGAGGCTGCCCAGAAAGGTAGTGGGGTCTCCTCTGGAGACATTCCAAACCCACCTGGACACATTCCTGTGCCACCTGCTCTGGGTGGACCTGCTTTGGCAGGGAGTTGGTCTAGATGATCTCCGGAGGTCCCATATCATTCTGTGATTCTGTGCATGGGGAGGTGGAGAGCCCTGTGATGTGCAGAAATGCATAGCACCATGGCAAGGGAGCAGGAAGCCGAGGAGAGGAGTGGCACTGGGGCCTTCAAACCTCTCTCCACATACAGCAAGCACATGCTTAGAAGTGGGGACTGGCCACTTTTGGACCAGCCAGGCAGACACAAGAACATAAAACGCTACATGGCGAGTGGAACAAGTCATGGTGTGAGCTAACATTTCCGTCTCTCCACCTACAGGAACAACGTGTGAGCTGTGTCCTCCCGGGTGGCAACTACACAGGGGGAGATGTTACTACTTCGCTGAGGACGCTGTAAGCTGGGATGACAGCCAGAGAAACTGTCTGGCCAGGAAATCCCAGCTTCTTGAAATTGAAGATGAAATAGAGATGGTGAGTGTTGGAGCAGCCTTAAAACTGTGCTATGGGCACCTGCCTTAGCCAAATATTTCACTGAGTGAACATGGCCCAGATGTCAGGTGTACATGCGGGCAAGCAAGAGAGCCATCAGGAGCAGAGCATCTGACTCGCCAGGGACAGGAGCTTGTTTTGAGAGTAGAGCTGAAGGGATGCAAGCGTGGAAGCCAGAGTAGTTTTGACTGGGAGAGGGAAATGCTGGGGACTTCCCACCTGTTTCCACTACTTGGCTCTGGGAAGAGAGGTCTGATTCAACCACAAAATGGAAATTCAAAGAGCCAACCCCCCCTCACATTTTCTTTCATGAAAATGAATAGCAAGGTAATCACCGAATGGCTTATCATCCCCTGAGGAACAGGCCTTTTACCTCAAAGACCAGGCTTTGCAATCTGGCACGCTAGGGTGAGGAGCATCAGTGAAATATTTTTATTTTGACAGCTGACAGGAAGGTAGCCAGCCTGAGCTCCAACCTGAACCCCAACTCTGTGCTGGTCACATGCATGGGCCATTGCAATGGGCTGCTTTGCCGTGGCTGGATCCCTGCCCTTGCTCTCCATGTGAGGGACTGCATGAAAAACTCCGCGTGAGACAAGCCAAAAGCTCTGCTGGCGGCTAACGTGCTTCTACTTCCTCTGCAGGAATTTATAGACAATAAAGAGAAAGATACCAAATATATCTGGATTGGTTCGAAGGCTCAAGACATTAAGAAAGAATGGAGTTCAGCTGAAGATCCCGGAGTAAAAGCAAACAGGTGATGATTTGCGGGGAGACGGTGTCTTTGGCAATAGCAATGGCACTCTGCATGGAAATGCAGCTCTGAATCCAAGAGTTTCCCAAAGCAGAGATTTCGTCCTGTGGCCTCAGGCACCTATTCAGGGTCCATTTCACAGCCGGTTCCAGGTTAACTGCTTCCTGCTGGGCACCTTTTGGGAGCAGGTTTGTCTTCTGTCTGCAAGACCAACCACAGCCACAGTTCATGTACGTATTAATGCAGAGGGGCATTAATACACGCTGTTCCCCACTGAAATCACTGCCAACAAACAGCGTCACTTCACAGTGCTGATCGCCTCTGTTGAGTGTGATGCCCGTCACGTAGCGGGGGTGCTAGGATCTGTGCAGCTGAAGGGTCCTTCCTCTCCCTCTTGCCATTACGGTTCAGCGTGGTGGCTGCATGGGGAGGTTTTCTCATCCTTCTTACCCTGGTGTTCCTGAGCACCCGTCCCTCAGCAGCCTGTGGTGTCCACTGTGTGCCCATCCCATCTATGCACGACTGTTGAGGAGCCGTGCTTCAATGGGTTACCGGCTGGGCATCACCCAAACCCCTCACTCAGGATATTATCAATATTTTTATCCAGCACTGAATTTAAAGCTGACAACTCATTGCGTTCCTTTTGTTCTCTCCACCAGGATAGCCGAAAAAAGAACGGAGACCGACAAGAGCTGTGCTGTTTACAGAAGAAAACACATGATCCAGGCAGATAACTGCCAGACTTTAAAGAAGTGGATCTGTAAGAAGAATGCAACTTTGTTGGTGCTCTGAGCCAAATTGTCAGACAACAGTCAGAGCCTTCTGTCAGAAGACCCACTCTACTGACAAAACAGCATGTGATGTAAATAATTTTATGAACCTTGCACACAAATTTGCATTTCACTGTTCCGTGCTCCCTAGGACTTTGAGGCAGACAGGGAGCTCAGTCAGAACTCGCCAGGTGCCAATGTGAAGGTCACGCTGCAGGACTACGAGTCAGCATGTATGGATTTGGGGGATGCTAAGCCTTCCCACAGATGGATGTTGGCAGCGGTTGCCTCTAGGAAAGGGCAGGGGAGAAGAGGTACACACCTGAGGATGAGCAGTGTGCACATGAACTGCGTGGTGTGCAGGGAAGATGCCATCTGTGGGGGCTGAAGAGTGTGTTGGAACCCACTGCTGCTGTACATATCCCTCAGGCAGCTGCTGCTGAGCTGAGGTGCTTTTTATTTGGGTTTCAAGATCATAATGTTTTCTGAAATTTATTGTTAGGGGGGTTTTTTTGGCTTTTTTTTTTTTTTTNCATAGGCACACAAAAAAAAAAAAAAAAAAAGAAGAAAAAAAAACAACCCAACCCAACAATCTCGGGCACTAGAGAATGCCCTGAAGAGCCACTTCTACATGTTTCTTAAATACCTCCAGGGATGGTGACTCCACCACCTCCCTGGGCAGGCTGTTCCAGTGCCTGGCCACCCTCTCAGAAAAGTAATTCTTCCTGATATCTAATCTAAACCTCCCCTGCCCCAACTTCAGACCATTTCCTCTGCTCCTGTCATTATTCCCTTGGGAGAAGAGGCCAACACCCACCTCTCTACACCCTCCTTTCAGGGAGTTGTAGAGGGCAATGAGGTCTCCCCTCAGCCTCCTCTTCTCCAAACTAAACATGTCCAGTTCCCTCAGCCTCTTCTCATATGACTTGTTCTCCAAACCCCTCACCAGTTCGGTGGCTCTCCTCTGGACACGTTCCAGTGCTTCAGTGTCCTTCTTGCAGTGAGGGGCCCAGAACTGAACACAGCCCTCGAGGGGAGGCCTCACCAGTGCCCAGTACAGAGGCACCATCACTGCCCTGCTCCTGCTGGCCACGCTGTTCCTGATACAGGCCAGGATGCTGTTGGCCTTCTTGGCCACCTGGGCACACTGCTGGCTCCTGTTCAGCCAGCTGTCCACCAACACCCCCAGGTCCTTTTCTGCTGGGCAGCTTTCCAGCCACTCTGCCCCAGGCCTGTAGCGCTGCCTGGGGCCCATTGATCCAACCTGTCCAGGTCCCTCTGTAGAGCTTTCCTACCCTCAAGCAGATATTTCATTTTTTAGAGAGTGTTTTGTGCTAATTCACAGCTGACCTGCCCAGCAACTGGGTATGCAAATACCAGACCAGGCATGAACACTTGTGGTTAATAAGATGATGGCTTCCATCTTCTGATGCTGAAACTTGGGATCTGAAAGAAAGTTCTTAAATAGGGAATGGGCTTGGATTGTAAGACATCATTTCAGCGCAAGGAAATGAAGATGATAGTGTGTCTTTCCACCTATATTTTGTCCATTTGCATTGCAAATCCTTTGATGTGGAACCATAGTTACTGCCTGGCAAGTATGATCATAGAATCATGGAATCATAGAATGGTTTGGGTTCAAAGGAACCTTTTAAAGTTATCTAGTCCAACCTCCCTTGCTATAAGCAGGGACATCTTCAACCAGATCAGGTTGCTCAGAGCCCAGTCCAGCTTGACCTTGAATGTTTCCAGGAATGGGGCATCTACCACCTCTCAGGGCAACCTCTTCTAGTGTTTCACCACTTTCATCGTAAAAATTTTCTTCCTTCTGTTTAGTCTAAATCTCCCCTCTTTTAGTTTAAAACCATCACCTGTTGTCCTATTGCAACAGGTCCTGCTAAAACGTTTGACCCCATCTTTCTTATAAGCCTCCTTTAAGTACTGTTGATTATGAGGTACTGAAGATAAAGGCTGATTAAATTAATGCCTGTGGGTGTAGTCAGTAAATACATTACTTGGCCACTCAAGTGTTATGGCTATATGCCATTTCTGAATCTAGACTACAAAAATGTTAAGAGCAGTCTGACTCTGTGTCTTTATTAAATTCATATATTTGAAAAAAAGGAACAGATGTCATTAATTGATTTTTAAGAAATCAGAGACATGTCATTTTGTCTCAGCTTTTAAAAACTTCTTAGGCTAAGAAAGGTAACAACTCCTCTATATCTGTCGCTAGCATGTGTCTTTGAATTCAGGGTGACCAAACGCAAGGCCAGTCAGGGGGAGATTTTAAGTTCCCAGAGTTTTACTATAATTTTATGTACTTTTATGGTATGTGGGGTTAGCTGTGTTTAGAGATAAAAAAAACCCAACCAAGCAAAACAAAACCTAACATTAAAATTTTAGGTGCTACTCTAACAAACAATGCACAGACTGGAATTCAAGTCCTTATTAGCAATGAGAGAGAGAAACACGTCCAGCAAGGCTTTCGAAACTTAGAGCCTTCAGCTCATCTTTGCCATAAAACACAGAACTAAAGGCAGCTGCAGTTTCCCAGGTATGTTGTCTCGTACCTGCAGTAGTTGTCTAGTCCCCCTTTGGCTGTGGTTAATGTCTAGCAACTTGTGATGAGCAACCAACAGATATGCTTGGATAAAGTATCAAGGCTTCAGCATGCACGATTGCAGCTGTGGAACAAAATGCTCATGAGCGATATGGTAACACCAACAGATGGACACCCCTCCACCTGTGGACACTGACAGGTCACACGTCATTTAATTATGGACAGGCAGAGATGCAGGAAGGTAGTAGGTGCGTGTAGGTGAGAGCTGAAAAAGGCATAGAGATCTTCAGCGGAAAGAGACACCAAGCACATGATGCAGTCTGCTGCTTTCCACAAGCACAGCACGATGGCTCTCTGGAAGGACTTTGGGGCCACAGATTAAAAAGTGAACCGTACCTTTCGTGTGGCTGACTTCCTTTCAAATGAACAAACAGCACAGATTTACCCTACAGAACGCAGCATCAACAGCTAAAGACTGATTTGAAAAACTGCTGTTATTCTTCTGTTTGTACCCTTGTTGAGATATTTCCAGTGACTTACGTTGCAACAGTGAGCAAACAAACAAACAAAAAAATCCCCCAAACTCAGTGCAACACGTGTGTGGGGGCTGGTCTGTTTATTGTAGACAGAGAAGCAAAGACAAGGAAGGAGTCTGAAATGAATTCGATATGTCTATCTATCAATATCTATAATATATATTTCATACAGATATAGATATATTCCCCTTTAAGAAAATGTACATTCAGGGCACTTAAAAGCCCACCCTTCTCCATGCATTGGAGACGACTGCTGAATTGTTTTTTTTATGGCAGATGTTTCTTGAGCCATGCTGGATTTAACAAGAAAAACTCCTGAGCTGGCTTCTCTCCAATTGATTGCGACGTTTAGGTTTTAACAATATTCATCCAACATCTACTATTGGGGTATTTGCGTTATTACTAATGTGATTAAACATGTTTTTTGCAGGGCCTTGCTGAAACTCTTACCTACATTTTAAGCTGTCACTAAATCTTGAGTAATTCCACCAATTCCACCCCAAAAAAAAAAGGGGGCATTGAAGTGAAGTACTTCATCAAACATCACTTCAAGTAAAGTGAGTTTGCAGCTTGACCCATCATTTCTTAGCATGACAGATTTTGGATACTAAAGAAGATGCTAATTGCACTCCTTAAAAGTGAGATTACTAAAAGCTTTCATTATAACCTACCGTGCTCACAGTTTCTCCAAAACCTCTTCTAAGAACCAAAATTTCCCATTTATTTTCTGACTCTATCCATAGATGACACTGATGGAAAAAAACCCCCGTAAGAGTGACATTATTTTGTAGTTAAAGGAAATATTCAGGTAAATCAGCTCATTAGGAAAGGCCAAGATGTACCTCTAGTATGCTCCTAATGCAAAGACTTGGAAAACTTTGCAAGAGTGAACTGCAGAAAATTCCATGTTTCCCTCCAAATTTACTGTGCTGTATGTGCTCCACTATGCACATTTCAGCATTTCCACAGAAGTACTTCAACATTTCAGTTAAATGCTTTTGTTAAAAGTCTGACGCATTTTGAAGTGTGAAAATGTTTTAGAAACGTTGGAAAGTGAATTGCATTCTTTTTTTTGGGTCAACCTCAATATTTTGATTAAAGATCTTTTCCTATTCAAAACCTGAAAATTTTATTTTGCTTCAGTCTGGTGATTTATTTTTTTCCCCCAAATGGTGCCTGAGCCAAAAAATACTTTTAATGGCACAATATTAAGACACAAACCACTGTAATTCAGAGGCTCTGTAAAGATATTTATTGCATATCTTTCAGGACTATTGCACATACCATATCCTTCAGAGTGAGTTAATTTAAAAACGTTGCAGACTACCTTCCTCTACCCCCCTAATAGTTACATATAAATTAACACATAGATTATTAGGCTATTCATACCGTAGAGTTCTGTTACTGTGCCTATAAAGAATACAAGCAATTACTAAAAGTGTAGTTCTGCAAAATTAGTGACCATATATAAATAAACATCTTAAAGTCACAAGTTGTTAACAATCTCCATATTGCATGGTCCTGTTACGGTAAAATCCTATTGACACAGGAAATAATGAAGGAATTAACAAGACATGAACAAAACCAGACAACAATTGAATTTGCATAAAAACACGGTGAGGGCAAAAATAATTACCAGACAGGACAAAAAAACCCAACGAAGCAACAACACTCCAAATAACCTGTCAAACATGGTGCAATTTTACATTCTTAAAAAAAGGAGAAGACACAATTATTTATCTTCCCTTCCCTGAAACTACAGTGCGCTCTAGTGGTTACTCCAATACCGGCTCCACTTATTCCTTCAAGAACACCTGTGGAATTCATAGTCCTCTCCATAACACCCAGATGACAAGAACACCAATTTTCCAGATTTTATTCCAGGCAGGGAAGTATTTTGCCCTGCTATGCATGTGGATTTCCCATTCTTCCTTCTCTAGAAACCCGGCAGGAATAGTCCTACCAGGAAAATAAGCTGTCTTGCTTCCTCGGGGTCAAATGGCACTTTCAATCTTCAGGTTACCTGCTAAACATGAGTGAACAGAGCTCACCAGGGCCGTGCCCCGACTCTGCTCAGGCTCACGGCGACACAATGGCGCTGGGTGTTGCTGCTGAAAATGATAGGCGCGCAGAAGAAAACACTCATTGTCCATCCAGAAATGTAATACTGCTTGCTCAGAAGCCTCACGCTCCAACAGGCACAGAACATAAGGAAACCACAGAGAAACATCCTGTGCTGTTAATTCTCTTATTCTCTACTTGTGATTTTGCCCATTCACGCAGAGGACCATTTCTAACTTTACAACATTAATGCCTGCAGCTTCACTATTGCTTTTTCAGTTCAAACACTTTTTTCCTTCTTTCATCAGTGCAGATGTTCAGGTAAATAAATATTCTATTCTGTCTACAGACTTTTTTTTTTTTGCTAATATAAATGCTGTGGGAAGAACCACCTCAGCTGCAGTGCAGCTACACAATACCAATTATAATACTGTCAAACTAATTTAAAAAGATTAATGTAAAATAACACTAGTAAAACATTGAACACAATACAGACTGGCACAAGATGCACCCTGTCAAACAGAGAGAGCAAAATCTGCAATGACCCTGCCTAAAACAACAGCACTCATTTCTGCATCACCCTGCATCTGAGAGGCCCTGGGAGACCCTCAGGCAGACCCCCTTCACAAATCACCCTCCCACACAGAGCCTGGCTGAGAAAAAAACATAATAAATACCTCCAACTGCACACCAAAAAGGAAAAGAAAGAGCAGCTGCTTAGGATCCTATAAGAGAAGAGTTAGTGGAAGAAATAGTGATGAACACAACAGAAAGAAACTACAGGCTGAGCAGTAGCAAGGAAAACGGGGCAAGGAAAAGACTTATCAAGATGCTGAAGCAAGCCTTTTAAATGGTACCCTTAAAAACAGAAGCTTCCTACATGGGTGGAGAATTCTGGCTACCAGAAAAGTCCTTCACCTCCAGGCAGGAGCTGAGATGTGTTCCCAGGTCCCAGAGCACAGACATAGCCTGTGTGGGCATCATATCACAGCAGTTAAGTGTCAGAGGTGGCGGCTCCATCCACCTTTATAGGTGTATAAACCTATATAGGTGTATAAACCTGTATTAGTCTGTAGCTAAACTCAAGCTACAGACCCACTTCCTGGTTAAATAACATCCAGAGGCTGAGACTCCTTTTGACTCAAGATAGGCACAGTTTCCAGAGCCTTTCACTTCAATCCTGTAAGGGAGAATGAAGACACAATTACTTTGAGACCCACAATCAAATAATGAAACAGAGAAAAGGGGACCATGGGGATCACAGGTTCTCTTTGTACGAAGCCCGATTTACCACAGGCAAGGCATCGCAGGAGGATGACAGCTTGTGTTTTGAAGAGAACACCACAAAGACTGTCTTTTTTTTAAGGGGACCTAGGCCCACAACACAAAATCTAGGACTTGGAGTACTCCTGCAGCTTGTCTAGTGGTCCCTTAATGTGGAACATGCCCTTAGAGAGGAGACTGGAATTCAAGTGTGCCCTTTTCAAGGACACTGTGCTATCAAGACTGGCTCCACCTTTGACTTCTGCATCCTTCTATACAGCTAAAATATTCCAGCAGAAGCTGTGAAACAAATGCCTCTCTCATTTCCCTCTTCCTCAGAACTGAACACGGCACCATGGTTAAGGGGGCGGTGGAAAATGGGAAGCGAACCTGTTTCCACACCATAGGTGTCCCTACATAAGAAGTAAGGGTCTCATTGACCAACTCTGCTTTCAAATGAAGTGTTACAGTGTCCTGTGAGTAGGCCACCCAAACTCATATGGCCTCTGGAAAAGACAAAGGACGAATCCCCACCAATGTTAACATTACTCTGATAGAAGCTGAGGGCAGACATCAAGATGCTTGCCCTTCTAAAGATGGGAGGGGTAGTTTGAGACAAGCCGAGAGGCAGAAATCTAAGAATGTGAAGAACTTCATCACTGAAAATGAAAGCCTCAGTCGACATTTGTATTGCAAGCAGGGGATAAGAAGTAGTGGGAAGGACTGCAATTTTCAGCTTGAGATGCCTATGGCGCTGCTCACATCTCACATTAAACTCATAAGGTCTTCATCAGATCAAGTCCTCATGTCTTGGGGATGAACTGAATAGAGTTAGGCACCACTAGTAATGTCACAAACCTAAGAGTATTTACATTTTCCACTTTTCAAGTTAATTTCAGACTTGTGAAATCTCAGTGCTTATTATTGTCACTGGCAATTCTACCACCTCCCGCTGGCAGCTGCCCCTGGATGAGAAGCAGCAATCTCTGAGAAGATGGCACAGCTATCAGGGGGAAGAACAAACTGCCCCACACCTGACACCAGTGGAATAGAACACAGGGCCACAGAGAACTCATGTAGCATAAATTCAGAGCTTCACCTTTCCCCCCGGAAGCCTTTTTTGTAGGCACATTCTATAAGAAGTACGAAAACATCTCTTCAAAGCCTCCTGAATACCTCTGCTATAAACTTTATGCCACTCGCATGCAGGTTTGCACCTTTGCAAAATATATTCTATAATGAGGAATTTGTGTTGCTGTAATCTTCCATTCCTCCCCCCATTGCTTGGGTATCTTGGTTTAATTTTCACTTTGCTCTACTGGCTCTTTCATCTGCCACAGTTTTAACAATGGTATGTGAAATCCGTATTGTATTCCATGCTCTCTCCACAGTCGTCCTTTCAACATCATTTCAGGTATTTCTTTCAAGTCAATGTCTATATCTGTATTAGTAATCCTTTCCTTACTTCCCTATATTCTAGTACCACCAGCAAACTCCCTCAACATCGACTTACATTTTATTGTCTAGTGCTTTCCCATTTACCCAAAAGAACTCTTCATTTCTTTTATAGAGTCCAATCCACGGGTCTTCCTTTGTTATCTTCACCATAAAACTCTGTAGGAATAAGCCCATATGAGAAAAGAAGTTTTGCATGCTCAATCCAGTTATCAAAATACAGTCTTTGATCCAGGGCTAGAAAGCAAAACAATGATATTGCCTTTCTCCCCAAAGAAACAATACTAAAAATTAAATCTACAGAGTACTGCAATGTCTGGATCTTGTGCAATCCACATAACTGAAAGAGAACTTACAACCCAGTCAGAAATCAAATGGATTAACCTTCAGACAGGATCCCTCTACCACTCCAATACTGTACTGACAGAAATGCCAATTATGAGAATGCAAGTATACTACTGAATATTAAGAACTGCTATGGAACTGCAAATGCATCATTTTACTGTCTCTCCACAAAAAAGTCTCCAAAAAATGATGAACACCTTTGCAGCTAATGCATTTCTCCATTGCTGGTACGTCTTCACCATATTGAGTTCTTATTACCAGCTAGCAAGGTAGCTAGCAATGTAGCAAAGGCAGCAAGACATTTTAGAGATTAGAGCTGACGTAGAGAGAGGCTGTTTTAAATTATCCAGCTCTGCTATCAAGGTCTGTAACACATATGGAAGAATATATTCTCCTAGGTCTTGTGCTAGGTGGACTCTTTCCTAATATTGTAGTATAATACAGAAAAATGTGCTCCAGGCTATGGTTAGGGTAACTATCTCCTAACTCCAAAGGTCAAGACTAACATATCTACCAAACTGTCATTAACCTATCTTGTTAAGACAAAACAGTTGACTAATTAAAGATGAAAGAGATGCAATAGCATTTACCCCATAGTTGCTTTCAACGTGAGTATTTATAGCTGTGAGCAGCTCCAAATTAAACTCAGACAAGCCTCAGGCATTCTCTAAAACATCAACTGCTAAAACTGCTGTTGGCTGTTTGCAGGGAGAGGAGGCACACAGCTTTCTGTCACAGTCTTTGCACCAGTTTTCAAACTGTTCAGGTTAAGAGGGTGGAAGAACACGCTGGGTTCATTGTGCAGCTCCCCAGAAGTGAGATGGGGTGAAACCAGGACCCCCTTTTCGTTCCCTTACCAGTTCTTGATGATTTTCAATCACCAGGAGAGAAGCATTGTGCAAAGAGCAGAGGCTCTGGCTGGAGTTCCAGTTGGCTTCACTGTCCGAGAGGTAGTAACATTTCCTCTGGAAATACAGCCAACCTGACGGACAGAGATCCAGGGAAGGACAAACAGGAAGATCTTTGGCCGAAGAATGGTTTACTGCAAAAAGACAGAAAACAATCCACCCATTTCTTCTGACTGGAAAAAGGTTTCTGGAGCTTATTAACTTGCTTTCTGACTGCATCATCTGAAATCATCTAAGTCTAATCACAGCCTTATTACTTTTGCCCAGCAGAAATAACTGTTGTAAACTAATTATATATTCTGGCTCCTGCACTCTTGTTGTTGCTGACATACCTTTAAAGTGATGATCAGGGGCAAGTTGGTAGAAGTAGCTGAGAAGGTGATAATAACGTATCCTCCAAGAACTCTTCTACAAATTAAATACAGTTTTTGCAAGTGTTGCTTCCTCCCAGCTGAATTAATAGCTTTGTTTATTGTATTGTCATTTTTTGAAGGACTACAGAGCGGTTGCAAAGAACAATCTTTCATTTGTTATTCATTTTCCTGAACTTGGGTTAAGACCAACAGTGAGGTTATAAACCCAAATGCCAGAAGTACACGAAAATGAATCTGAGCACTCCCTAACACCACTGCAACTAACAGAGTCATTCTCCAGCACTTGACCACAATTGTAAACAATATGCCATTTGTTTAACTTTGAGGTAAGGTAAGTTCTGAATAAAGTTTTTGAGATTTTGAGGGACTTCTGGCAACCTAAAACTCTGGTAATTTCTAAGCTCATTATACTTTATTTTTAAATGATTTACACACTTACCAAACTGAAAACACAAAATCAAAATGACAGCAGCAGCAAGGGCTCCAGCAACACCTCTCCATAACCAGATATTTGAGAAAAGATCTGAAAAAAAGAAATTTCAGGAAAACACTTTAAAAAAAACAACAATAAAAAAACCACAACCAGCTGACAAGAGTAGAGCATGGGACCCATGAAGCTGTTCCAAAAAAAGTTGCTCTCCATGGAAAGCAGGCTGGGAGCAGGGCTGGCGACTAGGAAGAGCGTGACATTTAGCTTGTCATCACAAGAACTGTGAATTACTCTGAATTTTAATTACATCATCCAGAACTTAACCGAATAGTAAGGTAGTTCCCAACACTCCAAAGTGATCGAAAAAGAAAGAAATGAGAATGGAACAAACGAGGGTGAAGTCAGTAAGTCTGAGGTTGACCTGATGCCTAAACATGGCATGGATAGGAGAAATAAGACATAGGCTCCAGAGCCCAAAACTTCTCCTGAGGAACATCCAGCCTTATCCCACAACGATAGCTTTTCAGAGTCTCTGTTTCTTCCCATCTCCCTTCCAGGAAATCACAGAAACACCATGGTTGGAAGGGACCTCTGAGATCATTGAGTCTAACCTTAAAAAAAACAACACAGAAAACCCCCCAAAACCAAACCAAACCAAAAAAAACCACAAAACACAACACCCCATCACGGCCCACCCACCCACAAACCAATAATCTCGGGCACTACAGCATGCCCTGAAGAGCCACGTCTACACGTTTCTGAAATACTTCCAGGGATGGGGACTCCACCACCTCCCTGGGCAGGCTGTTCCAGTGCCTGACCACCCTCTCAGAAAAGTAATTCTTCCTAATATCTAATCTAAACCTCCCCTGCCCCAACTTCAGACCATTTCCTCTGCTCCTGTCATTATTCCCTTGGGAGAAGAGGCCAACACCCACCTCTCTGCAACCTCCTTTCAGGGAGCTGTAGAGGGCAGTAAGGTCTCCCCTCAGCCTCCTCTTCTCCAAACTAAACATGCCCAGTTCCCTCAGCCTCTTCTCCTATGACTTGTTCTCCAGACCCCTCACCAGCTTGGTGGTTCTCCTCTGGACACGCTCCAGTGCTTCAGTGTCCTTCTTGCAGTGAGGGGCCCAGAACTGAACACAGCCCTCGAGGGGAGGCCTCACCAGTGCCCAGTACAGAGGCACGATGACCTCCCTACTCCTTCTGGGAGCCAAGCACCGAGCTGGGTTGCAACATGGAAGGATCTACCATCTTCCCACCACCGCTCTCACATCCAACTTTAAAGGCAGTAGCAGGGGAGACTCGGTACCCCTGAAGGGAAGGCTGCAAAGGGAGGGGGACTGCCTCTCAGTGGTGGTCACTCTGCTGACACCACAGGGCTCTGCCCGGGCAGCCTCCCACCTCTACGAAGCAGACAGATGGGGTTTTCCAGCCTCCACGCACAAGGTGAGCCCCAGGGGATGCTGCCACAGGGCCCCACGCATGCCGGACCCCACGCCATTCCCCGGCGGCACCTCGGGACCGTTCTCGGGTGGGTCTTGGGGGTCCGGAGCTGGGTGCCATCCCCCTCCCCGCCAGCTCAGGGCTGCCCTTGCTGGCTGGCGACCCTCGACGGCGGGACCCTCCACCGGATCAGCCTCTCCCGGCCAGGCGTGCACCGCTCAGGGGGGGGTTTCCAGCTGCCCGATGGCCAGCCCCGCACCCCTCGGCTTCTCTCTCTCTCTCTTTGCCCCGTTACCTTTGCCGGTCCCCGTCCTCCGCTCCGGAGAGCCGCCGCTGCAGTCCCCGCCGCCCCCTGGGCCTTCCATGGGTGATAGGAGCCGGCTGTGGAGGCGGCGGGGGAGGGTACGGGGAGGTGCCTGTCTCCCTCGGTCCTACGGGCGCCGTTCGGCGACAGAAAAAGGAAACGGGAAATGGCCAAGAAAGAAGAACTTTGCTCTCGTCAGCTCTCGCTGCGATTCTCCAGCGTCAGCAAGTTCCAGGACTTGGGAGTTGCTAACTAAAGTGGCGGCAGAAGACTCTCGTTGCCTTTGTATCATCTGAATATTGACCGCTTAAAATTTGATCTCTTCGGAAAAACTAGCCAGTGATTTGCCTCGGTCAGGAAAGCGTAAAAGCCTGAACGATTCCGGCTTGCCGGCTGTGGGGATGGAGGTGCAGCAGAAGTTGTGGCATCGCTTGCAACAGAGTGCCCCACGTATCGGGAGGGTTGGCACACAGTACAGACATTTCATCTGGTGTGTCAGGCACAATAGCACCTCTTCCTGCGAGGACAGGCTGAGAGAGTTGTTCAGCCTGGAGAAGAGAAGGCTCCGGGAAGACCTTAGAGCAGCCTGCCAATACCTAAAGGGGGCTACAGGAGAGATGGGGAGGGACTCTTTGTCAGGGAGGGTAGTGATAGGATGAGGGGTAATGGTTGTAAACTGAATAAGGGTAGACTTAGATTAGATATTAGGAAGAAATTCTTTCCTGCGAGGGTGGTGAGGCACTGGAACAGGTTGCCCAGAGAAGCTGTGGCTGCCCCATCCCTGGAGGGGTTCAAGGCCAGGCTGGATGGGGCTTGGAGCAACCTGGTCTGGTGGGAGGTGTCCCTGCCCAGGGCAGCGGGGTTGGAACTCAATGATCTTTAAGGTCCCTTCCAACTTAAACCATTCCATGATTCTATGATAACTGGTTTACTTACAAGAGATCTCAGCTGTGTTTCATCTTCAAATAGCCAGAGGAACATCGGTCTCTTCAAGTCAACGTGCTGGCTCTGTGCGAGGTTGACAAGGAATTTGGTGACAGTTTGTCCAAAACAGGCATTTGTCTGTACCTGAGGAGAAAACTTCAAATAGAAAACCATGAGAATGGAGGGTTTTACACTTTATGCTTTCACTGCAGTCTCCAATTTCTTTGATTGCCAAGGATTTTGAGCAGTAGTTAACTGCTCAAAATTATCTGCATGAGTTTTTATTTACAGGTAATAAAGAGCCATATAAGCTTTATACTTTCATAAATATAAATTGACTTGCAGTTGATTTTAGCCTTTGCAGCAGATGCTGATTTAAGCAATGGACTGGGAGGTCTGGCCAGGCCAGCATGCCCAAGACGACACCTGAGAAGAAAAAGAACGGCAAAAAGATGAAGAAGAATCAGAAAGATCAGTGCAAACAAGGCTAAAAGCACGGTGGCTTCAGGGAAGTTAGGGGACTGAAGATTCCAAGAGAATGGAAGAGGGAGAGGTGAAATGAGAGAGGGAAGAGGTGATGGGTCCAGAGAGCACAAGCTCTTCAAGAGACTTCAAGAGTCCAGAGGGGCAGAGAAGGAGAGTGGAGTGTGGAATAAGGGCAGCAGGGAGGTTTGGTACCCATGTCATAGAGAGGAGGTTTTGCACACAAGGAGACAGCTGAATATGAATGTTTGCACAGTTATTAATCAAGGAACAGGTTATTCAGCATTCATTCACGCTGAAATCCTGCCTATCACCGAGCTCAAAAATAACTTACTGTGGCATGTAACCGCTGAGCATTCACAGGTATTCTTTTCATGCTTCCTTGCCCACTAATACAGAAGATACTTTTGACAGTTGCGGGCCATTCTCCAGGCTGACAAAAGAGGCCTGAGAACCTTTCAGTTCAACTCATTCAGTTGTGAATCATCTGATGCGCCAAAAGAACTATAGTTATTAACCCCAGGTGCTTGTAACTGAGACACTCGACCTCTGCTTTCCCTGATCAGTTTGGCTAAGACACCTCCAGGCTGCAAAGTAAGCTGCTGTTACCAAGAGGGGTGCGATTTGGCAGGCTCCTACCACTTCCCACATTGTACAAAATGAAGATTGGAAAAGTAGGTAGGAATTTCTGAAAGGAAAAAGGCAAAAGACAAAAATACCCTCCATACTGAATCCCTGGAAAATAACTTTAAAACATTGCCATGGCTTAGGGAGAGTCATTCTAAGCAAAAAGCAGGTCACTTTACAAAACAAGTTGTTTTATCTGCAAAAAATTTGGCCCCTGCATCTCTAGGGGCCATCTCATGGGACTGACTCAGAAAGTTACAGTTGGATTCTGTGATGCCACCTCCCTCTCACTGCTACCGCAAATAATCTTTGATTACCTTTTATCACCCACTATCACGCTACCTCCAGCTTTTCTGAAGAATTGCATTCCAGTTGTGCAAATCACTGCATGTCAGAAATTTGGAGGCAGAGTATACACGTAGGAAACACCTGCGCTGTGGTCACAACAGCAAACTGCAGTGAGACCTGAGTTCGACTGCTGCTAACGAGCTCCCACACTGGGAGCAATCTGGCTGTGATTGCACAGACCGGGTTGGACTAACTTACCCTGCTCTCGGCTGATTTTGTCACTTCATCTCTATCTCCCTCCCCACTCAGTGGAACAACTGTTGGTGAGTTCAAATTCTTTAGTCAGACCTTGAGGCATTTGTACCCCCAAAACAAGGCATGGGCTTCTGATGTTTTGGGGTGCTTTGGAAACTCTTGTAAAGTCTACATATGTCAGACAAGTGTTAGTTTCTTAAGGTCCCACTGAACGGGGCCAATCAATTTACTAGAAAAGGAGCTTAATTAATATTGTGTTTCTTTTTACGTGTTTTTTTAAAAGCTAGTAATCCTCCACCTCTCATACAGCAAAAAGCATGGCTTATTTGTAATGTTTTGATTGTGGTCCCCCAAAGCCTCCTGATCTTAGTATGGCTCTGCACCGTAGGAATCCTTACAGTAAATAAGGAGGAGGAAGGTACTGAAATATTTGCTCTTTGCTTACTATTCCTGAAGTTTGTTTTTCAGTAGTCTTGTATTCAGCTGAATGAAAATAAATATCTTTCTTAATTGTTTTATGATTTTTACTGTTCTACTGCCTATTACTTTTTAAAGGTGATGTATTTTCAGGACGATATTGAGAGGTTCCTGCAGTTCCCAAAGTGAAGTCATTATACTAGAAAGACGAATGCATTTGTTTATTTTTAATTTGCAAACATTTCTGTTGTATAACATGAAACTAGTCAGATGAGTAAAAATAATATGGGAAATATCCACATTTTAGACAACAAAATGAAAGAAAAAGATGAAGGTTGAATGTAGCAGAAATAACATTGAGCAGCTTATGGGACATCATGTGTGCTTAGTAGTTTTGAACATCATTAAAAATGCTAGTCGCCTTTAGAAAGTATTTTACAGAGGTATTAGCAGATTGTATTTACTGCAGAAGTTAAGTTAGTATTTGAGAAGTACTAAGCATTTTATCAAGTGCTCGGTTGAGAATGCTGCACGTCAGACAACTTTACGTCTTTTACACCAAAAAAGCTCAGTCATTCAGCTGCAGAAGTCTTGTAAAACGTTATTTTGGAGCGTTGCGGAATAGAAGGCATGAGAGAAAGGAATCCAGCTACGTTATCAGCTGTGTTGTAATTTTAGTGAGGCTAGTATTCACTAGGATTGTTATTTATTTGTTTATAGCACTTGTGCATAGTTATTATGTAGTAGAAGACATAGCCCCCATCTTCAAGAACTGACAGTGTTAACACTGAAAATGACCTGGGGGAGCACAGAAATCAGTAGGGAGAGCTGGAGCATGGAAGAAAACAATTAACACTAATAAGCTGAATAAAACAGATAAAAATATAAAAATAACCATGACAGGGTTATTTTGGGTGCAAGCCTCAGATGATATAAGGAAGCTTATTTGGCTTTATCTACAGAACCTGATGGTCTGGCCATCAATAACAATTGGTAGCTGTACTTCCTGTAAATGTTATCTTCCAGGAAAGTGCAGAATTTCTTTATAAATAATATGTGATTCACCGAAAAGCAAACATCACATTTAACACCTTGAAAAGTCACTCACCATTTGAAGCCTTTTCAGCCATAAACCAAAGAAGGTTCCAAAAAAGCCCAATTGTAGATTTTGCTAGTTGAGTTTGGTGTCCCTTTGTCCCCTGTACCGATAGCAGGTGTCAGAAGTTTCTCCCCAAAATGTCTGCAGGCTGTGCATCTGCACCAGGAAGCATTTAGAGGTCAGAAATGAGAGGAGACCATGTAGCTACATCATCAGCTTCTACTGATAGGTCCACTCTCGACCAAAGAGGAGAATAAGGAAGGGCGTGCAGTGATCACCTGAGACTTGTGAAGTGGTGAGTCACCCGGACGTGGGTTTGACAGAGCTACTCGACTCAGTTTCCTGTTTGGCATCCTGTGCAGTTGTCTCATGGCTGCAGCTGGTGGAGCCAAGCGCCTTCCGTCAAAAGCATGAATAACATTTGGACAGCTCAAAAAGGTTTCTTTTCCTAATCTGTGCCAGATTAATGGTTTATCTTCTGAGCATTGCCTGCTGTAGTGCTGAAGGTGTTGTTGCAAGAAGAACTGTCCTGCCTGGTGGGTCAAAGCAAGGGAAGGATGTTGTATTAGAAGAGCAGTAAGAGACCTGCGTGGGGTAATGGGTCTGTAGATAGATTACACCATCTCGTGGTAGGACAAGCATGTACTAAAAAGGAAACCAATATGCCGTTGATTTATAAGAGCACTGTAATATTGTCAGCGCTATCCTTCACCGCGTTCTTTGTATGTCCTAACCTCCTTGCTGTTTCGACAGCATATCTACATTGTTAGCACATTATCACTGAGCTGTCCATTTGTCAGTTAAGTCCTTTTCTTGTATTGATACATTATCATTTAGAACCATATGCAAATTTTTCTATGCACAATAGTGCATTAACTTCCTTTTTTTTTGGACATAAAATGTCACTTGAGTTTGGTGTCACTTGTCCTTGCAAGGTCAATTCACATGTCTTGTGTAGGCATCTGCATTTCTTCAGTATCTGTTGAAGTCCTTGATCATTTAAATAATCCAAGGTAGCTTGAAAATTTTCCTGTGTCAGTACTCTCTTCCTCCACCCCAGATAATATTAATTTAGTATTAATTGTAAATACTTTAGCAACATAATCAAATTAGGTCTGGTGGTGTATTAGGCATATTATGGAACTTAAAGTAATCCATATTACATGAGTATTCAAAATCAGAGATGGGGAAAAATAATTGGTGTGCATAGCATATATGTGTACTACTTGACCTATTTATTTTCAAAATAGTTCTGTTCAATGAAAGTGGCTGGTGAGGTAAGGAAAAATGCTGTTGGTGGTTTGGAAACGAGGCATAGCTAATAAAACTAGAATATATGTTTCTTTCATAGTGATGTTCTAGGCAAGATTCTGTAAGGTAACTGCTTTGAGCAACACGTAATAGAAAAGGTCTGCATAAGGGCAAACAGAGAAATTATTGTTATCCACGTTTTGCAGGTGAGAATCCATGCGCAGAGGGCTAACAGTCCTCATGGCTACACAGAAAATCTGTAGGAGGGAGAAATTAAAAAGACCCAGTCTTGTGTGTCATCCTTCCTGCCACAAGACAAATTTCAATAGAGTGATATCTGAATGAAAAGGAAACTGTAGAACAAGTTGCTCAAAGTAGATTTGTTATTGAATGACTGTAATCTCACGGTCTGCAAATCATTTGAATGCTTTTTCCTCTCTTAATAGAAAAATGCTATTCAAATGATATCCAAAGTTCTTGGCTTGGGATTTTAAACAAATACTTCTCTAATTTTAATTTCCTGTCCTTAATTAAATTCCTTAATTTTTTGAGCATTCTAAAACATTCCAAGAGGCTATGTTAGACAGCGAGTAAGAAATGTGACTAAATGACAACAAACTGTTCTTCCATCTCTTTCTCTTCTACCGACTTAGACCCACAGACCATGAGGTGGGAAGCAAACTCTACTGGAATTTGGACGATTTCTCTAAATGTGTCACTCCTTGGCTGCGTAGAAACATCAGTGCAGTGCAGTTTGAAGGACTGTTTTCAGCGAGCCTGGAGTTAGTGCCAGCCCTTTCTCTACCTCCTCTGCAGCCAACTGCATTGCATGGGTCCTTATGGTCTGCAGAAGAAAAGCTGCTGAGACACATATTACCCTGTAAGGGCTAGGGCAGAACCAGAGATGTTTGCCAGCCAGCTGCCTAGTGCAAAATAGTATCTCCTCATTGTAAGGATAGAGTAACTTTTTATTGTTGTTGTTTCCTGTTTTCCTAACAAAAAAAAAAAAAGGGATCAAGAAGGACAAGGCACAGGGCAGTGTAGAGCATGTGCTTGGAGGGGATTCCACTTTGTTCTTCCTGCTTCCAGTGTCAGTGTACGTGGGGTGTGCTGTGGGGAATGATGGAAAGGGGCTGCATCTCCACGCTCTGCAGGTGACACATTGGCCAAAGTGACAGTGTGTAGCTGTGGCCCATGACTCTTGCTGTGCCAGGGGGCAGTGAGGAGCTAGCTCACCGTGAAGGTGAACGTGGGGATGGAAGCACAGGTTGCGGCACCAGCATGGCAGTTTCTGTGGCTGTAAGTGAAGTTGTGGTGGTGACAGTAGCTTTCCTGATCCTGCTTCTGCTCGTGCAGGGAGGGTGGTAGATACCAGGAGATGAGCTCTCTAGGAGCAGGAGTGCATGCTCCTGCTACTGTAGCACTCGGCTGAATTGCCACCTATTGAACCCCAGAAAGTGTGGGGGTCTAGTTCTTCCCCATTTCCCAGCCACTATGATCTCGACTATTTATTTCCATCCATGCGGGTAGTTTTTCCATCCATAACAAAAGTAAATGCTGCTTCCTGCCTCAAAAATGGGGTAGGAGCAAGAAAAAAAAAGAAAACATGGAGAGAAAGCAATTGATTGCAGAAGAAAAAGGATAAAAACAAAGTAAGGGCAAGGACCAGAAGGTTAAAAATAAGGAACTAGCAAAGAACACCAAGCAGAGCACCCCACACTGCACCTTTTGGTCCTTGAAAGCATCCTAAGAGCCAACAGACGTGTCCCATTGGTGGTCCATTATAGACATAATAGGGTGAGAAAAGAGAAACAGGCCTCACTTTTGTCAGGATCCCACAACATCCCCTTCCTCCTGATAGAAGACCAGCTTGTCCAGGAGAGGAGGAGCTTAGAGCAGTATTCATTTCTGCACAGATTTCCAAGTGCCAATGGTAATGAACAATGCCATTTTCTGTCAAGGACCAGCAGGGACATGCCAGCTCCTTACACAAGTGACCCATGTCTTCGCCTGCAGAGCTGCTCAGCATAATCTCTTCTTAAGTGCTGATGTTCTCAACTACATTTGCTCTAAACAGCACTCTGCGCTGGCTTCTTCTCTGAAGACCTACATGGCTTTGAGAGTTTTCCTCTTTTCCAACACCTTGCCCAGGTGTTTCAGCCCAGCACTCTGCACCAAACTATAAGCTATTGGCTTTGTAAAGCCTCCTTGAAGCAGCAGAAAGCTCTGCCAGAAGATGTTATATTCTAGACAGTAGTTGTGGAACGGTTGATCTGCAATGTTGAGAAGTTCCACTCAAATATGAAGAAGAACTTCTTTGTGGTGAGGGTGGCAGATCCCTGGAACAGGCTGCCCAGGGAGGGTGTGGAGTTCCCTTCTCTGGAGATCTTCAAGCCCTGCCTGGATGCAGCCCTGAGTGATGTGCTCTGGGCAATCCTGCTTTAGCAGGGGAGTTGGACTAGATGATCTCTAGAGGTCCCTTCCAACTCCGACAATTTTGTGATTCTGTGATTCCATGATCCCAGAGCCCCCACCATGTAGGAAGGGAGGGGTTTGGGAAGTGGGACTGGCTGGCTGCCGTGCAGCAGAGAACCTGGAGGAGCAGGCAGCACAAGCAGAGTTGCAGCTGCCTGCATGCAAGGGAGGATCTGCTGAGCTAATCCTTGGGCGGGGGGGTGGGGGGAAGGAGGAGGTAGGAGGTGGAAGGATCAGGGTTGGCTTTGGTCTACCTTGGCTTTGTTGTTGGGGAAACCACCAAACCCCATCCAACCAAAAACGTGTAACCACACTAAGCAGATCCGAGTAGTTTATGATAAAGTGTTGCCTAGATGCAGGCTGTGGTTCAGGGCCTAGTTCCTGTATGTTCCTCTATGGCTTTGGGTGCTTGAAGATTCATACGCTGCAACGTGTGTGGAGCTGGTGTGACCTACGGGGTCACTTCTCCATTCCCAGTGATGATTCCCTGCACAGTACTCAGTTTGCTGGGTCTGGCTGAGACCAGGGGATGTTAAGGCTGCAGGAACACCTTGTGCTCTACTGTGCAGTTACAGCTAGCTGATGCAAAATGTTTTGGGAGAAAGTTATCCTGTAATGTGTATTGAATAAATGCATGGCATGGACAGAGGGCTTTTGATTTATGAAATATTTTTACAGAGGTTTTTTTTTTAACACTCTTACAGTCTGCATTTATTGAAGCAACTAATCATGGTCTTAGACATGCAAGGGTAAGCAGAGATGGGTATTTTAGAGAGCCTGTGGGTAGATGAGGAAACAATAACAGAAGCTTTCCCAATCTTTTGTTGAAGAAATTAACATGATAGTGTTAATTTAATACCTGATCATGTCAGATGTTTGGTGGCTGTGGTCTGCTGGTCTGATTGTCCTGACTGAAAATGTCTTTGCCCTCTTTGCTCTTAGCTCCTTTGACAATGCACATTAGATCACTAAGGACTCCAGAGGACTCAACCTGAAACACACAGGTGTGCATCTGTGCTGTCTGTGCTGTAGGGGTATTGGCTTCTGAGGGACTCAAGACTCCTGAAACCTACTCACCAGACTTCCTGTGCAGCAAAGGCCAACCACATACTGAGCTGCATTAGCAAGACTATGGCCACCCAGCTGAAGGAGGTGATGGACCCCCTCTCTTCAACACTTGTGGGACCCTTGTCCAGTTTGGGATGCCCCAGTACAAGAGAGAAAGTGGCACACTGGAGTGAACCTAGTGGAACAGTAAGAGGCTGAAGCACGTGATGTACAGGAAAGGCTGTGGGACCTGGATTTGCTCAGACTTGAGAAGGATATCTAAAATCGGGTAAGAGGAGAGTGTGGAGAAGACAAGAGTTGGAGAAGACGAGTTAGACTCTTCTCAAAGGTGTAGTTAAAGGACAACAGGCAATGGACAGAAGTTGGAACATGGGAAATTCCCACATCAAAAAAGGGAAAAAAATGTTTTACCATGAAGATAAGAAGGAACAGATGCCTGAAAAGGCTGCGGAGTGTTGTCACGGTTTAACCCCAGCCAGCAACTAGGACCATGCAGTTCACTCCCCACCCCCCTCCAAGTAGGATGGGGAGAAAAGGGCTTTGGAGGCTTGTCTCCTTATACAGAGTAGCTCTGTAACTGACCCAGAGGCTTGAATCTGTGTATCATCATGCTCTACTCCTGCCTGCATTGCTTCTTCTGTGAGCTTGGGCAAAAAGGTTATGACATTTGTCTCGTGCTTCTGATCCACTCCCGTGCTTGCTCTGAGTGCCCTGAAGTGCCAGTGCTAAGAACTGGTGTGTTTGCACATGTGCAATATACCTGAAACCACTCTGGACTTGTGCATACACAGCTCTGCAAGCATTAAGACAGCGCTGGTGGTATCAGATGAAGGAATATGGCCAGCGTTCTTAAGTTAAAACCCAGATGTTTTATTAGACTCAGAAAATCCTAGAGAATCCTAGAAATCCTAGGAAAAAAACAAACAAACAACAGAAATGTCCTTCAAGTAATGCAGAAGAAAATGGGAAACAGTAGGTGATGTATAATAAACCTGTTCTCATCTTGCTTTGATTTCCAGAAATGTTTTCTGTTACCATATGAAAGTGTTGGGAAGGAGGGCTTTCCTCCACAAGCCTGACAAAAGTTCAAAAGTGTCTCCTTCTCTATGACAGGAGGAGGCATTTTGAAACAGGAGGACAGAGAAAGCAGTGGATGAATGGGGAATAAGTAAGGATCTCATTTGGTAGACAAAAAAAATAATATTATCTCTGAGAAGCAGGCAGAGCTGTGAGGGCAGAAACTACAAGTGGAAGAATACGGCCAGACACTGCAAGTGGAAGAGAGAGAGAACCATGTAGAACCAAAAAAAAACCTAAACCCTACATCAAGGCTTTCTTAGAAGGTCTCAGACAAGCCACAAGAAATGAAGCATGAAGCATGAAGATTCAGAAATGCAGGTACTGCGGTGTTTAAGGGTTGGCCAAGAATTTGACCTCACCTTGGAGAAATAACAGCAAAACCTAGCCTCGTGGTTACAGTCTAAGCAGATCAAATAGGTGAAGAGCGCAAGCAAAGCTAGCAGTCACTTGGTGGCAACTTTGCGGGAAGGGTGAACCAAGTGAAGTGAAAGTGCAGAAGGCTCTGAGTTGCTGCGAGTTCTTTTCTTGGCTTATCAAATAGCTGTTTGTAGAGCCTGCAGGCTGCCTGGCTGACCTCTGCAGTTCTTCCCCTGGGCAAAAAGAGGGAAGAAGTAACTAGACTGCTGCCTCAAATTGGGGCAACTTCTCCTGTGCAGCACAGGGTCTCGAGGAACCAGAAGGTGAAACAGGAGGGCTTCCACAGTTAGTGCTGGTATCACCACGAAGTTAATCTGAAGTGAGTCAGAAGAGCAAGTATTTGGAGAAGTACTTCTGGCCATCCACTGTTTTCATTTTGCCTAGTTGTAGCAAAGGATTTGTGCCGAGTTCTGAAATTCTTTTTCCAAGCTGGCCCATCAAAGGGCAGACAGCTGTTTGTTAGAGTGTTTTAAACCTAGCACTACTTGCATGTTTTCTTGAATTATGAAAAAACATACGTAGAGTGCCTTTCGTGTTCTTATATATATTTTTTTTTTTGCCTGGGTTTGCATTTTGATTGGAGAAATTAAAAGAAGATGCATCAACAGATAATAGGTGTATATTTTGACATGTATGACTACTATGTTCTGGAAAAAACAGAGAAATATGTGTAGCCTCAAAGTGTATTAATATAAAGCCAGGAAATACTAACAATTTCTGAAATGCTCCTGAAAGTTTTGATCCATTTTGCTGCACGTTGATTAGTCAGTGGTCATATCACTGGAAACGTTTTTAACAAGATCTTTCCTCTTTTGTGTTCAGAAATTATTAAGTTCTTTTTGTTCTACAAGGACCCTATTATTTCCAGATTTTGTCATTCTGCCTATGTAATCTCCTTTCACAGCAGTATGAGCTCAGACTCCTTTCTTGACTAGACAGTTTGCAGGAAGCACCTATTGTTTTAAAATAAGTTCAGGCAAACAGACCAAATGCATTTTGTACTACAAGAAAGGAACTTCGAGAACAGAGTGCTGGGATTTCCAAGTGTGTAGAGATGCTTCCAGGAGAAGCTAAGAGAGCAGGGCTCCACCATATTTGTCTTCTTGCCAAGCTCCCTCCCTTTCTGTCACTCTCTGAAGCTAAAGCTCCTCCTTCTCGTCAGGGAAGTTAGAGACGGTGAAAACAGCAGCTGCTGGGGTTTGCCTCTCTCCTCTTCCCAGGTGGTGAGTAAATGCTTCCGTACTACTTCCGTCCGTACTACTTTCCGTACTACTCTCCTTCATGCAGAGATGCCCCGCTCCTGAGGCAATGCTCCACTCCCAGCAGCCAAGAGCCATGGTGGGAGACGTCGGGAAAACAAGGACGGCTGTTGGCCAGGCTCCTGGCCTCTCTGCTGGTGCTGGCACCTCTAGTTAGTTTGGTTTCAGTTCCTCCTACCAGCTCAGCAGAAGGGAATTCCTTTCTGAGGTGGAGGAGGAGAAGGGGGAGGAAGAAGAGGAGGGCCTCGCAGGCAATCGGCTGGCGAAGGGTAAAATGAAGAGGCTGGAGAAGTCGGAGAACAATAATGCAAAAGAACCCCTCATGAGGTTTTCAGCAAGCTAACAAGTGACTGGTTCAGGTGCTGGGTGAGATGAGAATATTTGGCACTAGAAAGACATAGTTTGGCACCCTTTATTTCTTTTTGCTGTCATAAGGCAAAGTTGCTTCAAATTTTGCATGCCAAATCTCTGTAAAAAGTAATATTTTCAAAGGCTAATGAGGCTTTGGATGATACTCATGTGCTCATGAGACCCCACCTGGAGTACTCTGTCCAGCTCTGGAGTCCTCAGCACAGGAAGGACATGGACCTGTTGGAACGGGTCTAGCAGAGGGCCACGAAGATGATCAGAGGGCTGGAGCACCTCTGCTATGAGGACAGGCTGAGAGAGATGGGGTTGTTCAGCCTGGAGAAGAGAAGGCTCCGGGGAGACCTTAGAGCAGCCTCCCAATATCTGAAGGGAGCTACAGGAGAGCTGGGGAGGGACCCTTTGTCAGGAAGTGTAGTGACAGGACAAGGGGTAACGGTTTTAAATTGGAAGAGGGGAGATTTAGATTAGAAACCAGAAAGAAATTCTTTCCTGTGAGGGTGGTGAGACACTGGAACAGGTTGCCCAGAGAAGCTGTGGCTGCCCCATCCCTGGAAGTGTTTAAGGCCAGACTGGATGAGGCTTTGAGCAACCTGCTCTGGTGGGAGGTGTCCCTGCCCATGGTAGGGGGGTTGGAACTAGATGATATTTAAGGTCCCTTCCAACTCAAACCATTCTATGATTCTATATAGGGAACAATATAGAATGGCAGTACCTGAGCCTTACAACATCTCATTGTCCATGGGGAACAGGCATCTTGCACCCTGGTTTTTGGAAAAGTCGTCTTATCCTCCCCACAACCTCTCTGGCATGGATGGATGGATGGATGGCATCAGAGAGATTTTCACACCAAGAACAAAAACCTCCACAGCGATTACACCTAGCTCTTATACAGGCCTCCAAGGCAATCTGTTTGCTTCCTTCTTGTCTTGCATAGCTAGGCTGAAGTGAGGAACAGACTATCTGAGGAGGTTCAGGACACTATCTCCTGGTCTGTGGAGAGCTGTCTTGAAGGGGACCACTGCATGTATGGTACTAGCTCTGCTTCTTGTTTCTCCATGTTGATATCAAAAGTAGGGAACAATGTTCTGTGCATTCCTAGTATTAAATCCCGAGTGGATAATATTGATATTTAGCACTAAGGAGCTTTGCTGTTGCAAATACTTGAATGGAATATATAATTACTTATAATTAGTATTGCAATTTAAAAAGTTCTATCTAGATGAAAAGCATTTCCTCCCAGAAACCAGAAACAATTCCATTGGCTTAAATTAAAAATACGAATCAGTGCTCACCAATGGGACTGAAGTTTCCAGCATGGAGTTCAGTTGAAGCCAGGGACTAAGCCAGATGATGATACCACAACTCCTAAACTCTGAGTCTGTCAGAGTTATCTATGGGTCTGTGAATCCAAAACCACAAGTGTATAGTGTAGCCTGAGAAGCATGGAAAGGCAAAATGGTATGCCTTTGGTAGGCAGAACAGTTTGCGAAATTATGCATTTTCTTTCTTTTTTTTTTTTTTTTAAATGCAGCATGATTTCATAATTTCTGTTTTCGTGGTTTACTTTTGCAGCAAAGAATGATGGATTTCGAAGAAGGAATTAAATCCATTTCAGACACTTGTGTCAGTGAGACCAGTTCTGGATTATCCGCAAGAGCAGGAATGACAAATCTTCAAGGATCACTGATGCTTCCCGAGTTGCCTGCACTGGCGGCACATGAGACTCACCACATCTTTGTCAGTTACAGTAACATCAATTCAGCCTGGGCGAGGAACCTTATCCAGAGCCTCGAAGCCATGATTCCTAATCTGAAGGCCTGTTATCACGAGAGGGACTTTATACCAGGTAAAACAATCATTGAAAACATGGTTGAGGCCATTCAAGGAAGCCAGAAAATTGTCTTAGTCCTCAGCCCAGACTTTGTCCAAAGCAGGTGGTGCCTTCTGGAAGCCAATCTGTCTGTCTTCCAAGACTGTTTAGAAAGCAAGCCAGTGATCCCCATCATGTTGGTGTCCTGTTTTGTGCCACTGCACCTGACCCATTTGACTTACATTGACGCCAATGACACCCACTTTTTGGATAAAGTTATCAAGGTCATTTGCACTCCCAACCATGAAATGAGGAATGCCACCATGGTTCCTTATAGCCTTCCATCCCTTTACAGTGGGAAATCCCTACTGGCTCTACCAGCAGTGGATGATCAGGTCATTCCAAGATGGAAAGGAGGCACATTCAGCGAGGCACTGCCTGACCAGCTGAAGATAGTCTGTGAAGATACTGAGGTCTACAGAAAGGCCATCCGGATGATTAATGAAGTTTCATCTAGGGTATCACCTTGTTCATCAGCCAGTATTATCTTGGGGATGTCAGCTTGCCTGTTAGGAAGCTTGCAATTGTTAATAGTCATCTTCTTCTTTATTTCATTAACCTCAGACTATGATAACCCCTATGGAAATTTCCATGGCTGTATTATGGTCTTTGCAACTTTATCTACTTTTTCTGCTTTTGTTAATTTGGCCTACAACTATAAAGTCAAATCAGCTGATCAGAAACTTCTGGAGATGTCCCAAGTTGCTGGTGAGGCCAACTCACTGCTGATAAAGGATTCCCTGTTGGTTGGCTGTGATTCCCGAGTAAAGCTCCAGTTAGTTTACATCTCTCTTGAAGGGTGCAGAAGGCACTTCTCAGAGACTTTTGGAGAGGGAGAATACTCTGCCGAAGAGATGTTCCAGCGAGCCTTGCACTATTTCTCCTCTGATTATGCCTGTTGTGTAGCCAAGAGGCACTTCCAGTTCTCCTACTCGGGGCCCACACCAGGGCACTGGGATAAAGGGCCCTGTTTTTGCCAATTCGTTTCCCACTGCATGGAGAAAGGATCCTGGCACTGGAATAGTCATTATCATCCAGATAAAAGACAACTGGGAAGAGATTAGATGCTGGAGAGTTTATACTCTGAGCGGTTGGCAAGATAGATATGTAGTGGACACTTCTTAGTCTCACCAGTCCTTTTTCTCTTGACAAAGAGAGCATTGGGTAGCAAGGCATACAAAGAGATTGTCTTCTATTTTCACTTGACCTTCAAAGAATTTCAAGACTAAAATATCTGCAGCCCAAAAGTCTATGGTGTAAGTATCAAAGGGAAAAAAGTCCTTTCTTCATCTACTGAGGTAGCTACACCTATGCACAGCCCTGAGGAGTCACTCACAAGACAAGGGTTAGGGGAAAAAAGTGGCTGGAATTGCAGATATTCAAGTGCACAGCAGAGGGCTCACTAATGGCTAATATAGGGGAAATTGTCCACTAGAGAACTATATTTACCCTCAATTGTAGGCTTCTTTGCAGGGGACTTAAAAAGAAGAGGCTAGGTGATTTACTATCTGTTGAGCACAGCATGTTCTTTACTACATCCCCTTTAATTAATCTTCACTGTAGGTTGTATGAAACAGATGGAACAAGTGCTCGCCTCTGAGTCTGGCTTTGTCAGTGTCCATAAGGAATTGCCTTGCTGTATGTGAGTGTGGGAGAGTGCTATTGAAAAGGGCAGCAGTGGACAAAATCAACGGTGACCAGTGTGGATTTTGGAAGTTCATCCCTTTGGGACACCCGTGTCTTTAGATGGATGCCATCCGTGATGCACCCCATAATCTGAGAGCAGATGGGGAACAACAGCGAGTCTGCCAGAAGGATGAATCCCTGACATGTCTTTGTCAGGGATGACATTTTTAGTCCTTACAGAACATTTTGCAAGGCTGATTTCTGGCTACGTCAAGATGTTCCTTCTCTCTTCAGCACCTCAGTGACCCTCGAAACTTCAGTGGGTCATTGGTTATTTTCAGACGGTAGTTGTTGGGTATATACAGTTACAAGAAAAGGGAAAGGGTGTTATGTAAGGGGCCTGACTTATTGTGTGAGGGAAAGAAATGCGGGGCAGTTGCACTGACACACCGCTACCGTTGGGCACCACAGGTTGCGTGACTTCCCAGACCAAAATTGCTGGGTCCCAGGCGTTCAATCATGTTCATAGAATCATAGAATCATAGAATGGTTAGGGTTGGAAGGGACCTCATAGTAAAAAATTTCTTCCTGATATCTAATCTGAATCTTTTTTCTTCCAATTTGAAACCCTTTCCCCTTGTCCTATCATTACACTTCCTGTCAAAGAGTCCTTCTCCAGCTCTTCTATAGGCACCCTTCAGGTATTGAAAGGTTGCTATAAGGTCTCCCCGGAGCCTTCTCTTCTCCAGGCTGAACAGCCCCAGCTCCCTTAGTCTGTCTTCATAGGAGAGGTGCTCCATGTTGTTCCCACTCCTGCTACTGGCCTGCCCAGCCCAGAAATAATACTGAGACATCTGTCTAGATGCCTCTTAACTGGAGACCTAAGTGAGGTATCAGGAAAATGAGGCACTTTTGTGGACAGGTGATGGATCAGCTACCGGTACCTTGTACTTACACTGCACTGTTTACTTCTCAACTCTGTTTGTAGTTTTTTGGCTTGTTCATTTTATAGGCAAACCTTTTTATTAATGGCTGTTTAGTCAATTTTGTAGCTATTCTGTCTTTGATTACTTCAGTTTCATAGTCAAGTAATGTATATGAATGTTCTTTGTATTAAATCATACCAAGATGTGGAAGATTTTGTGTTTTCAAATTTATTGTGAAACTGCATCTGCTGCCAGGATCAAGCCTTTCTGAGGTTTTGAGAATACACAGAATATTTTAGTACAGGTACTTTTACAAAGACCATGTTTTACAGCCAAAAGAATCAAATATGACTTTGATTGGCTCAGTGGCCTACCTTCATTCCAGAATGACCAAGGTAGTTTACAACAAAAGGAAAGCCGAATTCTACTTCAGTACAGTGAACTTAAGAAGGGATTATATAGGATATAAACCACGGCAATATTTGGTCTACTGTATCACTCTATGAGTTCTTAAAATAAAGACTTATAACAAAACACTTGGATAAAAGTCAAGGTGATAGTGTTATTAATTGTTTGTTCTGCTTGCCTCTTTCATATGCATTGCTGCTTAGGGAATCATTCGTCTCTCAAGTCTTAAGTGCACTTCAGCTGAAAGAGTTATTTATACATAAAAAAGGATGATACTTTCCATTCAACTTGCAAATTCATCTTGGATCCAGGAAAGCAAATCTGGGCTCTTAAGAATTCCTGTGGTGAACTGATAAATTTGACTAAAGGAAGACAAACACATTGCTGTTTATAGTAACCAGTAACAGCATCGGCTTCGTATCCTACAGGTCTGCTGGCTTTGCATATCCAAAAGAGTGAGGAAATCTCTGTGTTAACACTCTCCAGTTTTGTGTTTTCATGCCGTGATATCATGGCAAAGCATGATTTCTTCCTTGTTTTTCCACTGCATAAAATATTTGCAGGTTGCTTTGTGGGTAAAGAGACATGGTTTCTTTTTTCTGACGAAACTGATAATTAGAAAGATAAACTTCGGTCAAAACTGATCAAAACCCAACATCATGCTATCTGAAAGGGTTAGATCAGGTAGAGAAGATTCGGGGGAATCTTGTCAATGTATATAAGTACCTGATGGGAGGGAATAAGGAAAATGGAGCCAGACTCTTCTCAGTGATACGCAGTGAAAGGACAAGAGGCAGTGGGCACAAATTTAAATACAGGAAATTCCCCTTAAACATAAGAAAAAAACCTTTTACAGCAAAGTTATCAAACATTGGAACAAGCTGCCTAGGCAAGTTGTGGAGTTTCCATCCATGGAGCTACTCATGGCTACCCACCTGGACGCTGCCCTGAGCAACCTGCTGGAGCTGACCCTGCTTTGAGCAGTGGTTGGACTGGACGATTTCCAGAGGTGCCTTCTGGTCTCAGCTACTCTGGGCTTCTGTAATTCTGTGATTTTGATCTAGTTGGTCATCCTCAAAGCAGAAAGAAATGGGTGATTCACAGCTGAATTGCTGTATTACTACTGGAGAAAGGCTATTTATTGCATGATAAGCGTCGTACAGTTTCCAGTAAGACCCACTTAGAATTTTATTGAGGATGTTACATTTAGCTTTGTGTTCCTGTTTGTATATGGCCCAGAAGTAGTATTGTTCATGTGCAAGTGCTATGACAGCAGGGGTGAAGGAACGTTCAGAAGGACCTTGCCATGAACAATGACAGTAGTTTTATAGGTAGATATTTCACAACGTCTGAAGAAAGAAAGGAGAATCCAAGAGCTCACTGCTTGCGCCCATCTGCTAGAACTTGAGATGAGGAGAAGTGGATTTGTCAGAAAGAGCAGCTTCACCATATATCCATTAAGCCTGCCTTCTCTGTCTGCTTTGGCACCATATCTCCAGCAGGCTGAGTGGCCAGGGAGCGGTTTTCCATCACAGTCACTAACGCATGTCTGTTACTCATCCCATCGTTGCCTTAGGTACTATCTACTGGCTTGGGTTTGATCTGGAAGGCAATACAAGCAGGTATGGAGAGTGCACAAGGAGAAGCCAGGCACTCTCATATCTTCCACATAATTCCTGGTCTTCCTCCCCTTAGTCTGGCCACAGATGCGCACCTTATCTCCTAGTCTGCTTATTAAAAAGAGGAACCACCTCCTTCTGCAGTTTCGTAAATTGAACATATTGAACAAATAATATGCACATCAAAAAATACCCGCCAGATTTTAATGAGAAAGTGATGGATTTTCATTGTTTCAGTATCTTGCTTTTGCTTTTACAAGATGTTCTTCCTTGTTTGCAATAAAAAACCAAAGCCAAACAGACTTATTTAGTGTCTTCTATCACAATGTGTCCGTAATTTTACATATTTACACCATAGTTTGTCTTCAGGCGAGGAACAGAAGTCCAATATGACACTTAAATTCTAGCCCAGCTCTCCATCTCACTTGTGCTTATGTTTGTGAGTTTTGTGTCTTTTTTTTGGATGCATATGTCTGCTGGAAACCCCTCTAGTCCCTGTGCTTAACATCTGTGTTTGAGAGCCGGAGCGTCTCCTCCAGCCTCCTGGGCATTTGGCTGCCGGAGCTCAGGGCCAGCTTGGAGAGAGCACAACTGGTGATCTTGAAGAAGTCTGTTCTGAAAGAAGGTGGAGGCTGCAGCAAGGGTTGAAACCACCCCTCCAGCCCTTCCCCAGGAGCTGTTTTAGGATGAGGGTCTCCCATTAAGTCCTACCCAAGCTACAGCTGGGTCACAGCCGTGCCTGTGCCTGGCCATGTATCCTGTTGATCCAGATCTTGACCTTGGACTGACGTTTTAGCTTAACCCTGTGTCCTGGGTTGAGAAACACAGGACTAATTTTTCTTCTAATGCTGGAGAAAATTGCACTTTTAGAAGACTCTAGTGTCTGAATTTGTGAAAATATTTACTTCATAGCCAGCCAGGCTCTGTGGGATTCAAGGTCTTAGTGTTTTCGAGCCTTGGCAGGTGCAGGGACAAGGAGGAGCAAGGCCTGGGCATTTGACCCAGGCTGGCCAACAGGATTATTTCATACCATGAACGTCACATTCAATATAAATTAGAAAAGTTTGTTGTGTAGCTCTCTCTCCCTTGATGGCAGCGGGTCCAGACCACTCCTTGCCCCGGTGCCGGAGCCCTGAGGCCTTCCCTTCCTCCTGAAGCCATTGGGCTGGCAGTGTCCGCCATTTGCTGTCCCTGCTGGGAGTGCACGGCTTCTGCTGAGAGAATGGGCTGGGTATAATTCTCGTATATCTTATATCAGTATTGGGATTAATATTGGTTCTTTAGCATTATTGGTAATTATTTAGTCTTAGTCTATTATATCTATTTCTATTTCAACCCTTGTGTTTCTTTGTGTTCCCGGATTCCCCTTTCTGGGTGGGGAGAGATCATCAGGTCATAGAATAATTGTCTAAACGACAGTAGATTGCTATGGGTTTTCTCAAACTATAACACCCTGGACCTGCCATGTTGCCAGGGACCTGCCTGGCAGTCACTGGGCTGTGTCTGACCCTGGTGGCTGTCTCCAGACCTTATCCTGGCCCTGAATTCCTAGCCTGACAAATGACTTGGCCTCGCATGCACCTGGCAGCTCTGGCTTTCTCTGGTGGTCGGGACTCTGGACTGAACCTGGCGGCCACCACCAGTCCTACCTCGCTTGCCTCACCTGGGCTGTGTGGATGGAGCCCTTTCTTGCTGATGAGGTCATTGCCTGGTTGATCTAGTAGTTGATCCAGCAGAAAAGGAAACTTTGCCTTTTTCTTCTTTTCAGAAAGGCTCTTCTTCAAAATGGAATGTGGGCAGAGCTTAAACAGCAAACAGTATTAACCAAGGAAGCTGTTCAGAGGGGTTAGTGTGTATTTGTGTCTATGTGTATGCATATATACGCACAGACATTTTCTCTTTAGCATGTAGACAGACAGCCACTTAGCTCTGTTTATTGATAATTGCATGGAAATTATGTTTTCAGATCAACAGCATCACAGCTAAAAGTGGAGGAGACAACTCTTAAGAACTAGAAAAGTGAGGATGGAGGATAACGTTGTGAAAAAAAGAAAGCACAGACCAAATAAATCACTTCAAATCAAACTTCCTCCCTGGTTAACAATTTTCTTGTAAGCAGTGCTTGCACTTTAGTCCTGTGACTTTCTGTGGCTTTCTGGGTTTGATGGACTTCATGTAATTCCACAGTGGCCTTGGGACAGCTTTCCCCTTTCTGTCACCTCTTATATGTAGCTGCTTTGATCTGCTTCTTGCTGAAGCCTCCAAACTCCCCCTTGGTCCAGTGGCTCCCAGGGAAAAGATATTTCCCTGGCTCTCACCTTCAGTAGAGCCCACCCGATCAAAGGGCAGCAACACTAATATGAAAATGAAAAGGCAACCCTCCTCCAGACTGCTCCATAACACAATATAGAGCCCTCTCCCACCCTCTCTGGTAAACTGAGTATAAAAATATAGCCCCTCCAGCACAGCCTTCTTCTGGAATAATAGTTTAGATTTGGGTTTCTGCCGCTGAGATTATTCTGTTACAGCTACTATTAAACTGTTAAAGGAGAAGCCTCTGCCTGAGCACTGACACACCATTCATGGTGTTACACACACACACACACACACACACACTCACTCTCAGGCACGCTTCCTCCTTCTTCAGGCTCAACCTGAGTTTTCCCGCACCAGAGTCTCAGGCATGGGATTTTATAAAGTAATTAATTTAATTGAAAGGTACAGCAGAATTGACAGCCTGGGCTGGGTGGCTCCAAAGAGAGGGACTCCAGGCAAAGAAATCCCTGGGCAATGATACCCTTGTCATTTATACACCTGCCCCTCATGCACCCTTCATACACTGTCCGTTTGTCTTAGTCCAGTGGTGATTTTGGGCCTGGAGTGTTCTAACATCTAATTGGATTCTTTTTCTGTGTCCAGGGAGGCAGTCAGACTCTTATCTTGTTGACCTGCAGTTTCAGCTGAGAGTTGGTGCCTCTTTATCTTCTGACTCACCTTCCTTGTGCACCTGCACTTGCTAGCAGAACATGGAGACCTGAAGAGGCCCAGACTTGGGAAAAACACTACGAAAACATCAGAGTGACACCAAAACACTTCCCATATTAAAAGTCTAAACACAGCACTCCACCAACTGCCAGGAAAATGACTAAGAAAAATAACTCTATCGTGGCCTAAAGGCTTCAGCAAATCTAGCCACTCCTGCTAAGTAAAGCTAAGCAAACAGCATCAGTAACACCATATTATAACCGTAAGTAATTTATTCTACGTAAAACTAACTTAATTACACTGAACAACTCATAACCCTGAACAGCTCCCCCTTTGTTTAAGTTCATTCTGTTCATTCTCCCCAGATTTACATATAACATGCTTTTCAGACATAAGTACAACACAGCCAGATTTAATAAGCTCAGCAAGGTGTCTAGAGGGAGCCCAAGAGTCCCTTTGACCAGATATTTCGACTGCTAAATATCTAAAGGAGCTTTAGACAGCTAAAGATAAAGGAGACAAATGCCGTCTGCCATTCCTACAGGAAGTGGGAGATGACATGCTTGTCTGAACCTTTTGGTTTTAGTTCTCCTTCTGCTCTTCTAAGGTATTTGCAGCTTTCTCACACATATTTTGTGTGGTTGAGGATCCACTGCAAGATACAGTTTCTACTCTTCTATGTCCAACGGCAGCGCAGCAATAGTCAGGATAGTTTCCTTGAACATTAAACCTGAAAAGGGAGAGAAAGCCAGATTTAGCTGCATCCCTAGCTTATCTGGATGGAATGCAGTCACTGTCGCTTCCATGAAAGACACTGGTGTCCACCCTTGCTGCGAAATTGTATTATTCTCAGTGGGATTAGAAGCTATTCTTTCCATCCAGAGAGTTTCCCCTTCTTTGGTGGCCTCCATGTCATGGTGCTGACACCACACTGTCTCCTGTTCCTGCCTCCTATGTCCTCTCTTTCCCCACTGAACTCCATCTGCTCAGATTCCTCCTTCCCTGCCAGAACCACAGCTCTGTCCTCTCTTGCCATCCTGATGTGACACGCCTGTGGTCCCACGGGACTTACAGGCTCCCTTTGCTTGTCACAGGGATGTGCTGAAGCACCTGAGTCTCAAGGAATCAGGTTGCTACAAATAGCAGGTCCTGATCTCACTTGTACTCCCTCCTGTTGGCTCTCGGTATATTTTTTTTCACTGTTTCCCAATGTTACATCCCAGTGACTTGCTGGAATAAGCTTACATGTCTGGGCTGAGTTCCACGTTGTTAATCCACTTCCACTTCTTCTCTCTCACAAAGTATGTGAGACCAAGAAAGTAGTAATGACCTTCTGATCTTGAAAACACATAATTCTAGAAAGTAACCAAACAATGATCATACACTGAAATTACATTTTCTTTGGCAGAGGTACACAGAAAACTTACTGCAAAATACCCTGCTTTCTGGATATTTCCTGTGGAAACATCTGTGGAAAGGTATTTGCCAACATACAGATAGACCCCCAAAGACATCTAACGTGAGAAGATGCAAGTGTAACCCATCATCCTTCTGTCATACAGGTCAAGCAGCCCTAGAAGCAGCCCCATGAATTTTGACCTCACCAGTTCATCCTGGTTGTCAATGATCACCAGGTCTGAATTCATCTCAGTACATTCTTTCCAGGAGGCATTCCAGTCTTTTCTTTCTTGTCCTTGAGANGAAGCAGCCCCATGAATTTTGACCTCACCAGTTCATCCTGGTTGTCAATGATCACCAGGTCTGAATTCATCTCAGTACATTCTTTCCGGGAGGCATTCCAGTCTTTTCTTTCTTGTCCTTGAGAAAAGAAGTAGCATTTTCCCCCATGTCTTTCCCAGGCTGGGGGGCAGCCTGCAGGAGGGAAGAAGAGGTGTGGAAAAATCCATGTTCACATGAAGAAAAGGATGTCATTACAAAAGAAGTTCAGAGAGTAAATTACAGCCCAAATAGTAGCTGTGTGGCTGTGCTTGTCATTTTCACCAGACCACCAGGGATCCAAGCCAGTCTCTGCAGAAAACACCAGTCCAAGAGTCACTAAGCATGAGGCATAGAAGTAGAAGCACAGATAACATTATCCACCCTTTAAAATGTTTTAAAATCTTTGCTCAGGAGATAAAGAGAAATCGCCAGGACAAGAAGCAGCTTTCCGTTCTCAAATGTCTTATTTTGCCTGCTCAAAATGTTGAAAAAGTGACACTATTGAATGAAAAAAATGTTTCTTTCCACTGCCAGGAAGGGTATCGGGAGGAAGAGAGAATGGGAGCTGGAAAGGGTGATACGGTTCAGGGAGATAGGGACTAGGTGATAAAATTTTGTTGATTATCCAGCAGTTCCCAAACAGCAACAGGGAATTGACCTCAGTTAAAATGCTTAGAATGGAGGGGGTTTTGAAAAGCAGTACATCCACACTGGTCCATTACCTTATGCTGTGATACCACAAGGATTGGTCTATTCCTGCCCATTCACCTACCCACGGGCTCCTCTACACTAGCGTGGGAGAGTAATCAGTTCTTCCCTCTGAAATAGTAATGCAGTGCTGACCAAGCACTACTTTTGCAGAAGATGAAAATGTGAAACATCTCTGGTCTTGAGAGCTCTTCTGGTGAGTAGACAGGATAAGGTTATTTATTCCTGAGACGTCAGATTTTTAGGTCTGTTTTTTTGTTTTTTTTTTCCTTCTGAACATAATCTAGACACCTTCCCCCACACTTAAATGACAATCTTACAGGCTTCTGGAAACTGTCTTTTGAATGACAGAGGGTTACCTACCCAGTTCCTCTTCAGAGGTGTTGGAGAACATTTTTGATTCAGGTGGGCTGCTTGCAGTTGAATAGCCTGGAAATAAGAGCAGAATTTCTGCTTTGAATATCTGACCGTTTTGGCATACACTGTCAGAGCTCTTCTGGACCTCTTTGACCCCTACCATCATCCCATACAGAAAGCCTACTCCTCACATTGTTGCTCCTTCATTGGAAAAAAAACCCCAAACCTGTAGTACCATACAGTAGTAGCAGTAGCAGCGGTAAATGCACTGTATGCATGATATATGTACAGTATTTGTATTAGTACAGTACGTACTGTGTAATGTAAACACATAATGATAGCAATAAGAAATAAGAGCCATCTTTGGGAGATGAATGCTCAAGCCAACCTGTTCTTGGTTAAACGTGCTCCCTCCTACACGGCTTGGAGCTGCAATCCCATTCTGCTCCTACCCAACACAACCAGGGTGAGATACTCAGGCAGAGCACAGCAATGTCCCAGCTGGAAGCTGGTCTAACAGTGTTGCTCCCCCGGACTAACATGAGACAAGAATGTTAATTTCAGTGCTCTTTAACATCTTTGTTGGAGACATGGACAGTGGGATAGAGTGCACCCTCAGCAAGTTTGCCAACGACACCAAGCTATGTGCCACAATTGACATGTTGGAGGGAAGGGATGCCATCCAGAGGGACCTGGATGGGCTTGAGAGGTGCGCCCGTGTGAACCTCATGAAGTTCAACCAAGCCAAGTTTCCATGTTCCTTGCACCTGGGAAATGGAAAACCCAGGCTGAAGTACAGGTAAGGAGGAGAATGTCTGGAGAGCAGCCCTGAGGAGAAGGACTTGGAAGTGCTCATGGATGAGAAGATCAACATGAACTGGCAGCGTGCACTGGCAGCCCAGAAAGCCAGCACCATCCTGGGCTGCATCAAGAGAAGTGCGGCCAGCAGGTCATGGGAGGTGATTCTAACCCTCTACTCTGCTCTGGTGAGACCCCACCTGGAGTACTCTGTCCAGCTCTGGAGTCCTCAACATAGGAAGGACATGGACCTGTTGGAATGGGTCCAGCGGAGGGTCACTAAAATGATCAGAGGGCTGGAGTACCTCTCCTATGAGGACAGGCTGAGAGAGCTGGGGTTTTTTCAACCTGGAGAAGAGAAGGCTCCGGGGAGACCTTAGAGCAGCCTTTCATTATGCAAAGAGGGCCTATAGGAGAGCTGGGGAGGGACTCTTTTTCAGGGACAGTAGCGATGGGACGAGGTGTAACTGTTTTAAACTGAAAGAGGGGAGATTTAGATTAGATACCAGAAAGAAATTCTTTCCTGTGAGGGCGGTGAGACACTGGAACAGGTTGCCCAGAGAAGCTGTGGCAGCCCCATCCCTGGAGGGGTCCAAGGCCAGGCTGGATGGGGCTTGGAGCAACCTGGTCTGGTGGGAGGTGTCCCTGCCCAGGGCAGGGGGGTTGGAACTTGATGCTCTTTAAGGTCCCTTCCAACTCTAACCATTCTATGATTCTAAGATTTTAGGTTTTGAAGCAGATACCCCAAAGAAGCCTTTCTTCTGACACAGTGATTGTGAGGGATTTGTGCTTCACAGAGGTGTTTCTGACTGCCAGAAATAGGGACCGTGGAGAGAGGCCTACAACTTTATTATCTGATGACTAGGTAGACTGCACAAATTTATCACAGAGAGGAAGGGAAAGAAGAGTTTTGAGAGGGTGAAGAAAATAGTTGAGGCCTCAGATGGACTAAACTTATGCTTAGTTTCCTGCAGAACCTCATGTGATATGAATGGATTTTTCACGTCCTCTCAGGTCTTTGATTTTATCAGTTTAGAGACTCCCAAAAGAGTTTAGATCCTGTTGAAAGTACGGAGTTCAGGCATCACTCAGTGTTAGGCTAAAGGAGGATGAGGATGTTCCAGCTGGCTCTGTGTAGCAGTAAGAAAATAATTATATTCTTCTGTGCTTAGGAAACTTCAGCTTTAAAGTCACAATTGCCCACTGCGTGGATGGGTATTATCCCTTCAACTGTCTGGGAGTTACTAAATTGTCTATAACAAAGTTTAAGGAGGCATTTTTGAGGTTATTTGAAGCTGAACAATGAAGGGAGTGATGATAACAGTCAAGAAACATTAAACTAAAAATTGTACGCATAGAGTTCTTACGCTTGAAGCCAAAATTGATAAATTCTTTTTAAAAAGGAATATGTAAAATGAGAAAAAAGATTGAATTAAAGGAAGTGGTAGTGAAAGGATGGGTTAGTAGCCCAGAGCATCCAGACTGCAGCTGTCAACAAGGGAGGTGGCAATCCTGAGCTCTTCCATGGGGTTGAACCACCTTCCTAGTACCCGTGCAATCCTTATAGATGCGAGACCCTATAATGCAGTAGGAATGATACCTTGGGAAGGGATTCGTCCCACCACATTTGTAGTCATCACTATGCTGACTAGAAGTAACTATTGCGTTTGAGAGATGAGCACCTCTGTTACAGAGAATCCATTTTTGCCTTGTACCCACCTCTGACAAAACTAGGCAATTTCATCATAAACTTGGCATCTCTTCTTCCAGTACATTTTCTGTAGCCAAATTTTTATGGACAAGAATCCTGAGGAGCATTTGTGCCCTGACTGAATATCTTATTCCAAGAAGATATTCCGTTTTCAGAGAATGTCGCAGACATTAATTTTTTCCTCAAGAAACAAAGGATACTGGCAAGGCAAAGGTTTTTGGGAAAGAGAATACCTTTCACTAGGCACACTTTTGCCTGTTGCGACAAACAACCTGGCCTGCCTTTAACATATGGGGATTTTCTCTACCAACTCCATCTCAGGGAGCTCTTCACAACTGAAGTGAACACTAAAAGTCCCTAAAAATTGTTTCAGTTTAATCTATAGACCATCAAGGTTTGCTGAAACCCTCCTGCCAAACATGTCCAGAAGGATTTCAAGGACCTCCAGAGACTCCAATGTGAGCAGCGAATTATTTCAATGTTGAGTATTCTACTGAATCACTTAATGTAGTACTTGAAGGGATATTTCAGCCAGCAGGGGTATATGTAGTTGCCAGCCAAGAAAATGCTGTATTTTCTTTCTGATCGTCACAGGCTAAACCTTGCTTTCCTTGCCTTTCACTGAATCCCTAGAGCAAGAAGGGAAAATAAAAAAGAAAAAACAGTTTGAAATGGTATGCTTTTCATGCATTTATATGCATATCTCTTGAGGCTGGATATCACCTCATGAACTGCAGGGCTGTTTTTTACCTCCTAGCAGATAAATTTTCTCACAAGAAGAAAGAAAATAATATGACACTATTATAAAAATAATAAAAAATTCTGGTCAGGTTCCACTGGCTACAATTGCTGTCATTTTCATGAACAGAAATGGAAGACGCCTTCTGGCCTGCAGAGCACTTGTACGACGAAGCAATATCAAAGAGGTTCATTGAATGAAGCTCTTCATCAACAACAGTATATTTGGCTAAACAAAACCACATGGAAAACTCATATGAAATTACAACTTAGAAATAAAACCGTAAAAATGGCAACAGTTAACATTTGCACTACAAGTGAAAACTGTATGCTACCAGAATTAAAAATGGATTTGATTTATTTTTTCAAGTTTGATCTAGCTTTCAAGTTTCTTAAGAGTATTCTTCCGGTTCACTAAGGCAGTATTTTATTTTCACTGATTTTTTTTTTTCAATTTTTCCCTCCCTGTGGTGTTTCACATTTTGGATGTCGTGACCTAGATGTCCATCAGTGAGGGAGAGCCACAAACTAACTACAGTAATTACATGTTTAGCAAGACTTACACATGAGTATCCGGCACACTGCTAAGACCAGTAGGAAGATTATCAGAGCAACAAATACAGCGACACGTGTTCTGGAGGAACGGCTTGTACCTACGGGTAGACAGAAAATAGTAAAGATTAGGTCAACAGCTGGAAAAGGAACCCTTCATCTTCATTCACAGATGCCCTTTTCAGGCTCACACTGAGATTACTCTGTTCTGCTGCACTTATTGCTGGAGTTACGTGCTCAACTTATCTGCCCTCTCAAANTTCTTGCGATAGATATGCCGTGGACACATGTTTTTTCCCACCAGGGATATTCAACCTGAACCCGCCCGCCATCGCCTAGAATACTTTGTTAAGTTCTGCTGCACTTATTACTGGAGTTCCGTGCTCACTGGGATCCTTATCTGCCCTCTCAAAATACTGTGAAAGCAAAACCCAATCAACCTCCCCGATAAAGGTCCTGACAGGTTATACTCCTCAACAAAACTGATCTTTCAGAGGAGCTGAACTCTCTCCTCTTTCTGTTTTGACCCTTGTTTATGGACTTTTGTTTAGGGGATCCTTGTGCTATTGACTAGCCTGACAACTCGGTGGGTATCGGTGGGTGCCACAGAGCACAGGCAGGTCTGAGAGGGGACAAATAATATGTTTGGTGGCTGTCTGGACTCATCAGATACTGAATTAAAAGGTAAAGGCGAGCTCTCCATCTCTTCCTGCTTCACAAATCCTCTGATGGAGGATTTACTCACCCTCTCTGCTGCCTTTGAAGTTGATGGTGTCTGTGTGACAACTAGGATCTGAAAAGCAAGTTGAGTTTTTTGTTGCCAATTCCTGTGCTCTATAAAGTAAGCAGTTTCAGAGACATGAGGAAGCCATCCTGAATCTTCATCCCAACTGCAGTCGGTATCTGCTCTGTTCTGCCTGGTAACCTCCTTTTCTCACCTACTTGTGCATTACTGCTGGGATTCCTGAAATGCTGAGAAGCTGTCATGCTTGGCAGGCTGTTAAAGCAGGCTGATTTTAAAGAAGGCAGCAGCACTGAAGGCGAGCTCTGTGCTGTCCGGTTTTCGGCCTGAGGAGGTTTGGTCAGGAAATGGTTGCACCCTGAAAACATGTTGATTGCACTAATCCACACATCCCTTTCATAGGTGCAACCTGCCTGCTGATACCCGGGTCCATGGAGTTGCCAAGAAGACTGTGAAGGGTGGAGAGAAGTTGCAGTGTCAAAATGGAAGGTTCTAGGAAGGAAGTTGGTGCCCGGGAATGCTAAGGTGGCAATTGCAGGAACGGTCCCAGTACCTTTGCAGGACTGGAGGGAGAAATGAAGAGGCAGTATTTTAGGCCCTGGCTGGGAAGATGGGGCGACGATCCAGGTTTCTGATTCTTCCGGAATTCCGGACACATCTGGTGCAGAGGGTCCAAACACTCTGGAGGAGCAGATTTCATCTGAACTGTAAGGGAGTCAAGCTGCTGGACACGACTTTTAAAATTAGCCAGAGCAAGCTGGCAGGGGCTGATGGTTGTAAGTCACTCTTAAATGAGCAAAGGGGAGGTGACCCAGGCTACAGAGCAGTTTGGGGTGATATTGCCATTCAATGTGACTTCAAAACCACTGTGTCCTCCGGAAAAGGAAAGGTCAGAGTGTAGAAACCGCCAAGCAGAAGATGCAAGACTGATTGTCGTTAAAATAAAGTGTGCAGAAGCAAACAACATCTATGGCGCACCTCTTTCTACACAGGTACCAGAAGTATGGAAAATAAGTTGTGAAGATCTGGAATGCCCCAGCCTAGACTAAAATAGTCAGATGTCAGGTACCTGAAAATAGGTGGCTTCTGCCATCTGAGATGCCCTCAAATATCAGATAAATGCACAGACCTTGAAGATATTGCACAGGATCCAATTAGACGGAAAAGGACTTGAGGAGGAAAAGACTTCAAACACAGGTGTTTCAAAGATGGTATGGCTTCATGCACATCAAGAGAAGGTACGTTGCTGGAGGTCTGTAGGCCAGTGGATCGTAGGCCATCCGGGAAGCATTCAGAGGGTCATTGCAGAGAAGCTAAATGAATCCCTCATATCAGGGTGGACTGAATAAAAAACTTTGTAGATCTTCCATTTCAGGGCACTTTCCTGTGAGGAGCCGCGTGAACTGTAAGACGTATTGCCCAAATAAAAAAAATGAACATACTAACAAATTCCAAGAGTCACTAGGAGTGAGACAGCTGGATTAGTAATGTTGTTTTGTAATCCCACTCTTAAAGACATCTTTGCACGCAGGGACTAGAAGATAACAGCTCTAATGTGAATTAAAAATACAAAAATAAAAAAGTTCTAGAGGAGGTCTTTGAACTGCAGGTCTGCTGTCCTGACCACACAGTCGCGGAGTCATTTTGGTTGGAAATGACCTTTCCAGATTACCTAGTCCAACTTCTCCCCTCAAGCAATGTCAGCTAGAGTAGGGTGCTCTCAGGGTTCGAGTATCTCCTAGCATGAAGACTCTAAAGCCTCACATTAGGAAGCATTCTGAAGGAAAATGAACAAAAACCAGGGATGTTTTGTCTTTGCATAGTTTTATAAAACCATGATTTGCCTGTGCCTTCAATGGTGCATGCAGTTCTACCACCTATATTTCAAAAAGTATATAGGAAAGCTTTCAGAGAGGGGGAAGCAGTTCTGCAGTATGGAAAAGAGATGACAAGAAGCAGATGTGTCCGAGATATGTCAAATCTTGACTGTCATGGACCGCTGATAGGGTTTGGCTGCTTCTCGTCTCTTTCAGGGATGATCAGTTGAAACTAATAAGCGGCCAGTTGAGAGTTTTAAAATCCAGATGGTTCTCCTCTCCTCTCCTCTCCTCTCCTCTCCTCTCCTCATCTCAAAAAATCTCTCTCTCCTTATCCTCTCAACAATCTCTTATTGTTGAAATTCATATCAATTTAGCAGACAGCAAAAAACTTACCAGAGGCTGTGTACCCGGCTGGGGCGTTTGTATCTAGGGATTGCACTTTCACTTCTGCATATGTAGGACCTAAAACCAGGCAAAAACAACAGTAGAGGAAGTTGAGAAACAACTTCAATGGACAGAAATGACTGAAAGTACAGGAAACGGTAAGCACATGGCAGCAACTGAATTATGTGACTGTCTTTATTTAAGGCTGAATAATGTTTTTGTCCATTGCAGTCACACCTTGTTATAGGACTTGCTACAGACAGAAAGAGATCCGGTTTGTCTTCAGCGCAGACAAGAACAGAGGAGACACGGGCACATGCACACGCTTTTTAAATCTCAGCAGAAGTGGAGAAGAATGGCTAAGGCAGTGTGCATATCTTACTCAATTCACATCCACATGTGAGTGGTGAGAATGGCTACAACATCAAAGCAAAACCAAAAACTGCAGATCATGCTAAACTTGAAGGGGTAACTGGTTAATGATAAGACAGTGAGCAAAGTGAAAACTGATCTAGCATCTGCAGACAATAAACACAAATGAGAATGGAAGAGAGCATGTGGAGAAGGAAGGAGGGCAGGGCCAGATAAAAAGTGGGTAGAAAGTAAGAAATATGGTGTTGCAATTTTATAAAGCATTCAAAGTCATCCTGATGTAGAGCACTGGGACCCTTTCTTTCTCTCACCATACAGAGTTAATGTCTTTTATGAGTGTAGGTGCATCCTTGTTGATAGGGCTTTG